>CM065714.1:151883658-151911158 GCA_033310375.1 Conus canariensis
AGTGATTAGTAGCTTGTTCCATACATTTCCACCGGAGTACAAAAGACTAGATTTATAGAGATTATTTCTTGGTCTAGGAAAGGATTATAAATGACTATGTCTATAAGTGTTAGTTGTAAATGAATCTCTTATCTTTTAGGAGCATATCCGTTTGTAACATCATGCATGCATACTGCCTTATTGAACAAAAGTCTTTTGTAGAAGGTTAACATATTAAGTTGTTTATAGTCTTCTGTTGTTAGGGTGCTTGATTTTAGTAATACTAATTTTAATGCTCTTTTATACATTCGATGAATAATGTTCAAGTTGGTTTCACTGCAGTTATCCCATAGGGTTGATGCATAATCAATGATTGATAGAATATGAGCACAGAAAAAGAGCTTTCGAGAATGGGTGTCCAGGAAGTTCTTAATCTTGGCTAATTGAAGTAATTTTTTTTAGAGATGTTTCCCCATTGACGTTATGTGGTCGGTCCATGTTAAATCTCTATCAGTTATTACTCCTAGTATTTTATGTGAGTCGACTTCTTCTATTTTTAGGTCAGATATAAACAATGGTGGAATTTTTGACTTCATCTTTTGCCTTTTTTGTCGGGCACATACAAACATGCACTTGGTTTTGCTTGCATTTAAGGACATATGGTTCAACTGAGTCCATTCGATAAGTTTTTTTAACATCATTTTGGAGTTTACTAGCTAATATATGTGGATCTGAATCACTGGAATGAAGAGATGTATCATCAGCAAACATTTTGCATTTACTTTCAAGAAAATAAGGTAAATCATTGACATAGACAGTAAACAGTAGAGGGCCCAATACAGAGCCTTGTGGTACTCCATATTTGAAAGACATTAAGTTTGACGTTTTATTGTTGACTGTTACTGATTCTTTCCTGTTACATAGAAATGAGGACATGCGATTTATGAATTCTGGAGTTAATTAGTAGAGTTCCAGCTTACGCAACAGTAGAGAATGATTTATTACATCAAAAGCTTTTTCAAAATCTATGAAGTGACAGGAAGAGTGTGTCATAGAGCATGAAGTGACAGGAAGAGTGTGTCATAGAGCATGAAGTGACAGGAAGAGTGTGTCATAGAGCATGAAGTGACAGGCAGAGTGTGTCATAGAGCATGCAGTGACAGGAAGAATGTGTCATATAGCATGAAGTGACAGGAAGAATGTGTCGTATAGCATGAAGTGACAGGAAGGTCTCTCATACAGCATGAAGTGACAGGAAGAGTGTATCATACAGCATGAAGTGACAGGAAGAGTGTGTCATACAGCATGAAGTGACAGGAAGAGTGTGTCATATTGCATGAAGTGACAGGAAGGGTCTGTCATACAGCATGAAGTGACAGGAAGAGTGTGTCATACAGCATGAAGTGACAGGAAGAGTGTGTCATACAGCATGAAGTGACAGGAAGAGTGTGTCATATAGCATGAAGTGACAGAAAGGGTCTGTCATACAGCATGAAGTGACAGGAAGAGTGTGCCGTATAGCATGAAGTGACAGGAAGTGTGTCATATAGCATGAAGTGACAGGAAGAGTGTGTCATATAGCATGAAGTGACAGGAAGTGTGTCATTCAGCATGAAGTGACAGGAAGAGTGTGTCATATTGCATGAAGTGATAGGAAGAGTTTATCATATAGCATGAAGTGACAAGAAGAGTGTGTCATACAGCATGAAGTGACAGGAAGAGTGTGTCATATTGCATGAAGTGACAGGAAGAGTGTGTCATATAGCATGAAGTGACAGGAAGAGTGTGTCATATAGCATGAAGTGACAGGAAGAGTGTGTCATAGAGCATGAAGTCACAGGAAGTGTCATATAGCCTGAAGTCATGTCACATAGCATGAAGTCATTCATATAGCATGAAGTCACAGGAAGAGTGTTACATAACATGGAAAGTGATAGAAAGAGAGTTATATAATATAAAAGTGATAGGAAGAGTCTGTTGTATAAAATGACTGTGACAGGAATAGTGTTGTATAAAATGAATGGACAGGAAGAGTGTTGTATAAAATGAATGTGACAGGAAGAGTGTTGAAAAAAATGAATGTGACAGGAATAGTATTGTATAAAATGAATGTAACAGGAATAGTATTATATAAAATGAATGTAACAGGAATAAGGAAGAAACAAAAGTTGACTGCAGGATTCGTTGTAAAATGAAAAAAATAATAAAGTTTATAAAAAACCTTTTGGTGGTAGTAGAATCCATTAGTGAGAACACTGACGTTTCAAGCCATAGGCCCGTTGTCAAAGTGAAAGGAGAGGACAGTGTAGACAGGAAAGCCTCAGAGAATTGGGTGAGAACATTTCATTTAATGATCAAGTTGGACCAAAATAAAGTCACTGATCACTGTTCAGGTGTATTGAGTTCACACAGACACACACCACAGTTCACACAAAGACACCAACACACACACGCGCGCACCTGCGTGACATGCTTGTGAGGTCCAAGCTTAGACCGCAGACCACCCAGTCAACCTCACCAGGGTGCAGACCTTGTGGGACAAAAAATGCAAGACGTGCACATTTATAGACACTGCGACTACAGTCGTGGGACCCACTGACACATTCACTGTGAGGTCCAGTTTAAACTGCCAGTCTAGGGACTTAGTGTACGTCTTGACCTGCACCCTCTGCTCCAAGCTGTATATTGGGGAGACCTACCGCTCATTGGCCGACCGCTTTTCAGAGCACCTGAGGTCGATGAAGCTGGGCCACAACAACCCAGTCGGCCAACATTTTGTTGGTCCGTATCACAGCTTCAGTCATGCGAAGATATCAGCAGTGTGGCAGAACCCCAGAGATCGTGTATACAGAAAGCACATGGAGAGCCTTGTCATCAGCCGCTTGGGCACCACACAGCCAGCTGGGATGAACATCAGAGTCACTGACGTCTAGCTGAGCCAGGGCCCTTCTGCCTTAATCTCTCTGTCCTGTCCCTCTTTAGCCCCTGTTTCTTTCTCTTTCAGTAGGCAAAATAGTGAATATTTTCCATTTATTCCCCTCCTTTTGTGTGTGTGTGTGTGTGGTGTGGGTGTGGGGTGGGGGGTGGGTGTTGTGTGTGTGTTTGTGTGGTGTTGTGTGTTTTGTGGGGGTTGTGGTGGGGAGAAGAGGGGGGGGGGGGGGGGGGGGGTGGGTGTGGTGCGCGCGTGTGTGTGTTGGTGTCTTTGTGTGAACTGTGGTGTGTGTCTGTGTGAACTCAATACACCTGAACAGTGATCAGTGACTTTATTTTGGTCCAACTTGATCATTAAATGAAATGTTCTCACCCAATTCTCAGAGGCTTTCCTGTCTACACTGTCCTCTTCTTTCACTTTGACAACGGGCCTATGGCTTGAAACGTCAGTGTTCTCACTAATGGATTCTACTACCACCAAAAGGTTTTTATAAACTTTATTATTTTTTCATGTATCAGGAATAGTATGGTATAAAATGACTATGACAGGAAGAGTGTTGTATAAAATGAATGTGACAGGAAGATTGGTGTATAAAATGAATGTGACGGGAAGAGTGGTGCATAAAATGAATCTGACAGGAATAGTATTGTATAAAATGAATGTGAGAGGAATAGTATTGTATAAAATGAATGTGACAGGAAGAGTGGTGTATAAAATGAATGTGACAGGAAGAGTGTTGTATAAAATGAATGTGACAGGAAGAGTGGTGCATAAAATGAATCTGACAGGAATAGTATTGTATAAAATGAATGTGAGAGGAATAGTATTGTATAAAATGAATGTGACAGGAAGAGTGGTGTATAAAATGAATGTGAGAGGAAGAGTGTTGTATAAAATGAATGTGACAGGAAGAGTGGTGTATAACATGACTGTGACAGGAAGAGTGTTGTATAAAATGACTGTGATAGGAAGAGTGTTGTATAAAATGAATGTGACAAGAATAGTGTTGTATAAAATGAATGTGACAGGAATAGTGTTGTATAAAATGAATGTGACAGGAAGAGTGTTGTATAAAATGACTGCGACAGGAATAGTGTTGTATAAAATGAATGTGACAGGAAGAGTGTTGTATAAAATGAATGTGACAGGAAAAGTGTTGTATAAAATGAATGTGACCAGAAGAGTGTTGTATAAAATGAATGTGACAGGAAGAGTGTTGTATAAAATGAATGTGACAAGAAGAGTGTTGTATAAAATGAATATGTCAAGAAGAATTTTGTATAAAATGACTGTATAAAATGAATGTGACAGGAATAGTATTATATAAAATGAATGTGACAGGAAGAGTGTTGTATGAAATGAATGTGACAGGAAGAGTGTTGTATAAAATGAACGTGACAGGAATAGTATTGTATAAAATGAATGTGACAGGAAGAGTGTTGTATAAATGAATGTGACAGGAATAGTATTGTGTAAAATGAATGTGACAGGAAGAGTGTTGTATGAAATGAATGTGACAGGAAGAGTGTTGTATAAAATGAATGTGACAGGAAGAGTGTTGTATAAAATGAATGTGACAGGAAGAGTGTTGTATAAAATGACTGTATACAATGAATGTGACAGGACGAGTGTTGTATGATATGAATGTGACAGGAAGAGTGTTGTATGAAATGAATGTGACAGGAAGAGTGTTGTATAAAATGAATGTGACAGGAAGAGTCTGTTGTATAAAATGAATGTGACAGGAAGAGTGGTGTATGAAATGAATGTGACAGGAAGAGTGTTGTATAAAATAAATGTGAGAGGAAGTGTTGTATAAAATGAATGTGACAGGAAGAGTGTTGTATAAAATGAATGTGAGAGGAAGAGTGTTGTATAAAATGAATGTGACAGGAAGAGTGGTGTATGAAATGAATGTGACAGGAAGAGTGTTGTATAAAATGAATGTGACAGGAAGAGTGTTACGTAACTTGAAGAAAGATAGGACGAGCGTCCTACAGGTTGAAGATTCACGTAGTCGTCTCATTCCTCTCAGTCACAAATGCCACCATTTGCCTCATTCAATTCCGCAGTCACACATCCAGTCGTTTCCCTCATTTTATTCCTCTCACAGTAACGCGTGCCACAGTTTCTCTTATTGTATTCCTCTCAGTCATGCATTCAATCATTTTACTCATTTCATTCCTCTCACAGCCATGCATTCAATCATTTTACTCATTTTATTCCTCTCACAGTAACGCGTGCCACAGTTTCTCTTATTGTATTCCTGTCAGTCATGCATTCAGTCATTTTCCTCATCTTGCTCTTCTCACAGTCACACACACGGCCATTCTTCGTATTCCTCACCGAGTTACACATGGCGTCATCCCCCCCTCCCCCCCCCCCCCCGCGCCCATCACGGCGAAAGAGACGTTGTTAGACAAACTGCTGGCACGTGTTGAAAGAAGCTCTTTGGCTTCACTTAGCACTAATGACTGCTTATCAACCGGTGACGTTCCCCATCCATATTTCTTCCCTCCCCACCCTCTTTTTCCTCACCCACTCATCCCCTCCACCCACCCACCCCCACACATATACACACACAACGCAGCAGTCCCCCCTTCCCTCCCCCGTCTCCTCCCGCCTTCCAGCCTGTGTATGTTGCACGTGCCTTGCATCAGGCAGCAGTGGGTGTACATAGCAGGGGGTTGTGAATGCTGTAGTCCTGCTCGCTGTGTTCCCTGGGTAACAGCAGGAAGTGCACCACGCTGCAGAAAGCCATCATGGCTACCTAGCAGTCGGCTGGTTGGGGACAGGGGGAGAGGGGTAGACAGCCACACCAATGAGGAACGTCCACACAGCCACTTTTATGTCCTGGTGTTCCACGAAGTCGTGGACAGACATACTGCTTTCTGGTGTGGTTCACTGCATGTGCCCTGCCCATGGCGCTCAGTCTTCTGCCAGAGAACACTTGTAACACTTCTGTACATCTTTCGGCGGCCCTTAAAATACCATCTGTTCGTTACAGTCTTATCTATCATCATCATCATCATCATCATCGTCGTCGTCGTCGTCGTCGTCATCGTCATGATTATTGTTACAAAACATAATGTTTGCGGGTGATGTGGAGCAATGTGGGCAGTTCTTGTTCCCCACATCTCCCTGTCACAGCACAACAAGGAAGAGGTGTGCAATCCGCAGAGTTTTTTCCATCCGTTGTTCAAATGTCCAGGACTTGGGTTTTTTTTCGCAGTGGGGTATCCACCTTTCACAGTACCCTTAATTTGTCCAAGTAATCTGGAAGTCCAGGGCTAGAACTTTGGCACTGCATCCTGAATCAGCAGAATAAAAACGACCCTGCTGCCAGGTCTTTCTATAGTGAACACATGGCACTGCGTCCTGAATCACCAAAATAAAAACGACCGTTGCTGCCAGGTCTTTCTATAGTGAACGCATGGCACTGCATCCTGAATCACCAAAATAAAAACGACCCTTGCTGCCTGGTCTTTCTATAGCGAACACACACCAGAGTTTTCCTCTGTGTCGGTGAAACGGGCTGAAAGCAGCCAGTCTCTCACTGCCGCTGGGGAGAAGAATCGTCTGAGCTGCCACCTTCATCAAGTGCCATGTCTGGTTCTGCTCCTGTAGAAGAGGTTCTTCTGAACTGTGGTCTTCTCTCTGAAGGTGACATGGTGAGGTAACTAGTTGCCACAGCAAACAGTACTGTCTCTGCATACAGCATGCACAGAGGACACACGGTGGTGTTTCATTACACTCGCCAGCTAAAGCGTCTGATAATAATAATAATAATAATAATAATAATAATAATGATTTCTTATATAGCGCTTAATCAAACGAATTTCTCTAAGCGCTTTACAAAGTCATACTACATTCACCCTTCTCATATACAATAATACACCTTACACCCAACTACAAATACTATTACTACAATAACTAACAAATCCTAATCCTACCAATGTGACATTCACTTATTCTTCAAATATCACTACAAAAACTTAATCCTATAACGTTCAATCATACAACAAATACATATAATAGAGAACATACACATACGCTACATTTGAAAAGGCCCAGACGGCTATGAGTTAGGTTGTACCCCCCCCCCCTCTCCCCACAGCATTGACTAATTATGAGAAAATAGATGGGTTTTGAGTTTAGACTTGAAAGAAGAGATAGAATCTGAATGTCTGAGACAGTCTGGCAGTCTGTTCCACGTTGCTGGAGCTTGAAAAGAGAAAGATCTTTCACCAGTAGTAGTCCTGAAGCGAGTCATTCGCAGAAGGCGGTCGTCAGCACAGGAGCGTAGTTGTCGAGAGGGGGTGTAGATTTTAAGGAGATCTGAGAGATAAGGTCCATTTTCAAAGAGAGCAGAGAAAGTGAGAGTTGAGATTTTGTACGAGATACGGTTTGAGACAGATAGCCAGTGAAGAGAGTGGAGGAGAGGCGAAATGTGAGCATGTTTTCTTGCTCTACAGACGACTCGGGCTGCATGATTTTGGATTCGCTGTAATCTTTCTATCAGGTATTTTGGAAGGCCGGCCAAAAGTGAGTTGCAGTAATCTATTCTAGATAAGACAAATGCACAAATGAGAGTTTTTGTAGCATCTGTAGAGAGAAGGTGACGTACAGAGCTGATTCTTCTTAGTTCTAAATAGGCAATCTTGCAAATATTTGAAACCTGTCTGATCCGCCTGATCCGTCAAGAGCCTACCTTGGTGATGTGATTAGTGCAGAACTGACGCCACGAATCGTGTACAATACTTTGCTCCGCCATAGGGTACTCTGAGGCAGGGTGGCATGAAATGGCTGTGGCCATTTTTACACCAACACCTTCCTCCTGTCTCTCAACCTCCAGGCGTAAAATGTCCAGGGTCAAAAACTGCGGCAGGGGTCCGATCCTGCCTGTGACACCGGCGCTGATGGCATTGTGGGCCGACTGGCGGGGTCGTCAGCCTTGTTAGCTGATTGCGTGGTGGGCCGACTGGCGGGGTCGTCAGCCTTGTTAGCTGACTGCATGGTGGGCCGACTGGCGGGGTCGTCAGCCTTGTTAGCTGACTGCATGGTGGGCCGACTGGCGGGGTCGTCAGCCTTGTTAGCTGACTGCATGGTGGGCCGACTGGCGGGGTCGTCAGCCTTGTTAGCTGATAGCACTGTGGGCCGACTGGCGGGGTCGTCAGCCTTGTTAGCTGATGGCATTGTGGGCCGACTGGCGGGGTCGTCAGCCTTGTTAGCTGATAGTACTGTAGGCCGACTGGCGGGGTCGTCAGCCTTGTTAGCTGCTGTCAGCCCACCCACTCCTCACCGGGGGCAGGACGAGGGAGGGGGATCAGAGAAGAAGAGATGGGGGTGTCTTCAGATCTTTTGCTACCAGATGTCTGGAACTTGGAGGAGCGAGGAAAGGAGAGAGGGGTGATTAACGAGGTCTTTGGCACCGGAAGGTGGACTTTTGATGTCGGGGTCAGAGACATTCATGGTGGAATCACCGGAGAGAACGCAGAGCCGTTCAGCTGACGCTTTTTCTATTGTAGTTTATAGTTGTCTGCAGTTTTGTATCTTATCTGTCTGTCAGTGTGTCTGTCTGTCTGTCCGTCTATCTACCTGTCTGCCCATCTAAAGGCCGTGCCTCCCTTATGAGTCCGATTGAGCGGACGAAAGGCCTCGGAGCAAGCGATGTGAATGGTTCTGTCTTCAAGATGGGCTATGATGCTCCCCATACGCTGCTAGTGAAGGATTTTATATTTACAATATATATTTCCCTGGTCCCAATATGGTGCTAGTGAAGGATTTTACATTCATGATATATATTTCCCTGATTTTTTTTTTGTTCTCTCTCTCCCCCCCCCCCCTTTCCCGTCTTTTTTTTCAAAATCTTTGCCAAATCATTAATATAATGACGGAGGAATTGTTAGCCTGTACATGTTTCCTCCCACTACGTTTATACACACACACACACACACACACACACACACACACACACACACACACACACACACACATATATATATATATATATATATATATATATATATATATATATATATATTGTTGTCACAACACTGTGTCCTTGACCTCATCAACCACGCAGATGACGTCACATGACTTTCCACTGCTCGTTGTCACAGCACTGTGGTCTTGTTCTCATCAACCACACAGATGACGTCACATGACTTTCCGCTGGTTCTGGTGGTCCTCCTCGACAAAACGCAGCAGGCAAAGACCTCGTCAGACGCTGATCAAGCGCCCTGGTGTGTCAAGCGGACGTTCCCTGTGGACCTCTGGCTACAGCGGGCAGCACTTCTGCTGCAGTTCCTTCACCAGGCGGCGGCGCTGTGTCCCAGGTATCGGGGGTCAGTGTCAGACGTTGTCAACGAGGCCTTCACGCTGTCCATGAAGCGCTTTGTGAACACCTGCCTCTCGCCAGTTCACCTCAGAGCAGCCCACTGAGGGAGGCGGCCAGCAAACTCTGGTAGGAGGTGGCCAGTCCGTCTGACACCTGCTGTTCTGGGCAGGCTGTGAGTGAATGCCTGGCAGGTCAGCTGGAGGGAGGAGAAGCCATGTAGAGCGCCCGCAACTGCACGGAACGTGTCTGTCTGTCCATGACCCCCAGTCCAAGACCACTGTGCATGGGGTGGTGCAGAGTGGGCATCCTGAGAGTTTAGGAGAGACGTTATAGATGAAAAACCTCAAGGTCTAGAGTCCACTGCTGCTGGCTTTGGCATGACGGAGGTCTGAGAGTTACCTTCCCTCCTAGTTGTGGCCCCCACACAGCTTTGACGGCGTTTCAGGCACTTCAGTTTCGGGCCCAACAGTTGTCAAAACATTCCACAGTACTGAAGCAGTTCACAGCGGTGAAGTATTTGAACAGCAGTACAAATGGCCCACGGTAATAACATGTTCTGAGATAGTAAAAAGAGATAGTCTGATGTAAGAGATAGTCTGATGTAGGAAAATGACAAAGAAATCCCACTGTAGTAAACTGTAATGCTGCCTGAGAGTCTTCTGAGACAGACATGGGAAGTAGTGGGGGAAAAGTGACGGGCGGTGGGGTGGGGGTGGGTATGCGATGTGAGGAATGAGGGGGAGGGTGGAGGTAGAGCTGTGGGGGCAAACAAGGTTTTAAACAGCACCAGCTGGGTATTGACCTGGACACAGTGTACAGGTGAGGAAAGGAGAGAGAGGAGGAATCAGAGACCAGCAGACAAATTAGGCTGAAAGAGGCTGAGCGAAGGAACTGTTTGTCGGAGCACTGAAACCAGTCGGCAATGAAGCTTATTAATTTCAAAGCTTATTGACGTGGGGCCGCCGTGCTCTTCCACCTCATTAGGGGGAAGGCACGCGAGACCACACACACACACACACACACACACACACACACACACACACACACACACACACACACGGAGAGAGAGAGAGAGAGAGAGAGAGAGAGAGAGAGAGAGAGAGAGAGAGAGAGAGAGAGAAAGCGCAGCCATTCTGGTCAGGCAGCAGCTCCTGATTTCTCCCCGTGTGATTCATGTGCCAAGGTATCGGAGCCTTGCCGTGCTGGCAGTGGCACTGGAGAGGAGTTCTGGCACGTCTTCACAGGCAGCATTCCAGGAAGGCCCAGGCCTCTTTACAGCATGCTCACATTTCGTCTTCTGTCGTAAGCGCTTCTTAGATGATGACGATGATGGCGCTTCAGGAAGTAATTAATGACTTCTGCAGCCACTGGCAAATCGGAAATGTGCGATAATGCCGGCAGCCTGAGTGAAGTGTGTGTGAAGAAGAGAAGGTGGAACACGGAGCAGCTCCCCCACCGGGGTCTGCCCTGGGGGACCTGGGTGGGGTGTCTTATTTTTAGTTCTCAGGGTCACCCTCTTGTGCCCTTGAGGGTGGGACTTTGTTTTAAGTGGGCTTTCTTTTTCTCTGTTTTTTGTGTTTTTTCTGCCTACCCATGGTTCTTTCACCTGCATTTCTCTTTCAACATTCTCCTTATTAATCTGCAGTTTTCTGTTTTGTCTATCTTCTGCCTTTACGGATCTTTATCCTATTCTTTTCCTTTTTTCACAAGTCTTCTGTAGCACTTTCTGTTTTCTCTGTGGCCTCTTGGTCCACCGTGTTGACCGTGCGGTGCGGCCCGTGTCGGGGGAGAATGGTGTCCTGGTGGTTGAGAGGGACTTGGAGTAGGATCCGTGCCCCTCAACACGCCACTTTGGCCCGGACTTCCCCTAGACGGGGGGCAGCATGGGGCCCAATGCTGTCAACCGGTCGCCTTCACAGTGTGGGCATGGCATGGGTCAAACCGTGTGCCACGTTGCTTGTCCTGGAAGCCAGGTGAGTGGCCTCCTGTCCGTTCCCGGCAGTTGGTCATGAGCCTGGTGGATGGGGTGGAGCGCGTGCCACGCGGTGTATACCTGCACTATAACCCTGGTGTTTCCCTTTGCTGGAGGACCGCTTAGGGGCATCGCCCTTGTGGGCACTCGATGGCGGGTGGGGAGTAGGGGAGGTGAAGTTTTTTTCTTTCATTATGACATCTAAACAACTACCCCCTAACAAAAAGAGAAGAAATGATGATGGACATGGCACGCTTATGGACGAGACTATGAATAGAGATTCAGATTCAGATAATGAGATAAGAGAAGTGGCAAAGAGAAAGGGTATCCAAAACACATGGCCAAGCTTCCTTTTAGTGGAAGCAAAAGATCCGAAAGAATCCATTGCTCGGATTTCTCCGTTCGCTGTTTGCAAGTGGTTCGAGGGAGTTTCGTCCACAGGATTTAAAATGATCAAAAGACTCCGATCTGGTAGTTACCTTGTTAACTGTGCTACGGAAGCGGCGTCTCGGTTGCTGCTGAAAAGGGATGGTTCTCAACTCATGCAGATCACAGTTAAGGTTTCCATTCACCCCTTTCTCAACTACTCGAAAGGGGTAATCAGATGTGTTGACTTGGCTGGAGTTGCTGAATCAGAAATTCGGACTGAGATGGAAAGTCAGGGTGTTCTGCAGGTCCATAGAGTTAAAATCTCTAAAGGAAGTGACTTAATCGAAACCAACACGCTATTCTTGACTTTTGCTATGCCATCTCCCCCAGAGTTTGTCAAAGTGGGTTATGTCCGAGTGAAAGTTACGCCTTTTGTACCATCTCCTTGGCGGTGTTTCAAGTGCCAACGCTTTGGGCATTCCAGCCGAGCTTGTCGGGGTCAGGAGATCTGTCGTGACTGTGGTCAGAAGAAGCATGATGAATCTTGTATAAATGCTGTATACTGTGTCAATTGTAAGGGTGACCATCCAGCAAATTCAAAAAGTTGTCCAGTGTGGAAAAAGGAATGCGAGATTCAGAAAGTAAAGATTGAGAGGAAATGTTCCTTTCTTGAGGCTAGAAGGTTAGTGGAGGCCAGGACTCCTTCGGCTGCGACTTATGCACAGAAGGTGGTTAACGATTCTGCGAACCGGTCATCGGGTGATGATCTGGGAGCAGCTCCATTCACTGCTCTGGAGAAGAAATTGACAGAATTGTTGTCATCGGTTTTGGATCGGCTTACTATACTTGAACAATCAGTTGAGGTTTTGTCTCAGAAATGCAATAGTGTTCCGTCCAGCAGTGTACAACAGGCTTCAGCCCCTGCTGGTGAGGGAAGAAGTGTTTCAGTTGTACAAAGTGCTGTGGATCAGAGGTCAGGGGTGAAGGATCGGAGGAAAGAGATGTCCCCTCGCTCACAGGCCAATAACAGCAGTACGAGACAGGCACGCAGTGAGGAGCGTCCTTTTCGGACTCCAGACCCTCCTAGGGGAAAATCTCGAAGTCAGGTATTTGGTGCAGCAGGTTTCAGTCCAGTAAGAGCAAATTCCAAGCATGGCAACAAACAACTTAGAAATTTATCAGGAGCATCGGCTTCTGACCTTGTCTTGAAGAACCGTTTTAGTTCTTTGGTGGACAGTGAAGTTTCTGGAGAAGAGGGCTGATAGATATTCTTTTAACAACCTAACATGGACATACTCCAGTGGAACATAAGGGGAGTTAAAGCAAATTGTCGGGACCTTGAGCTATTATTGACAGAGTATAGATCTTCGGTAATTGCTCTTCAGGAAACCCTTTTAACTGCAAGTAAGAAGCATGAGATTCCTGGTTTCTCCTGCTTACTCAAGCCAGCTTCTGCAGACTTTTCAAGGAGAGGCGTTTCTCTTTATATTCATAATTCGGTACTACATACAGAAATTCCACTTCAGACGGATCTGGAGGCAGTGGCAGCTCGTATCTCGTTAAACAAGGTCGTTACGATATGTTGTTTGTATCTGTCTCCATCTTCTGTGATTTCGAAGAGTCAGTTGGATGGTTTAATTTCTCAGCTCCCTCACCCATTTCTTTTATTGGGTGACTTGAATGGCCATTCTCCACAGTGGGGAAGTAACTGCACCAATTCTCAAGGGAAAGTTCTTGAGGATTTTATATCGGATCATGATCTCTGTCTTCTGAATTCAGGCTCACCGACCTTTTGTTCTCCTTCTGGTTCTTTGACTCACTTGGATTTGTCCATTTGCGACCCTTCCTTATTTTTGGACTTAGAGTGGCAGGTTCATTCGGACCTAAGCGGGAGTGATCACTTTCCGATTTTTATTTATTTTACAAAGCAAATGCAGGAGTCCCCTCGGGAAACATGGAAGTTTCGCTCTGCAGATTGGAGTCTTTATCAGCAACAGATTTTAAGTAGACTGCCTATGAATCTGTTGCGGAGTTATGATGATCCTGTTTTGCAGTTCACTAAAGTGATTGTAGAGAGTGCTAAGGAAGCTAAGTGATAAACCAAATGATGTTAAGACCCCTTGGTATGATAAAGAGTGCAAAACTTTGAAGGGTAAGAGAAAAGGTGCTCAAAGACTTTTTGCTAGGTTTCCTATGGTGGGGAACAAAGTTAAACATCAGGCGTGTAGGGCTAAGTGTCGGTATACTTTTAAAACTAAGAAGAAAGAATCTTGGAAAAAATTTTGTTCAAATCTGTCCTTTAAGGTCAATTCAAGGAAAGTCTGGAAACTAATCCGTAAGATTAAGGGAAAGTCGGTTACATCAGTTATAAAATGTTTGCAAGTAAATGGATCGATTATTACTAATAAAAAGGAGGTTGCTAACTTGTTAGCTGTTACTATCCATCAAAATTCGTCAGCTGATCATTATTGCAAGGAATTCCAGCGTATCAAAGATCAGCAGAGTCAAAATCTTGTTCCTTCGTGCCAGATAGTTCTGAGGATTACAACTGCGTTTTCAGCATGGATGAGTTAAAGGACGCCATTTTGAAAGCCAACAACTCAGCTCCTGGACCAGATGACATTCATTATCAATTTATTCAACATTTGCCAGCTGAGGGTTTAAAGGTGTTGTTGTCTCTGTTTAATCATGTTTGGTGTTCAGGGTATTTTCCACCTTCTTGGAGAGAGGCGGTTGTTATCCCTGTTCCTAAACCAGGGAAAGATCATTCGGACCCTAACAACTATCGTCCTATAGCTCTCACTAGTTGCTTATGTAAAACTATGGAGAGAATGGTATATTCTCGATTGTTATGGCAGTTAGAATGTCTGGGGGCCTTAGATGTTTCCCAGTGTGGATTTCGGAACAACCGCAGTACTACTGATCACCTGGTTCGATATGAGTCTTTTATCAGGAATGCTTTGATTAATGGAGAACATGTAGTTTCTATTCTTTTTGATTTAGAAAAAGCTTATGACACAACATGGAGGCATGGAATTCTCCAGGATTTGAAGGCACTTGATTTCAAAGGTAATTTACCAATGTTTATTGCTAATTTTTTGTCTAACAGGCATTTCAGTGTTAGGCTTCATTCGACCTTTTCGGATCCTTTTGAGCAGGAGATGGGTGTCCCTCAGGGTAGCATCCTTTCTCCACTTCTGTTCAATCTCAAGATTAATAACATCGTCCAGTCAGTAAATTCTGGAATTGATAAGTCATTATTTGTTGATGACTTCTCCATCTCTGCCAAGGGGAAAACTTTGGCTGCAGCTGAGCGTCAACTTCAGTTGTGTGTTAATCGTGTTCAGCAGTGGGTTACTGAAAATGGATTTAAGTTTTCAGCTACTAAGACAGAGTGTGTTCATTTCCATAGGAAAAGATCTCAGGTCTTAGAACCAGCTATCAGTCTCAATGGTCAAGTAATTAAAGTTTCCAAACAAGTGAAATTTTTGGGGGTTATTTTTGATAATAAGCTTTCTTTTTTGCCTCACATTAAGTACATTAAACAATCTTGCCAGTCAGGTTTGAATGTTTTGAAGGTTATTAGTCACACTGATTGGGGTGCAGACAAGCGAACTTTGTTGCGATTGTATCGGGCTTTGGTGAGACCAAAGCTAGATTATGGGTGTGTGGTATATGGTTCTGCACGAAAATCTTACCTCAAAGCTCTTGATCCAATTCATCATCAAGGACTGCGGATTGCTCTGGGAGCATTTCGCACATCTCCAAAAGAGAGTTTGTATGTTGAATCTGGTGAACCCCCTCTGGAGCTAAGGAGGTTGTGTCTTTCCATGAATTACTATCTGAAACTGAGGGCTAATCCAGAAAACCCTGCCTATGATATTGTCATGAACCCGCCTTTTAGAGCCAAATATGATCTAAAGCCAAATGAGATTCCTCCACTGGGTGTTCGTATTTTGCCCCACTTCGGGGCAGCTGGTATTGACCTTGATGCTGTTGATGACGGTCCATTACAGACTGATGTACCTCCCTGGAAAGTCGCCAATCCAGAGATTAATTTATATTTAACTCAATTTCGAAAGGAGGTCACCTCGAGTGCTGCATATAAACAACTTTATCTTGGGCAATGTGAACTTTATCAAGATTTTATCAAGATTTTTACAGATGGTTCTAAAAAAGGTGAGAGGGCTGCAGCTGCCATTGTGTGTGATAACAATTTTCAGAAGCCTACTTTGTTAAGATTGCGGGATTGGTCGTCTGTTTATACTGCTGAACTGAAGGCTTTAAATCTGGCCCTCAGTGCGGTGTCCAGGTCAGATCAGAATGATTTCCTTATTTTATCGGATTCATTGTCGGCATTGTCGGCTCTATCGACAAGAGAAGTTTCACATCCAGTTTTGGCTGATATTCATGATCTTCATACTCGGCTTGTCTCTTCGGGAAAGCATATAGTTTTCTTGTGGGTCCCCAGCCACATGGGAATCTATGGTAACTCAGTGGTGGACAAAGCAGCCAAACAAGCTCTCGGTGCAAGTCTTTCCAGGAGGCCTATGCAGTTTGTTCCTCACTCTGATCTACGTCATAAATCTAGTTTGTATTGTCGTGAACTGTGGCTGAGTGAATGGTGTAATCAAATTCATAATAAATTGTTTAAAATTTGCCCAGATTTAACCAATCCTTTCCCATCGGTGGTATGTAACCGTAAAGAGGAATCGGTTTTGTCACGGTTACATATTGGGCACAGCTATATAACGCACAGTTGGATACTCAGAGGGGAAGACCCCCCATGGTGTGTTGCGTGTGACAGCTTGTTCAGTGTTAATCATTTTTTGACAGAATGTGCTGATTTGATGTGTATCAGAGAGAAGTTCTTTTCCACCAGTGATTTATCAGTTCTTTTTCGTGAGATTTCAGTAGATCTTATTTTTTTTTCTTTTTGAAAGAGGTAAACTTATTTTATAAAATATAGTGTTTTAATTATGTATACAGGTGTCGTCGGAGTTGAACAGATAATTGTGCTTTTGTCCTCATAAATTTTAAGCGATGTGTTAATACTAGTGTGGGTATTTGTATCTAGAGACTTAGATATGATAGCTGAGGTCCTGATTTGGCTCCTAGTAGTCCGCTGGACCCTATAAACACAAACTAACTAACTAACTAACTAACACGGAGCAGCTGTTTTATTTCTTTTTCTTTTTCAAACGCCACCTTCCTGGCCTGACTCCCAGTGTTGTACTTACATTACACATAGAGCCTTTAATGTTACAGGGGGCGGTTACGTCCATCGGCCCTTGCCCCTGTGGTTGCACACCAAAAATGAATGCGTCGAACCTTGCTTAAAGAGTCCAATATTTATAGACTGGTGCAGTTTGATTGTTTTGAGAATTTTTGTTGTGTTTCAAAGTTGATTCTTCTCATTTTCTTTCATATGCCCATCAAGGCACAAGCCAGGTGGTTTCAAGCAGAAAGATTGAAATCAAAGGCTTCCAGCTGGCGCAAAGATAGGGTCACGGGTGAGTGCAGGGGCCGAAAATGTTAAGTCAGTGAGGGGAATGTCATCCATATGAAGATTATATGTGATGTCATCGATGGAAATCCTTCAAAACAAGGGAAATAATTGGTGGGGACATTTTATTTTGATCAGTTATCAGTTTCAAATTTAATGCTGGCTCAAGCGCTTATGGTAGTCCCAAAACGCTTTCATGGATGATAAATATGGTGTGTTTTAGTGCAAACTTCTAATTGTGGCGTGTAGCCAGTCCGCCGCGGCCCCGACTAACGGTGCTCCATCACGAGAAAGCGCTGTCTGTCTATCTGTCTTGGCGAGCCGTCAGTGTGTCCAACAGGAAAATCCCTCCCGTTCCCCGATCAGTCGTGTGGCTGTAATCACAGATTAGGGCCGCACTGCTTCCGTTTGACTGCGCCAACTAACCGGCGCCTCTTATAGTCTCCTGCGCAACCACTATTGTCCGCACGGGCCAATGTGTCGGATGGGATAGAGAGCATGACAGGCTGGGGGGTGGGACGGGGCGGAGGGGGGTGGGGGGTGGGGGGTGGGGTGGAGGGGAAGAACGTGCGCTGCATGACGCCCAAAGGCTGTACTCACACGGAAGAGTTCGCGCGCGTGCTCTCTCTCTCTCTCTCTCTCTCTCTCTCTCTCTCTCTCTCAGATTGAAAGCTATTGTCAGACGAGTACAGCAGTCACTACTTTATTTTTCTGTGTTTTACACCAAAGACTGCAACCATGCCTTCAACTTCAAAGTTCTTTGCCCTGGCCCTGTCAACCTTCCAGGCCCTCCCCACCATCCCCCAGTCCCTTGCTGTCTCCTACCTGAAGTGCACCCTGACCAAGACCAGATATACAGGCCACGCTGTGTTCCTGAGAACTTGCTTGCAACAAAGGCTGATTCCCAATGGCTTTCTACTTAATTTCCATGTGTCACCCCAGCCCAAGGCATTTTAACATCAAATGTCTTGCATCCTTCGCTCCACCAGCTTCAAACTGATGAACTCTACAGTACAGAACTACTGCATGGCACTCCAGCGACTTGACCGCCTAAAATCCCACCTTAGATATCAGCTTTACACCCTATGCAATAAACACACGTCTATGTTGATTATCGAAACAACCCGGAATGCACACCGCCAACTGCATGCTACTTTACAAGCAACCAAAGCTTCTAAACTGCAGAACCTCACTAAGGAACAGCCCACACATTCAAGTGCCAACCAGTCACCAGTGGAAAAATTGGTGACAACTATTCCAGATGATCTGTACTTGACTGACCCCCAACGTCAATTTCTTGCAAAGGGACTAAAGTTTGTTCCCCTTCAACCAAAGGCCCACCAGACAGACATGCTATATGACTGTGAACGATTCTTCCGCCGACTTCGACTGGCGGTTTTTTTTTTAGAGCTGCTCACTACCCACAGCACCTAGTGCCACTAACGATCTAGCACAACTGTTCCCCTATGAAAGGAGTGATTGGACCCCAAGGATGGACGGTATCCTGCTCTTGACGATTATATTGACAAGTGTAAACACGACATTGATAAATTAAACTTGCCCCCTGTGAGAAAATCCAACCTCACCCAAGCAGAGTTTCAGGCCCTGAAAGAACTGAAACAGAGACCCGACATCATCATCAAAAGAGCAGACAAGGGAGGGGCAGTAGTGGTTTGGCGAAAAGACTTATATGAAGAAGAAGCCAAACGCCAGCTCTCTGACTCCTCAACTTATGCTCCCATCAAAACCCCAACAACCAAACAAGACAACGCACTGGTCCGGAAGACCATTAAAGAAGCAGTTTCCAAAGGTCATCTCCCTCAAGAAGCAACAAGGACTATAGTCAAAGAACCTCGCACTGCAAAATTCTACCTACTACCGAAGATCCACAAGAGCGGCAACCCTGGTAGACCTATCGTCTCAGCCTGCTCCTGTTCAACTGCTCAACTGTCACAGTTTCTTGATCGGTTGTTCCAACCCCTCGTCCACAACCTGCCAACCTATGTGAAAGACACCAACCATGCCCTGCAGATTTTCTATGATTACACCTTCCCGCCTGACAGTGAACATCAGTTCCTCTTCACAATGGATGTGACATCATTATATACTAATATCCCGCACAAAGATGGACTTCTCGCTGTTAAACACTACCTGAAACAAAGCGACTTTTGACTTTGACCCAACCACCATCCTGCGCCTGACTGAACTTGTTTTTAACTCTGAATTCTTTCGAATTTGGAAACGAGGCCTACCAACAAATCAAAGGAGTTGCTATGGGCACGCGCATGGGCCCATCATATGCCTACCTCTTTATGGGGCACATTGAGACACAAATCTTTGCTCAATACCCTGGACGTCTACCTGAAGTCTTCAAAAGATTCATAGACGACTGTTTCGGAATCAGCACACAGGAACTCCAATGCTTCATTGACTACGCTAATGCCTTTCACCCTTCAGTCAAATTCACATACGAAATCTCGGACTCTTCCCTCTCATTTTTGGACATCAAAATCAGTATCCAAAGCACTTTACAGTCTCTCCACACAACAGTGCACTACAAACCAACTGATGCCCACTCTTACCTCCTGTTCTCATCAAGCCATCCTCCTGCCATGAAAGAAAGCATCCCATATTCTCAATTTCTTCGACTTCGCAGACTATGTAGCACCGATGATAATTACACCAAAGAAGCAGCGGCCATGACTACCTTCTTCACTACTACAGGCTACCCACAAGCCTACAGTTCAGATGGCCCTTGAACGAGCACAGTCCATCCCCAGACACCAGCTCCTACAAGACAAGGAAAAGATGACTACAGACAATGACCGATGCATTGCCACTCTGACGTACCACCCACACAATCTGTCTGTGAAACGT
This sequence comes from Conus canariensis, assembly GCA_033310375.1. Classification (NCBI taxonomy): domain Eukaryota; kingdom Metazoa; phylum Mollusca; class Gastropoda; order Neogastropoda; family Conidae; genus Conus; species Conus canariensis. Next base: position 151,903,634 of record CM065714.1, read on the forward strand.
TCTGCTCCGCAACTTCACTATTCTGAAGGAGGATCCAGCTCTCCAAAACATTTTCAGTCTACCACCTATGGTGGCATTCAAAAGGGACAAAAACCTTGGTGACCACCTGATGCACTCTACCTTCCACCCTTCATCCCCCCCAACCCAACCAGGCAATTTCCAGTGCAAGAAACCCAAATGCAAAACCTGTGACTTTCTTAATCCGACAATTACTGTGAAAGGCCCATCCGGACGCAGCTTCCACATGAGGTCCCACTTCACCTGCCAGACTCAGAATATAGTCTATGTTCTTAGTTGTACCCTGTGTCCCAAGATGTATGTGGGTGAAACATACAGATCTCTAAACGAACGTTTTAAAGAACATAGAGACAGCATCCTCACAGGAAAAGACACTCCTGTGGCAAACCACTTCAATTCGGACCATCACCATCTTTCCCACATCAGAGTGGCAGCCCTTTGGAGAAATGGTCGTCAAGAAGGGAACTACAGAAAATACACGGAAAGCCAGTTAATACAGCGCCTTGGCACCTTGAGCCCCCATGGGCTCAACGTCAGGGAATGATACCTCACCCCAAACCATCAGCCCTCCTCTCCCCCCCCCCTTCCTTTTTTTCTCCCCCTCCTCTTTCCCCCCCGTTCCCCCCCACCCCTTCCCCCTCCCTTCTTTCCCCCTTCCCCCCCCCCTTCCTTTGTCTCTCCTTTGCTGCCCATTTCTATTGTGAATCATGATCACCCCTACATTCAATATTGCCCAACACTCCCACCTCTGCCCTTTCCACCCCTTCAGACCATGAACTGCGCTCAGTGACTCAAGTCAACCACCATCAACATCTTCCCTCTGCTGCCATTCCCTGTTGAAGTGTCTACGACACGAAAAGTCGGCCATCCCCTCTCCAGGTACTCTTTTTGCCACCTTTTCCCTTTATTTATTTGAGACGAGTACAGCAGTACTTTATTTTTCTTTTTTTATTGTCAGACTGCCTTTAAGTTGTGATAATTTACACACACACAAAAAAAAAGAAAAAAAGATAGCAAAACGAAATGAAATAAAATGAATAAACAGCAAGGTGTATGAAAAGGTAAAACATTTCAAGCTCAATAAAATTTTAGGCACAAAGTCACACTCTCACCCACACCTACACATCCATTCTTCTGTCTTCCTCCCCCCACCTTTCCCTCCCACTCACCCCAACAAAGAGAGAGAGAGAGAGAGAGAGAGAGAGAGAGAGAGAGAGAGAGAGAGAGAGAGAGAGAGAGAGACACGCACTCGCGAAACCTCAGCATCATTTGATGAGGAGGGTAGATTGAACAACACAAAGAAGTTCTGCACCCACGTGTTAATCAATCGTGCCTGCTCTCCGCATTGACCAGGAGCCTCTTCATCTTCAGATCCCTGCGCAGACAGCCATGGGCTGTGTGAACCGTGTTCTGTGACACTGTGGGCAGGGGATTGACATGAGAGGGGAGGGGATAGGGGGTGTCTGTGTGAAGAGGGGAGTGGGAAACCAAACTATATGTATTGCTACACGATCGGTGGAAGAAGTGAGCCGCTTGCTGTTTCATCGTCTGTCACAGACGTGCTCATCGGTGCACGTGCCTCGTCGTGTTCGTGCTTGTATCAGGAGTCGCTAACCGGAGCTACCGTCACTTTTTGGTACAGAATGTTGAATTTGCCACATCTGACATCAGATCAATTAACAATTAAGAGGGCACAGTGGAGAACTGACATCAGATCAATTAACAATTAAGAGGGCACAGTGGAGAACGAAGACCCTCGCCAAGGCAGAACAAATCTTAAAACCTGCCCATGGAGCATTTAATCAGCAGAAAGTGTTGATATTCCATCAAAATGTTTTGCTCCGTAGATAGCCATCAGTTTGTGCTAGTGACTTGACAGGGTTGGCGCACAGTAGACAGTGTGAAATAATCACATCAATAAAGTGAGCAGACACCTCTCCCTTCCAGGGGAAGTAACAGTTGGTAAGCACTGTCGTAGTTACTTCTCGTGCACACATTCGTCTTGCTACACGATCCTGGATCCGCGTAAACCAACCAACCCGCCGTGACAAAAACATGATCTTCATCACAGATGTAACCGATGTAGAACTGATTAACGCATCATTTCCTTGAGCAAAACCGATGTATGTGCCATAAAGCAGAACGAAACGAACACGCATTTGCAAAAGTAAAGTTAAATCCAGACACTGTCATTTTTGCATTCGCATTTCAGTTGGCATTTGTTTGCGACAGAACGTATCTGCACGTAGGCCTGCCCTGAGACTTCATCTCAGAGAAAGAATGGTATTAATAGAGGGCAGCCTGTTTGTCTCCCCCTCCTCTGCCTGGTCGCCATGTCATCTGTTGACGTTGGTTGCATGTCCACGTAGTGTTTGTCTCCCCCTCCTCTACCTGGTCGCCATGTCATCTGTTGACGTTGGTTGCATGTCCATGTAGTGTTTGTCTCCCCCTCCTCTGCCTGGTCACCATGTCATCTGTTGACGTTGGTTGCATGTCCATGTAGTGTTTGTCACCCCCTCCTCTGCCTGGTCGCCATGTCATCTGTTGACGTTGGTTGCATGTCCATGTAGTGGGTGCTAACACTGGATGTTGTGCACCGCGCCACAGTGAAGGACCACGCCGTTGATGTTGTCTCTACCCGCAACCCCCTCCCTCCTTTCCCCCGCCCTGGTCTGACGACACAGGTGGCTGAAATCGCATTCAATGAGAATGTCCACACCCCCCTCCGGCTGGTGAGGTTCCCTGAATCACGCCACAAAAACAGGAGTGGCAAGTTCCTGCCTGTTAACAGCTTCACAGTCCTTTGCTACACAACAGTGTGCAGTGTGCACCCTACTTCCTGTCACAGCAGTGCCGTCTAATGTTACAGCACAGTGTAGTGTGAGAACCTCACGTCCCATTTCAACAGCCGGTACCATTGGCACAGAACTGTGTGAGTCTGACACAATACAGACGACACACCAAACTAGGTGCAAAGTTACATTTGTGTAATGTAGCGTACGAAATGGATGAATTTTGGTTTAATTAAAAGTAGGGTGACTACAGGCGGAAACTGAAAGAAAAGGAACATTATTGTGCCACTAAACAAAAGCAACAGATTACAAGACAAGCACTTTTTGTCGACACATAGGTCTTCAAGATGGACAAAACCCATCAAAACGCACAAAACAAAACTCCCCAATGGCTGTCCACTCCTAACACCTATAGGGAACTGCACGTTTTGTGCAGTTTGTTCTGGGTCATTCATGACGTCAGAAGAACATATACAATACTCTGTTCACTAGCTGTTTGGTATCGTGCATTCTCCTTGCATGTGTCGTGACCTGACCTTACTTTTAAACCATGAACGGTGTGTGGTGTCGATCTGGCCCCACAGCTCCAAACTCCACTGCGGATGGATGACAGATCTGCAGATTGTCTTGCAGGTCTGGGTGAAGGCAGTGGGGCAGGTGCAGACACGTGTACGCTGGATTAGCCAGAGGTAGGCAGGCAGAAGACATCGCCTGCAGGGGGGCCAGGTAATCACAGCCAGTCACACAGAAGAGTTTAGCTCTGGAAGGTAGGAGATAATGAGCCGCTGTCTGCTCCTCCCCCCCCTCCCCCCCCCCCTCTCCCCGGCTTTGTGGATGCCTTCAGTCACCTGCTGATCATTTACCTGCTCTGAGCTTGGCCTCCTTCCACCGACTGCCTTCATCCGGATCATGGCTGAGTGACTGGTTTTATACAGTGTGCTGTTGGTCTGATTGGTTTCATACAGGTGCGCTGTTGCTCTGATTAGTTTCATTCAGGTGTGCTGTTGCTCTGATTGGTTTCATACAGGTGTGCTGTTGGTCTGATTGGTTTCATACAGGTGTGCTGTTGGTCTGATTGGTTTCATACAGGTGTGCTGTTGGTCTGATTGGTTTCATACAGGTGTGTTGTTGGCCAGACTGGTTTCATTCAGGTGTGTTGTTAGTCTGATTGGTTTCATTCAGGTGTGTTGTTGGTCTGATTGGTTTCATTCAGGTGTGTTGTTGGTCTGATTGGTTTCATTCAGGTGTGTTGTTGGTCTGATTGGTTTCATTCAGGTATGTTGTTGGCCAGACTGGCTTCATTCAGGTGTGTTGTTGGTCTGATTGGTTTCATTCAGGTGTGTTGTTGGTCTGATTGGTTTCATTCAGGTGTGTTGTTGGTCTGATTGGTTTCATTCAGGTGTGTTGTTGGTCTGATTGGTTTCTTACAGGTGTGTTGTTGGGTGAATGGTTTCATACAGGTGTGCTGTTGGTCTGATTGGTTTCATACAGGGTGCTATGGTCTGATTGGTTTCTTACAGTGTGCTGTTGGTCTGATTGGTTTCATACAGGTGTGCTGTTGGTCTGATTGGTTTCATACAGGTGTGCTGTTGGTCTGATTGGTTTCACACAGGTGTGTTACTGGGTAAATGGTTTCATACAGGTGTGCTGTTGGTCTGATTGGTTTCATACAGGTGTGCTGTTGGTCTGATTGGTTTCATACAGGTGTACTGTTGGTCTGATTGGTTTCATACAGGTGTGCTGTTGGTCTGATTGGTTTCATACAGTGCGCTGTTGGCCAGACTGGTTTCATTCAGGTGTGTTGAGCTGTACACCTTTCCCGCCATGGCGGTGTGGTCTGTGTGGAGCTCAGGGCAGCTGTCCTTGGGAGGAGTGCTTGTCACGGGTCCAGGCTGGTGACCTCACAGTTACAGAGGGATAGGAGCAGTGTCTCCACCTTTCGCCACTCGGAGCTGTAGCGAAGAAGTGATCTGTTGACAACGCCAGCGAACAGGACTCCAGACAAATGGGGATAGTGGGACAGTGAAGCCAGGAACTGATTCTTCCCTCCACCCCCACCCCCTCACCCCACGTCTCTGACTGGAGACAGCTGTTTGTTGTTGTTGTTGTTGTTGTTGGGGTCTTTCACGTGCCCCAAGCTGAGGACTCTGAGCTGATCTGAGTGTTTCATATTCCACGAAAGGCTAGCACCCAGGCAGCCGTTGATGGTGTGGTGACCTGGCAGGCAAAAGCCCGTCCCGTGTCACACTGGAAGGTCTGCAGACGACAGCAGGTCAACTTGACGGGTGTGTCAACTGCCAGACAAATAATGACAGTGAACACTTGATTGGCTCTGATCACCCCAAATCGATCAACGACAGTGGGCGTTCCACGTGGAATCCAAGAGAAAGAAAGCTGTCAACAAAATCCCGGCATTGCTTGACCACTTTTCATTATGATGTCACACCTTGGGTCGTTGAGCAAGATTGCGAGTCTGATCGATCGATCGACCTCTTTACTCGATCTTGCGGAAGCAGTGATCGTGATGATTGTGAATCGCACCGCTGGGCATATAACGACTCTGACAACGTCGGCACGAGGCTCTGTCAATATCAACCTCCGTACCGGCCTTCTCTACCCCTTCAGCCAGTCTTTCCGTCTGAACCATATTTTCTGTTGTCTGAATCATATTTCTGTCTGAATCACTATTTTTGGCCTCGACTCCCCTGTTCCCGTTGCAATGATATTTCCCGTTGTTGCAGTATTTCCTGATGTAGTGGTATTTCCTGTTGTAGCAGTATTTCTTGTTGTAGCAATATTTCCCGTTGCAGTAGTATTTCCTGTTGTAGTAGTATTTTCTGTTGTGGCAGTATTTCCTGTTGTAGCAGTATTTTCCGTTGCAGTGGTATTTCCTGTTGTAGCAGTATTTTCTGTTGTAGCAGTATTACTTGTTGTAGCAGTGTTACCTGTTCTAGCAGTATTGCCCGTTATAATAGTATTTCCTGTTGTAGTAAATGTCCGTGGTTTCTCCAAGTTTCGTCACGAGTTCTTCCCCCCCCCCCCCCCCCCCAGGCCTAATGTGGGCATGGTTTACCGACTCCAGTTCTGAGGGGCAATTAAAGTGTAGATAAGATCTTTGTCACTGTGAAACATAGACACAGAGTGTTGACGACACCTGTCTCGCTTGGGCGGTATTGATGACAGGCGACAAAGGAGTCGCCTTGTGTTGCTCCCACACCCTGGCTGACAGGGGGGCGGGAGATGGCTGTCTGTCTGTTTGTCTGTCTCTGGTTGCCTTGCAGTGACGTGGCCGCACGTGGTGGCCTTTGTGTTGGCCAGCGCTTGTTGGCTTACATCCGGACAACCCAAGAGTGCTACTGTCTGCATTACTGTAAAGTACTCTCCGGATAAGCCAAGAGTGCTACTGTCTGCATTACTGTAAAGTACTCTCCGGCTTTGTACTGTTATATCAGCTCATTGAGTAGGGAGGAGGGAAAGCGAGAGCGGGGGGGGGGGGGGGGGGGGGGGGGGTGGACAGACGTAATGACACTGACACTCGATGAACATGGTGCAATGTGTGTGTGTGTGCGTGCATGCGTGTGTGCGTGCGTATGTGTGTGAGAGGAGAGAGAGAGAGAGAGAGAGAGAGGGAGAGAGGGGGGGCTTTTCGTAAAGAACGGGGTGGTGGTAGTTGATGACGTTAACGCTTATTGTCAGTGATCTGGGGTGGGGGAGGGAGGGGCAGGGGTAAGTAATGTAGACACCAGCCTTGTTGTGATGACTGCAGCAGGGGGTAGCTGTCCAACTCGAGCAAGCAAGCAGGCAAGCAAGCAAACAAGCAAGCAAGCAAGCAAGCAAACAAGCGAGCAAACAAGCCCCGTTTTTCTTATAGCCACGTCCTGTCGGAATTTGGCGGCTTTTTTTTTTTTAGAAAGGTGAAGCCGCGGTGAAGTCTTGCAGTATTGGAACTGAGAGTAAGAAGAAAGTACTCTCCAAAGAAAAGACAATACGTACCCTTGATGTGTGGACCATCCTCTCCACGTCCTTGATGTGTGCAAAGTCCTCCATTCTCGTGAGTCTGGACATCCTCTCCACGTCCTTGATGTGTGAAAAGTCCTTCATTCTCGTGACGTCTGGAAATCCTTCCACGTCCTTGATGTGTGAAAAGTCCTCATTCTCGTGACGTCTGGACAATCCTCTCACGTCCTTGAGTGTGAAAAGTCTCATTCTCGTGACGTGTGACAATCCTCCCGTCCTTGATGTGTGCAAAGTCCTCCATTCTCGTGATGTGTGGACAATCCTCTCCACGTCCTTGATGTGTGCAAAGTCCTCCATTCTCGTGACGTGTGGACAATCCTCTCCACGTCCTTGATGTGTGAAAAGTCCTCCATTCTCGTGACGTGTGGACAATCCTCTCCACGTCCTTGATGTGTGAAAAGTCCTCCATTCTCGTGACGTTGGACAATCCTCTCCACGTCCTTGATGTGTGAAAAGTCCTCCATTCTCGTGACGTCTGGACAATCCTCTCCACGTCCTTGATGTGTGCAAAGTCCTCCATTCTCGTGATGTGTGGACAATCCTCTCCACGTCCTTGGTGTGTGAAAAGTCCTCCATTCTAGTGATGTGTGGACAATCTCTCCACGTCCTTGGTGTGTGAAAAGTCCTCCATTCTCGTGATGTGTGGACATCCTCTCCACGTCCTTGATGTGTGAAAAGTCCTCATTCTCGTGATGTGT
>CM065714.1:151916158-151921158 GCA_033310375.1 Conus canariensis
AGCGCGCGCGCGCGCGCGCGCGCACACACACACACACACACACACACACACACACACACACACACACACACGCATCAAAAAGACAAAATGTGAAAGCCCATGGTGTAGACGAGATGACTTTGTGGACCACCGCTAAACGAAGAGGGCAGACAAGGAGGGGTGGAAGACGACAGCCCCCACCCTGTTCCCCCACCCCTCCTGCTGGACCCCCTCTCGCCCCCCCCCCCCCTTCCACATCTGTGGACACCGGCCACTGCTCCACTGCCCCCTCCCCCTTCTTTGTCCCTCCAGTTAGGGGAGTGGAGGGGGGGGGGGGGCATCGTATGATGCTCGTGATGCGCTCTCAGTGCTCGTTCTCTGCACAGAGAGTCAGGGGGGTTCGTCAGTCTCAGGTCTCTGTGGCTGCTGTCGCTAAGGTGCAGAGAACGGCTGTCTGCTGTCGCTAAGGTACAGAGAACGACTGTCTGCTGGTAAATGAAGCTTGTGATACGATCCCTTGTGGTCGGCTGGGCTACAAAGAACATGAATGGAATTGACCCGTACAAGGACCCTCAGATGTCTTGAAGAATGACAGTACAAAACATCACCAATGTGTAGGGTAATGCTTTGGGTTAATGCGTAGGTCAGCCATCTGCCAAGTCGTAGCCTTAGACGCTCTCCTTACCCTCTTGTTAAATCCTTTCATCTTTGTCATTAATTCAGTTATCCATCAGCTTTAAATCGTGCGCAGTGTGGTCTCGACACTTAGCAGATGTAGTGTGGCGTATTAGGACTAGTCCACACGCAGTGACCCCTCCTTGATGAAACTGACACTGAAAACCAATGTTTGATACAGCGGTTCTATCTTTGAAATAAGGCTGGCATTTGGCTTTTGAGCCTCTCACTGGTTTTCTACACCTGCAAATAGACGACTAAACCCAACACGATAAACACACGATTTGGTGATAATTCCACATGTTTAGAATGGATAGTCAGATTTACGTCCTGAAAGTCGTTGCACATGGTTTGACCGACACCGTTCTCCTGCTCCCCCCCCCCCCCCCTCCTCCCTCCCTTCAGTTATGCTCCTTTCTGTCAGATCGTTTGGATGTGGGTAACATACATCTGACCAAACACCGTGGAAAGGGAGGAGTCAGGCGCCACCACATCTCCACCTTCAGTCGACGCTAGACAGAAACGGCTGGCTGCTTGATCTTACACTGTCGATCTTCAACTCTGAACTCCCGCCCTTCCCTCCACCTCTCCCCCCCCCTTTCCATTCCGCATCACTGACTGTTAAAACGGAGGCGCAGGTAAACAAGCGTGCGTGGAATTCCTCCCGCTCAGTCAAGCGAGCCCTATCAGTCCAAGGGTGTCGCGGGACAGGCCGGGGTCAGACAGCCAGTGTTGACACACAGACAGCAATGAATAAAGCAGTAAATAGATTAATGACATTAATTAATTGATTAATAAAAAAATGAGTGAAAATAAATAAAAAAAATAATAAAGAAATGAATACATAAGTGAAAGTAAATAAATTCATAAAAACGTAAATAAACAAATGAATGAATAGATAAACAAATAAATAAATAAATAAATAAATAAATAAATAAACGGAAACGTGAACTTACATATAACTGTCTGGCACCACTCACAACTTAGATCTCTCTCTCTCTCTCTCTCTCTCTCTCTCTCTCTCTCTCTCTCTCTCTCTCCTCACTTGCATGACAAGGACAGATTGTTAAGACTAGGCCTTGGGCTAAAATCTTCATCCATGCGTATTACAGATCTCTCTCTCACTCTGTCTGTCTGTCTGTCTGTCTGTCTGTCTGTCTGTCTCTCTCTCTCTCTCTCTCTCTCTCTCTCTCTCTCTCTCTCTCTCTCTCTCACTCTGTCTCAGGACTTGCAACCTTCCCATCAGAAGACAGTGAGGACTTTTTGGGTCATGCGCGCGGGAGACACGCACGCACGCACGCACGCACGCACACGCACACACACACACACACACACACACACACACACACACACACACACACACACACACACACACACACACACACACACACACCACGCACGCACGCACGCATCCCGCGTGCGCGCGCGCGCTGATTGAGATACCCAGAAGAAAAGTCTTCATCCCTAATGAGGCTCTGATCCGCTTCTAACTGCACTACCGCTGTGTACCAGACTTTGCTGCCTCAGTACTCGTGATGCCATTCACCACCAAGGACTTTCAGTCTGGGAGCGTGTCACATCACTGTGTGCACAGTGCCATGCAGACATCGAGGAACCATTCCTCTCCAGCCATCGTTCTAACATCACCTCTGAAGCCACATTCCCGCTCTTACTCTCTGACTGTTCTTTTTTGTCACCCGAAATTCCAAGATAAATTGACGAGAACCTCTGTTCAGCTCCACCTTTAGGAATTCGCATTCTTCTCCGACTGAACAAAGCAGACATTGACTTTGGACTGTTGTGTGATTGGTCCACATTTCCTGACCTTGTGCCATACACTGATCTGCTTTAGTCTCGCTTCATCACAGAGACATGATTGGTCCACATTTCCTGACGTTGTGCCATACACTGGAGATCTGCTTTGGTCTCGGTTCATCACAGAGACATGATTGGTCCACATTTCCTGACCTTGTGCCATACACTGGAGATCTGCTTTGGTCTCGCTTCATCACAGAGACATGATTGGTCCACATTTCCTGACGCTGTGCCATACACTGGAGATCTGCTTTGGTCTCGCTTCATCACAGAGACATGATTGGTCCACATTTCCTGACGCTGTGCCATACACTGGAGATCTGCTTTGGTCTCGCTTCATCACAGAGACATGATTGGTCACATTTCCTGACGCTGTGCCATACACTGGAGATCTGCTTTGGTCTCGCTTTATCACAGACATTACTAGCGCTCTGGTGTACACGTCATGGTTTTCTTCTTTTTTGTTCCGAACTTTGTCCTGCATTTCCATCCTTTCAAAGAGTATTGACAATGGTTCCAGTCAGAGGAAGGAGTTGCTTTCAGAGAGTATGTAACAATGGTTCCAGTCAGAGGAAAGAGTTGCTTCTGCTGTTTTCTTCTCAGCTACTCCATGTGGAAAGCACATTTCCCCAGTATAGTTCCATCAGCACTGATGATTATTCCGTTGGTCTGGCGCTCCACATGGTCTCTGAATTTAAAATAGAGACTTTGTCATTCTCTCTGACTCTATGATTAAGGAGACTATCACTGACTATTACCTCGCAAGCACCCTCAACAAAATGACTTTTTTTAAAACTGTACTTCTCTGAGATCCGACAGATAAACCTAGCTTCTGCTTGTTCCCTAGTCATGCCGACATTGGAGGTAACTTGGTGGCTGAGCGGCCTGCCAGGAATGTCGCCAAGAAACACGTTGATGCTCCCTGTCCCCCACACCCGATCATGGCGGTAACTATGTGGCTGAGCGGCTTGCTAGGAATGTCACCCAGAAACAGACGTTGATGTTCCCTGTCCCTCACACCCGATCATGAGGTAACTGGATGGCTGAGCAGCCTGCCAGGAATGTCACCAAGAAACACACGTTGATGTAACCTGTCCCTCACACCCGATCATGGCGGTCCGGGGCCTGTGGCTTATCGTCAGGAATGACAGATCATTTCCCGCACGTTTATTGGACTTATCCTTTTCTTTTATGATAATGGCACAGCCAGTTTTAGGTAGCTACCCAAGGTCTGACCAGTTCATATAGAACAGTGCTTAGTGCACCCCACGTCACGTACCTCTCACTATAAAAGAGTTGATATAGAACAGATGCACCCCACGTCACGTACCTCACACTATCAGTTGATATAGAACAGTGCACCCCAATCACGTACCTCTCACTAAAAAAAAGTTGATATAGAACAGTGCATCCCACGTTCTCAAAGATTACCCCGTCCTCACTATAAAACAGTTGATATAGAACATTGCCACGTCACGTACCTCTCACTATAAAACAGTTGATATAGAACAGTGCACCCCACGTCACGTACCTCTCACTATTAACGCAGTTAATATAGACAGTGCTCAGTGCACCCCACGTCACGTACCTTTCACTATAAAACAGTTGATATAGAACAGTGCACCTCACGTCACGTACCTCTCACTATAAAACAATTGATATAGAACAGTGCACCCCACGTCACGTACCTCTCACTATAAAACAGTTGATGTAGAACAGTGCACCCCACGTCACGTACCTCTCACTATAAAACAGTTGATATAGAACAGTGCACCCCACGTCACGTACCTCTCACTATCGAACAGTTGATGTAGAACAGTGCACCTCACGTCACGTACCTCTCACTATCAGACAGTTGATATAGATCAGTGCTCAGTGCACCCCACGTCACGTACCTCTCACTATAAAACAGTCGATACAGATCAGTGTTCAGTGCACCCCACGTCACGTACCTCTCACTATCAAACAGTTGATAGAAGGCACCCAGTGCCATCTCCAACGTAACATGATTCACTCCTACTATATAAAACAGTTGATACAGAACAGTGCACCCCACGTCACGTACCTCTCACTATAAAACAGTTGATATAGAACAGTGCACCCCACGTCACGTACCTCTCACTGTAAAACAGTTGATATAGAACATTGCCACGTCACGTACCTCTCACTGTAAAACAGTTGATATAGAACGGTGCTGAGTGCACCCCACATCAGGTACCTCTCACTATAAAACAGTCGATATAGAACCGTGCACCCCACGTGACGTACCTCTCACTGTAAAACAGTTGATATAGAACAATGCACCTCACGTCACGTACCTCTCACTGTAACACAGTTGATATAGAACAGTGCTCAGTGCACCCCACGTCACGTACCTCTCACTATAAAACAGTTGATATAGAACAGTGCACCCCACGTCACGTACCTCTCACTATAAAACAGTTGATATAGAACAGTGCACCCCACGTCACGTACCTCTCACTGTAAAACAGTTGATATAGAACAGTGCTCAGTGCACCCCACGTCACGTA
>CM065714.1:151926158-151941158 GCA_033310375.1 Conus canariensis
ACTGCTGTGGACTCCTTGTTTAGTTCAGTCACCTCTACTTTCTCTCCTGCTTTACACTACTTTACCCTGCTGTGGACTCCATGCTTCGTTCAGCCACCTCTACTTTGTCTCCTGCTTTACACTACTTGTGACTGCTGTGGACTCCATACTTCGTTCAGCCACCTCTACTTTCTCTCCTGCTTTACACTACTTTACCCTGCTGTGGACTCCATGCTTCGTTCAGCCACCTCTACTTTCTCTCCTGCTTTACACTACTTGTGACTGCTGTGGACTCCATACTTCGTTCAGCCACCTCTACTTTCTCTCCTGCTTTACACTACTTGTGACTGCTGTGGACTCCATACTTCGTTCAGCCACCTCTACTTTCTCACCTGCTTTACACTACTTGTGACTGCTGTGGACTCCATGCTTCGTTCAGCCACCTCTACTTTCTCTCCTGCTTTACACTACTTTACCCTGCTGTGGACTCCATACTTCGTTCAGCCACCTCTACTTTCTCTCCTGCTTTACACTACTTGTGATTGCTGTGGACTCCATACTTCGTTCAGCCACCTCTACTTTCTCTCCTGCTTTACACTACTTGTGACTGCTGTGGACTCCATACTTCGTTCAGCCACATCTACTTTCTCACCTGCTTTACACTACTTGTGACTGCTGTGGACTCCATACTTCGTTCAGCCACTTACTTTCTCTCCTGCTTTACGCTACTTGTGACTGCGTCCGTCGTTCAGAGCCGCCGTTATTTAGCTTGCTTTAGACTACTTTCCAGTGTTGGAATCATCCAACCTCTATTGATTTTGTTCTCCTACTTGATGTTACTTTGGACTGCGTTAATCTTTCTTTTTTTTAACCCTATTTGATAAAAAATCTTACCTTTGACTCTGTGAATCCTTCAGTTTTCTAACTCTGCTTAATACAGTAACTAACCTTTGACTCTTGTAAATCGTTCAGTCTTCTAACCCTGCTTAATACATTAATTAACCTTTGACTCGGTGAATCCTTCAGTCTTTTAAGCCTGCTTAATACAGTAACTAACCTTTGACTCTTGTGAATCATTTGGTCCACGTCCGTCAGCATGTAGTGGGACAGCAGATCCAGCTTTCTGCAGAATGACGAATAGAGTGGGACACATGGTTCATGCTTTCTGGTCCAGCTTTCTGCAGAATGACGAATAGAATGCTTGCAGTGGGACACATGGTCCATGCTTTCTGGTCCAGCTTTCTGCAGAATGACGAATAGAATGCTTGCAGTGGGACACATGGTCCATGCTTTCTGGTCCAGCTTTCTGCAGAATGACGAATAGAATGCTTGCAGTGGGACACATGGTTCATGCTTTCTGGTCCAGCTTTCTGCAGAATGACGAATAGAATGCTTGCAGTGGGACACATGGTTCATGCTTTCTGGTCCAGCTTTCTGCAGAATGACGAATAGAATGCTTGCAGTTGGGCCCATGGTCCATGCTTTCTGTGGAAGTGAAACATCGGGGACGGGTTTGTCAGAAGGCAAACACCAGGAGAAAGCAGATGTCTGTAGAAGACTTAAAATGCGGGCTGTGCAGGAAATGATGGGGACCAGCACTGCTGACTGAACGGAGTTCGAATGTCTGACCACAAACCATACCCACCCTCCCTCACACCTCCACTCCCCCTCACACTAAACCTGACATGACACTTGGGTCAAGGCCTAGAGGGTCAAGGATGATGCATGAAGGGTGAAGGTCGTCGATCTTTGATGGAGACCATTCAGTGGAAGTCAAGGACATGTGTCAGGACCATCTGCGATAATGACAGTGATTGATGGGACAGACGTCACAATCAGAAACATCCACAGCAGCAGACCACGGGAGCCGAATTGACTCGTGCCCCAAACCGCGCACCACTTGTTGGCTCACGTTGGATCGACTTGGGAACTGTGAACGAACAATACAGTGTCTAGACGGTCATGTTTTTATTTGTTACACCGTCAGTACTGTGTTGGCAATTAACACTACGGTACTTGCATTGGTCTGTGGTCAGCCGAGCTGAGGAGGAGGGTCAATGAATTACAGGTACTCAAGAAGGGACACTTCTTGGCCACAGGTATCCACCTAGCCACCTTCGTCAGTCTTGTGAACTCTGTGTGGCTGTTGGCGGCAATTGGCTGAGGTGGTGGTGGTGGTGGTGGTGTGTGTGTGTGTGTGTGTGTGAGCGTTTTGTTGAAAGTGTACGTGTGCGAGACACGTCCTTGCCAGTGTGTCTTTGTATTGCCAAGCCAGGCCTAAGTGCTATGGAGCGTCATCGGGGTGCATGGGGAAATGTATGTGAGCCGTGTAAGCCCCGAGGGTTTTCCTGGGCCCCGGGGTGCTGCAAGTGCGCCCAATCAACATAATAATGAGCGAGCGTGTGGTGAGGGCGCCGTGAAGTGTGCCTGACACGGCCTCATCTCTTGAGCTGCTCCGGGTTGGACTATGCACATGCATGGGCCTCTGGAGAGACGGGGCAGAGGGAGGGGGTTGGAGGGGGCCAAGGGAATCAGCATTGGAGATGACACGACTTGTTTATCATCTCTCTCTTTCTCGGGTTTTTGTGTGGCAAGTCTTTTTATTCTTCCACTTGTTCTCCTTAGTTTTGCTGCTGCTGCTGTTTTGATTGTTTTGAGAGAGAGAGAGAGAGAGAGAGAGAGAGAGAGAGAGAGAGAGAGAGAGAGAGAGAGAGAGAAGGGTGGTAGTGGTGTTGTTGGGTTTTGAAGCTCGACTGATGCGATTAGGGTGGTGTCGGGGTGGTGTAGCAGCGTTTGGCTAGAGGGGAGTGGGGGTGGAGGGGGGGGGAGTGGTGGTGGGGGATGGGAGGCGGAAGTAAGAAGTACTGTGTCAGACCAACCAGGACTCGAAGCCTCAGGTGTCCCATGACCTACTTGTGCCCCCTCCTTCTTCTCCCGTGTTCTCCTTTCTCGCAGGTCAGCAGGGCTTTCTCTCAGGTCAGCAGGGCTTTCTCTCAGGTCAGCAAGACTTTCTCTCTCAGGTCAGCGGGGCTTTCTCTGTCAGGTCAGCAGGGCTTTCTCTCTCTGGTCAGCAGGGCTTTCTCTCTCAGGTTAGCATGGCTTTCTCTCAGGTCAGCAGGGCTTTCTCTCAGGTCAGCAGGGCTTTCTCTCAGGTCAGCAGGGCTTTCTCTAAGGTCAGCAGGGCTTTCTGTCTCTGGTCAGCAGGGCTTTCTCTCTCTGGTCAGCAGGGCTTTCTCTGGTCAGCAAGACTTTCTCTCTCTGGTCAGCAGGGCTTTCTCTGTCAGGTCAGCAGGGCTTTCTCTCTCAGGTCAGCAGGGCTTTCTCTCTCTGGTCAGCAGGGCTTTCTCTCAGGTCAGCAGGGCTTTCTCTCAGGTCAGCAGGGCTTTCTCTCTCTGGTCAGCAGCACTTTCTCTCTCTGGTCAGCAGGGCTTTCTCTCTCTCTGGTCAGCAGGGCTTTCTCTGTCATATCAGCAGGGCTTTCTCTTTCAGGTCAGCATGGCGTTCTCTCAGGTCAGCAGGGCTTTCTCAGGTCAGCAGGGTTTTCTCTGTCAGGTCAGCAGGGCTTTCTCTCTCTGGTCAGCAAGACTTTCTCTCTCAGGTCAGCAGAGCTTTCTCTGTCAGGTCAGCAGGGCTTTCTCTCTCTGGTCAGCAAGACTTTCTCTCTCTGGTCAGCAGGGCTTTCTCTGTCAGGTCAGCAGGGCTTTCTCTTCAGGTCAGCAGGGCTTTCTCTCTCTGGTCAGCAAGACGGTCTCTGTCAGGTCAGCAGGGCTTTCTCTCTCAGGTCAGCAGGGCTTTCTCTCTCTGGTCAGCAGGGCTTTCTCTCTCAGGTCAGCAGGGCTTTCTCTCTCAGATCAGCAGGGCTTTCTCTGTCAGGTCAGCAGGACTTTCTCTCTCAAGTCAGCAGGGCTTTCTCTGTCAGGTCAGCATGGCTTTCTCTCAGGTCAGCAGGGCTTTCTCTCAGGTCAGCAGGGCTTTCTCTGTCAGGTCAGCAGGTCTTTCTCAGGTCAGCAGGGATTTCTCTGTCAGGTCAGCAGGACTTTGTCTGTCAGGTCAGCAGGGCTTTCTCTGTCAGGTCAGCATGGCTTTCTCTCAGGTCAGCAGGGCTTTCTCTCAGGTCAGCAAGGCTTTCTCTGTCAGGTCAGCAGGGAGTTCTCTCTCAGGTGAGCAGGGCTTTCTATGTCAGGTCAGCAGGGCTTTCTCTCTCAGGTCAGCAGGGCTTTCTCTCAGGTCAGCAGGGCTTTCTCTCTCAGGTCAGCAGGGCTTTCTCTGTCAGTTCAGCAGGGCATTCTCTCAGGTCAGCAAGGTTTTCTCTCTCAGGTCAGCAAGACTTTCTCTCTCAGGTCAGCGGGACTTTCTCAGGTCAGCAGGGCTTTCTATGTCAGGTCAGTAGGGCTTTCTCTCTCTGGTCAGCAGGGCTTTCTCTGTCAGGTCAGCAGGACTTTCTCTGTCAGGTCAGCAGGGCTTTCTCTGTCAGGTCAGCAGGGCTTTCTCTGTGAGGTCAGCAGGACTTTCTCTCAGGTCAGCAAAGCTTTCTCTCTCAGGTCAGCAGGGCTATCTCTCTCAGATTAGCAGGGCTTTCTCTGTCAGGTCAGCAGGACTTTCTCTCTCAGGTCAGCAGGGCTTTCTCTGTCAGGTCAGCAGGGCTTTCTCTCAGGTCAGCAGGGCTTTCTCTGTCAGGTCAGCAGGACTTTCTCTCTCAGGTCAGCAGGGCTTTCTCTCTCAGGTCAGCAGGTCTTCTCTCAGGTCAGCAGGGCTTTCTGTCAGGTCAGCAGGATCTCTCAGGTCAGCAGGGCTTTCTCTCTCAGGTCAGCAGGACTTTCTCTCTAAGGTCAGCAGGTCTTTCTCTCTCAGGTCAGCAGGACTTTCTCTCAGGTCACCAGGGCTTTCTCTCTCAGGTCAGCATGCGTTTCTCTCAGGTCAGCATGGCTTTCTCTCAGGTCAGCAAGACTTTCTCTGTCAGGTCAGCAGGGCTTTCTCTCTCAGGTCAGCGGGACCTATCTCAGGTCACCAGGGCTTTCCCTCTCAGGTCAGCAAGGCTTTCTCTCTCAGGTAAGCAGGACTTCTCTCTCAGGTCAGCAGGACTTCTCTCAGGTCAACAGGACTTCTCTCAGGTCAGCAGGGCTTTCTCTCGCAGGTCAGCAGGGCTTTCTCAGATCAGCAGGACATTTCTCAGGTCAGCAGGGCTTTCTCTCTCAGGTCAGCAGGGCTTTCTGTCAGGTCAGCAGGGCTTTCTCTCTCAGGTCAGCAGGGCTTTCTCTCTCAGGTCAGCAGGGCTTTCTCTCTCAGGTCAGCAGGACCTTTCTTCTAAGGTCAGCAGGGCTTTCTCTCAGGTAAGCAGGGCTTTCTCTCTCTCTGATCAGCAGGGATTTCTCTGTCAGGTCAGCAGGGCTTTCTCTGTTAGGTCAGCAGGGATTTCTCTCAGGTCAGTAGAGCTTTCTCTCTCAGGTCAGCAGGGCTTTCTCTCAGGTCAGCAGGGCTTTCTCTCTCGGTCAATAGGGCTTTCTCTCAGGTCAGCAGGGCTTTCTCTCTCTGGTCAGCAGGGCTTTCTCTCTGGTCAGCAAGACTTTCTCTCTCTGGTCAGCGGGGCTTTCTCTGTCAGGTCAGTAGGGCTTTCTCTCTCACAGACCTGCTTAGTCCTACGATTCGCCCGTAATTGCTACGATTTCAGACCACAAATTACGGCCGTACGGCCAGTTGAAAAAAATACGATTTTACCGTTCACGGAACTACGATTCGTTTAGCGGTGCTGCCCGGTTCGTCTGAGGCCCTTGCTTAGTCTATCAAATCGTGCGGGAAAGGCTGTTACGTGACACTACACTGCTAGTTCTCTGTCCGCCAAAATGGCGTCGAGTTCAAAGCGGTTGCATGAGACAGATGATGAAGAATCCGATTGTGAAGAAGTTATAGATTGGAGAGACAAGAAGAAAGCAGACAACGCAAGTAATTGCTTATCAACAATATCGGCAAAAGTATACGGAAAAATGTCTTGACGTAAAGGCCAGTGCAAAGGGGAAAGAGTTTGTTTTTTGCGAGGCTTGCTGGGATGACATTTCGATTGAACATGGTGGATTTAACGACTGTAAGCGTCATGTCAAGACTCAGAAACACCAGGCAAACTTGGACACAAAAAAGCAACTCCACAGATCACGTCTTTTTTTCAAAGAAAGTTGAATCCTGGACCCAGTGGCCCTTCAAAAGATTTCACTCAGGAATCGAAAAAGGGAGGAGGCAAAGAGTGTTGTGGTTTGGTGTGCATTCCTCGTCATGTGCATTGTAGGCCTGGTAAAGGAAGAGAGTTGTGGTTTGGTGTGCATTCCTCGTCATGTGCATTGTAGGCCTGGTAAAGGAAGAGTGTTGTGGTTTGGTGTGCATTCCTCGTCATGTACATTGTAGGCCTGGTAAAGGAAGAGTGTTGAGGTTTGATGTGCATTCCTCGTCATGTACATTGTAGGCCTGGTAAAGGAAGAGAGTTGTGGTTTGGTGTGCATTCCTCGTCATGTACATTGTAGGCCTTGTAAAGGAAGAGTGTTGTGGTTCGGTGTGCATTCCTCGTCATGTACAGTGTAGGCCTGGTAAAGGAAGAAAGCTTTTTTTCTCTCTTTGGTCACCATTGTATAGAAGGATCCCCCCACTCCCCCCCTCCCCTCCCCCTCCCTCACCCCCTACCCCCCCCCCCCCCACGCCTTCCCCCTCCTCCCCCCCCCCTCCCATAAATGAATGATTTACAAGTAGAGTACATCAGTTTTGAAAAAGTCTGCTTGTTGTCATCGCTGATCAGGTGAGCGTAGTATTTCTCTTAACCACCCAATCTTTCATTCCTTAGTGTCATTCTTTTTTTATGTAGTTTATAACAAAATATTGTTATTTGCAGCATATTCTAATTTCATTTGAAAATGACAAAGTCCTTTAATGGTAAGAGTTCATTAACTAAAACACCGCGACTTTTTACTACTGACAACACCTGTGAAACTACTGAAAACTGGGGTCCCACTACTGAGAGGTCTCAGGGGGCCTAGGCAGGTCTGCTCTCAGGTCAGCAGGGCTTTCTCCCTTTGGTCAGCAAGACTTTCTCTCTCTGGTCAGCAGGGCTGTCTCTGTCAGGTCAGCAGGACTTTCTCTCTCAGGTCAGCAGGGCTTTCTCTCTCTGGTCAGCAAGACTTTCTCTCTCTGGTCAGCAGGGCTTTTTATGTCAGGTCAGCAGGGATTTCTCTCAGGTGAGCAGGACTGTCTCTCTCTGGTCAGCAAGACTATCTCTCTCTGGTCAGCAGGGCTTTCTCTGTCAGATCAGCAGGGATTTCTCTCTGGTCAGCAGGACTTTCTCTCTCAGGTCAGTAGGGCTTTTTATGTCAGGTCAGCAGGGATTTCTCTCAGGTGAGCAGGACTGTCTCTCTCAGGTCAGCAGGACTATCTCTCTCTGGTCAGCAGGGCTTTCTCTGTCAGGTCAGCAGGGATTTCTCTCTGGTCAGCAGGACTTTCTCTCTCAGGTCAGTAGGGCTTTCTCTCTCTGGTCAGCAAGACTTTCTCTCTCTGGTCAGCAGGGCTTTCTCTGTCAGGTCAGCAGGACTTTCTCTCTCAGGTCAGCGGGGCTTTCTCTCTCAGGTCAGCAGGACTATCTCTCTCAGATCAGCAGGGCTTTCTCTTTCAGATTAGCAGGACTTTCTCTCTCAGATCAGCAGGGCTTTCTCTCTCTCTGATCAGCAGGACTTTCTCAGGTCAGCAGGGCTTTCTCTGTCAGGTTAGCAGGGCTTTCTCTGTCAGGTCAGCAGGGCTTTCTCTCTCAGATCAGCAGGGCTTTCTCTCTCAGATCAGCAGGGCTTTCTCTGTCAGGTCAGCAGGGCTTTCTCTCTCAGATCATCAGGGCTTTCTCTCTCAGATCAGCAGGGCTTTCTCTGTCAGGTCAGCAGGGCTTTCTCTGTCTCAGATCAGCAGTGCTTTCTCTCTCTCAGATCAGCAGGACTTTCTCTCTCTGATCAGCAGGGCTTTCTCTCTCAGATCAGCAGGTCTTTCTCTCTCAGATCAGCAGGGCTTTCTCTCTCAGATCAGCAGGGCTTTCTCTCTCTCAGATCAGCAGGGCTTTCTCTCTCTCTGATCAGCAGGGCTTTCTCTCTCTCTGATCAGCAGGGCCTTCTCTCTCTCTGATCAGCAGGGCCTTCTCTGTCAAGGACAGCAGGGCTTTCTCTCAGGTCAGCATGGCTTTCTCTCAGGTCAGCAGGGCTTTCTCTCAGGTTAGCAGGGCTTTCTCTCAGGTCAGCAGGGCTTTCTCTGTCAAGGTCAGCATGGCTTTCTCTCAGGTCAGCAGGACTTTCTCTCTCAAATCAGCAGGGCTTTCTCTGTCATGTCAGCATGGCTTTCTCTGTCAGGTCAGCATGGCTTTCTCTGTCATGTCAGCATGGCTTTCTCTGTCAAGGTCAGCATGGCTTTCTCTCAGGTCAGCAGGACTTTCTCTCTCAAATCAGCATGGCTTTCTCTGTCAGGTCAGCATGGCTTTCTCTGTCATGTCAGCAGGGCTTTCTCTGGCAAGGTCAGCATGGCTTTCTCTCAGGTCAGCATGGCTTTCTCTCTGGTCAGCAGGGCTTTTAGGTCAGCAGGGCTTTTCTTCTCCTTTTCCTCACTGCACCAACAGGTCGTCGTCTCCTTCGTCTTTACTACCTAGTAGTATGTAGGTCCCCAGCAGGTGCGTGGCGGAGATGGTGGGGGATGGGGAAGGACAGGGCGGAGGGGGCTGCCAAACTGGGTATTGAGGCGGGGCGGGGGAGGGGGGGGGCGAGTGGTGCTACCTGATAGATGAAGGGTGTGGAGTGGAGGAGGGAGGGGGCTGCCAAACTGGGTATTGAGGCGGAGCGGGGCGGGGGTGCTGAATGGTGCTACGTGTTGGGGGGGGGGGGGGTGGAGGGGGGAGGAGTGCATGCAACATGATCCTGTGACACAGGGACACGCTCCGGGGGACGGCGGCTCCACAGCCAGGGCATGGTGCCAACGACACGACAGTGGCGGCACTTCTTTTCTTTTTTTTAATCCGCCTGCCAGAGAGAGAGAGAGGGGGGGGGGGAGGGAGGGAGAGAGAGAGGAGGGAGGGAGGGAGGGAGAGAGGGGGAGGGAGGGAGGGGGGAGGGAGGGAGAGAAAGAGAGGGAGAGAGAGAGAGGGGGGGAGAGAAAGAGAAGGAGGGAGAGAGGGGAGGGGTGGGAGAGAAAGAGAAAGAGAGAGACTGAGTGGGGGAGAGAGAGAGAGAGAGAGAGAGAGAGAGAGAGAGAGAGAGAGAGAGAGAGAGAGAGAGAGGGGAAGAGATGGGGAGGGTAAAGAATTAGGGCCGATCTGTTTACAAATTATCATGCAAGCGCTTTGCTTGACTGTTCTTATTTATAGTTTTCATTGCCTTTTTTTCTTCATAAATTATTCATCACCTGAGCGCTCTTATTCATAGCCTGCATCAAAGTTGTTTTTTTTTTAATAACTTGTTTATGACCTTGTTTATTCCGTTGTAAAAGAAATGGACTTGTGTTGGTTTTCTTCTTGGCAAATTCAGGCGTCTCTGCCTTGTTCTGTTGTTGTTGTGTCAGAACTGGTTTAGCCTTCTCTGCCTTGGTTGTGTTGTGTAAGAACTGGTTTTGCCTTGGTGTCGGGGGAGGGGAGTGGGGGAACAGTGCAGGGAAAAGGGAAGGGAGGTTTTCCAAAGTTTTGGCTCTTTACAGAAAGAAAGAAAGAGGGAGGAGGAAAAGGAAGAGAAGATTGAGAATATCGGACAGCACCCCTCTCCCTCCCTCCCTCCCTCCTTCCCTCCCCCCCTCTCTCTCTCTCTCTCTCTCACTTTTTCTATTACTCTGCACACACACACACACACACACACACACACACACACACACACACACACACACAAACACGTACGCACGCACGCACGCACGCACGCACGCACGCACGCACACATTTGTGTGCGTCTGCGTATGAGTGTATATCTGTATGCGTGCTTGCTTTTGAGTGTATGAGCGTCGCGCAGTGTGTGTTGTGGTGTGTGTGTGTGTGTGTGTGTGTGTGTGTGTGTGTGTGTGTGTGTGTGTGTAAACCTTCATCTGTTGTTGTATAAAGACAGGAGACAAAGTTAGAATAGGATGTGGATGTAGACAGAGTGGAGACAGGAGGGTGTGGTATGGCCATAGAGTGGAGACAGGAGGGTGTGGTGTGGCCATAGACAGGATGGAGACAGGAAGGTGTGGTGTGGCCATAGACAGAGTGGAGACAGGAGGGTGTGGTGTGGCCATAGACAGCGTGGAGACAGGAGGGTGTGGTGTGGCCATAGACAGGATGGAGACAGGAGGGTGTGGTGTGGCCATAGACAGAGTGGCGACAGGAGGGTGTGGTGTGGCCATAGACAGGGTGGAGACAGGAGGGTGTGGTGTGGCCATAGAGTGGAGACAGGAGGGTGTGGTGTGGCCAT
Organism: Conus canariensis; assembly: GCA_033310375.1. Taxonomy (NCBI): domain Eukaryota; kingdom Metazoa; phylum Mollusca; class Gastropoda; order Neogastropoda; family Conidae; genus Conus; species Conus canariensis. The sequence continues at coordinate 151,936,568 of CM065714.1, forward strand.
AGAGTGGAGACAGGAGGGTGTGGTGTGGCCATAGACAGGGTGGAGACAGGAGGGTGTGGTGTGGCCATAGAGTGGAGACAGGAGGGTGTGGTGTGGCCATAGACAGGATGGAGACAGGAAGGTGTGGTGTGGCCATAGACAGAGTGGAGACAGGAGGGTGTGGTGTGGCCATAGACGGAGTGGAGACAGGAAGGTGTGGTGTGGCCATAGACAGGAGTGGAGACAGGAGGGTGTGGTGTGGCCATAGACAGAGTGGAGACAGGAGGGTGTGGTGTGGCCATAGACAGAGTGGAGACAGGAGGGTGTGGTGTGGCCATAGACAGAGTGGAGACAGGAGGGTGTGGTGTGGCCATAGACAGGGTGCAGACAGGAGGGTGTGGTGTGGCCATAGACAGGGTGCAGACAGGAGGGTGTGGTGTGGCCATAGACGAGTGGAGACAGGAGGGTGTGGTGTGGCCATAGACAGAGTGGAGACAGGAGGGTGGTGGTGCATTGGCCATAGACAGAGTGGAGACAGGAGGGTGTGGGTGTGGCCATAGACAGAGTGGAGACAGGAGGGTGTGGTGTGGCCATAGACAGGTGGCAGACAGGAGGGTGTGGTTTGGCCATAGACAGGGTGAGACAGGAGGGTGTGGTGTGGCCATAGACAGGGTGGAGACAGGGCAGGATAGGATGTGATGTAGACCAAGAGGTAGACAGGGAGGACGCAGGATAGGATGTGGATGTCGACAGAGTGAACACAGGACAGGATAGGATGTGGATGTAGACAGAGTGAACACAGGAGCAGGATAGGATGTGGATGTCGACAGAGTGAACACAGGAGCAGGATAGGATGTGGATGTAGACAGAGTGAACACAGGAGCAGGATAGGATGTGGATGTAGACAGAGTGAACACAGGAGCAGGATAGGATGTGGATGTCGACAGAGTGAACACAGGAGCAGGATAGGATGTGGATGTCGACAGAGTGAACACAGGAGCAGGATAGGATGTGGATGTCGACAGAGTGAACACAGGAGCAGGATAGGATGTGGATGTAGACAGAATGAACACAGGAGGATAGGTTGTGGCTGTGGACAGAGTGAACACAGGGGCATGATAGGATGTGGATGTAGACAGAGTGAACACAGGAGCAGGATAGGATGTGGATGTAGACATAGTGAACACAGGAGCAGGATAGGATGTGGATGTCGACAGAGTGAACACAGGAGCAGGATAGGATGTGGATGTAGACAGAGTGAACACAGGAGCAGGATAGGATGTGGATGTAGACAGAGTGAACACAGGAGCAGGATAGGATGTGGATGTCGACAGAGTGAACACAGGAGCAGGATAGGATGTGGATGTAGACAGAGTGAACACAGGAGGATAGGTTGTGGCTGTGGACAGAGTGAACACAGGGGTATGATAGGATGTGGATGTAGACAGAGTGAACACAGGAGGATGGGTTACGGCTGTGGACAGGATTGCTCCCAAAATGTGTCAGATGCTTCTGTCGTGGATCCTATACCATGCTGATGAGAGGACGTTGGCCATTGTGGGATGAACATTAGCCAGGCAGTGCAGTTGTCAGTACCCGGATACTGATGAGAAGACGTTGGCCGTTGTGGGGTGAACATTAGCCAGGCAGTGCAGTTGTCAGTACCCGGATGCTGGTGAGAGGATGTTGGCTGTTGTGGGTGAACATTAGCCAGGCAGTGCAGTTGTCAGTACCCTGATGGTCGTCTGAAATCAAACGTTGAAGGCAGCAAGGGCCACGGAAAATAGTTTCAAGGCCGAAACCACAGTGAGAGGACAAGGAGGTTAGGGTGGGAGGGGAAGGGGAGGGGTAGTGGAGGTGGGAGGGGGAGAGGGAGGGAGAGCACTCGGGGGAAGGTGGATGGGGCGGTGAGTGGGAGGGGGTAGCAGGCAATTGACTGAGTAATCTGCTCGGTGGGGGAGGGAGTCCAGCACCAGGGGGCGCCATGTCAAGGGCCATTACTGTGTTGACCGAACGTTGGGGCACTCCAAGGTGGCCCCGTGGTGTGTGTTTGCTTCGCCTTGCCCGGGGTTTGTTTGGCCGGCCGTTGTATGTTGGTCCTCACTCTCCCCGCACACTTCTGCTCACCTTTTGACCCCTTCCTCTTCCCCTTCCCCATCTGGGGAAGCCCTCTTTGCAGGAAGGAGGGGGGTGGGGGTGGGGGTTGCAGATGTGCAGGCTTGTAGCACCAAACCGCCTTGAACGACACCTCGGCTGGAAAGATTACCACGAAGATGGCGTGTGCGGCTCCTGTAGACCGTTCTCATCAAGTAGGACAGGGCTGTTTCTGTCAGCTAATGCCCTGGATCCACAGTGTGATGAGCTGGCTATCACATGACTCCGTTCTTTTTGTTTATTAAACGCAATGGTGGCTTGATTTTTCCCCCAAATAATATTGTATTGCTCGACATCTGTCGATATTTTTGATCATTCAATCCTTCATTATGTGAACTTTGTAGTATATTCTATCAATATTTTGAATTGCTTTATATCCTTCATGATTTGTGAATAATAGATACTTTGAAATTAAAGCGGTAAGGTACCTGTTCCACAAAAGTGAATCTGTATGGGATGACCATGTATGTGTGAAATACAGTGGGAACATGTCCATGATTCGAGTGTGTGGTTGCAGAAAAGAGTTACCTTGACAATCGGGTCGTAAGAAGAGTTCTTAGGGTCGCTGAAATTGCTCTGTGATGGCGTTTGCGAACGACTCGGTTGCCAAGAGCACCGTGTAGCTTCGATTTACGGTGTCACTGTTTCCTTGTACTTCAAAAACGTCTGACTAAGAGCATTATTGTTCAGACAATTTTAGAGCATGTCAGTGTTCAATGGGGCAGTAACTATACAGAACGATTCAGAGATACCAACGACCTTAATTAGCACAGTGACCTTACAGACAGACACAGACACCGAGGACCTTGAGTGTGGCAGTAGCCACACATACGCAGACATACTAATGACCTTGACAAGAATATTGACCGTATAGACAGACATAGCAATGACCTTGATAAGAACAGTGACCGTACAGACACACACAGACATAGCAATGACCTTGATAAGAACATTGGCCGTGCAGACAGACACAGACATAGCAATAACATTGATAACAATATTGATTCTAAAGACAGACACAAACATAGCAATAACCTTGATAAGAACATTGATCCTAATGACAAACACAGACATAGCAATAACCTTGATAAGAATGTTGACCTTACAGACAGACACAGACATAGCAATGACCTTGATAAAGCAATGACCTTGATAAGAACATTGATCCTACAGACAGACACAGACATAGCAATGACCTTGATAAGAACATTGATCCTACAGACAGACACAGACATAGCAATACCCATGATAAGAACATTGACCCGCACAGACAGAAACAGAATATCGGTGACTTTGATAACAACAGCTATGTAGACGTATACAGTGACCTTGATGAGAACCGTGACCATTAAGATAGACATGCCCATGACTTCGATTAGGACATTGACAACACAGACATGCCAGTGACCTTGATAAGGATAGCAATCCAACACAGACCCGCACACACCAGTGACCACAATGAGGACAGTGACCCCACAGGCAGACAGACATGTAAATGATCTAGATCCATGTCATTTTGTATTGTGTCTATTTATTCACTCCTCCAATTCCACGAATATGGCACTGTACTTTGTCCCGGTCGTCCACAAGACTTCCATTGACCTTAACTGTTCTCAAGGTCGTAGTTGAGCAGGGACTTGCTTCAACGGCCCACTGCTGTTTTGGTTTGGGGTGGAAGCGGCATGACGAAGAGATGGATGGCGACCCCAGTCACTACACAACCCAGCACCGTTCTGGAAGGGCGTGTTCCAACGAAGCGCTGTGCCGCGGAACGAGGGATGGCTGAGTGGTCAGTGGTTGACACGGCGGCGCTGTGTTTCCACGTCATTTAGTTTGGTCCCCTCAGTGTCCCCCCCCCCCCCCCCAACCCACCATGAGGAACGGCCCGCCAGGCCAGAAGTGAAGAACGGCCCGCCAGGCCAGTAGTGAGGAACGGTTCGCCAGACCAGCAGTGAGGAACGGCCCGCCAGGCCAGTAGTGAGGAACGGCCCGCCAGGCCAGCAGTGAGGAACGGCCTGCCAGGCCAGCAGTGAGGAACGGCCCGCCAGGCCAGCAGTGAGGAACGGCCCGCCAGGCCAGCAGTGAGGAACGGCCCGCCAGGCCAGCAGTGAGGAACGGCCCGCCAGGCCAGTAGTGAGGAACGGCCCGCCAGGCCAGCAGTGAGGAACGGCCCGCCAGGCCAGTAGTGAGGAACGGCCCGCCAGGCCATCAACGGACCCTGATAAGAGGACAGGAATGGAGCGGCTTGGTTAATGTGTCCGGCATCCTTGCCAATGTGAGGGGGGACATCAAAAGTCAGTGGAGAGGAAAGATGCCAGCCCGATCTGACAGGTGTTATTCCGCCATTTAGACGCTGTTGTCGATCGGTACAGCGACCCCCCCCCCCCCCCTCCTCCCCTTTCAAACCCATGCTCTCCAGTTCCCTTGTCCCAGTCGTGTGCTGTTGAAGACTCGGCCT
>CM065714.1:151946158-151953658 GCA_033310375.1 Conus canariensis
TGCCCTGTTCATACAATATTCCTGTCGTCTGTGAGTTGTCTGCCCTGTTCAGGCAATAGTCTATCATCTGTGAGTTGTCTGCGCAGTTCATACAATACACTCAGTCTGCGCAGTGTAATATCTGCTCTGTACACAGTGACTGCAATGTACACAGTGACCGCAATGTACACAGTGACTGCAATGTACACAGTGACCGCAATGTCAATTTAACACAGTGAACACGAGGATTTTTTTTTTTTTTTTTTTAATCGGTCAGGGGCTGGGTTACGCTCGCTTTCTACGATAAAGAATGCAGCCGCTTTAGCTCACACAAGACGACATGGACACAATCGTCAAAGACAGTGTTGCAGCCAGCAGTCCTACAGATCAACACCTGCTCCATCAACTCCATGAAGCAGCGTGTGCCTTGACTCCCTGTTCCAGGTGGTAGAAGCAGCAGCAGTGACACAGAGGCAAGTGTGTGCTTCGAAGAGAACGCTTGGTGTCCCAGATGGTCATAGAAATGGCACACACTGACTTCAGCTACCTGTTTGTGGCTGGCGTCAGCAGAAAAGCCCTGGCGTTGTGTTCCGTCAAGCGGTGTATTGATTCCAGGTTAAAGTCGGTTCCTGGGAAAGGAAAAGCTGCAGTGGACACTGCACACGTCTGCGACTGCCAGTGCTGGTTGTCAGCAGTTGTACAGACGGCGGACATGTCCTGTCAGTGCTGGTTGTCATCAGTTGTACAGACGGCAGACATGTCTACACTGACTGTCAGTGCTGGTTGTCATCAGTTGTACAGACGGCGGACATGTCTACACCGCCTGCCAGTGCTGGTTGTCATCAGTTGTACAGACGGCGGACATGTCTACACTGACTGCCAGTGCTGGTTGTCATCAGTTGTACAGATGGCGGACATGTCTACACTGACTGTCAGTGCTGGTTGTCATCAGTTGTACAGACGGCGGACATGTCTACACTGACTGCCAGTGCTGGTTGTCATCAGTTGTACAGACGGCGGACATGTCCTGTCAGTGCTGGTTGTCATCAGTTGTACAGACGGCGGACATGTCTACACTGACAGCCAGTGCTGGTTGTCATCAGTTGTACAGACGGCGGACATGTCTACACTGACAGCCAGTGCTGGTTGTCATCAGTTGTACAGACGGCGGACATGTCTACACTGACTGTCAGTGCTGGTTGTCATCAGTTGTACAGACGGCGGACATGTCTACACTGACTGTCAGTGCTGGTTGTCATCAGTTGTACAGACGGCGGACATGTCTACACTGACTGCCAGTGCTGGTTGGCATCAGTTGTACAGACGGCGGACATGTCCTGCCAGTGCTGGTTGTCATCAGTTGTACAGACGGCGGACATATCCTGCCAGTGCTGGTTGTCATCAGTTGTACAGACGGCGGACATGTCCTGCCAGTGCTGGTTGTCATCAGTTGTGCAGACGGCGGACATGTCTACACTGACTGTCAGTGCTGGTTGTCATCAGTTGTACAGACGGCGGATATGTCCTGTCAGTGCTGGTTGTCATCTGTTGTACAGACGGCGGACATGTCCTGTCAGTGCTGGTTGTCATCAGTTGTACAGACGGCGGACATGTCTACACTGACCTGTCAGTGCTGGTTGTCATCAGTTGTACAGACGGCGGACATGTCTACACTGACCTGTCAGTGCTGGTTGTCATCAGTTGTACAGACGGCGGACATGTCTACACTCACAGCCAGTGCTGGTTGTCATCAGTTGTACAGACGGCGGACATGTCTACACTGACTGCCAGTGCTGGTTGGCATCAGTTGTACAGACGGCGGACATGTCTACACTGACTGTCAGTGCTGGTTGTCATCAGTTGTACAGACGGCGGACATGTCTACACTGACTGTCAGTGCTGGTTGTCATCAGTTGTACAGACGGCGGACATGTCTGTACTCTGTTCTCCGCCGAGCTTTTTGACTGAGCTTGGACATGCCGTCAGACGAAAACTTTCTTTTTTCTTTTTTTTTGTCTTTTTTTTTTTTTTTTTTTTTTTTTAATGAATTCCAATATGGATGGCATTAATGATGTACACAAACATGATATATGATATAAAGTTATAAAACGCATGCCATAAACCACTGCAACGCCATCGACTCATGGCATTCGGAGAAAGTACACTATACAGATAAACTTTGTTTCCCATTGTTTCATGGAGGCTCCAAGGTCATGGACAACATTAAACATATATATGTATGTGCGTGTCTGCGTGCGTGCGAGAGCGCGCATGCACATACACGCACACACGCACACCCACCCATCTACCCACCCACCCACCCACACACACACATACACACACACACACTTAGGTACACATACATATATTACATATAACAATTAATCCTCTAGCAGCTTAATGTATGGTAACCATTTTGTTTGGTAGGTAGCCTGCTTCGTCTTCATCAAGTACATATATTTTTCCATTTTATATCGATAGTTCAGCTCCTTCAAAAACATGTTTAGATTAGGCTTTGTTTTGTTAATTCTACATTTATAAATGAAATATTTTCCCATTAAACTTATTAGGTCAAGCATATCATCGGTTTTTGTTTTCTCATCCGTACCAAATAATATAATCTCCACATTAAAGGATAATTTTTCACAGTGGGAACAGTTAACTTTCAGAGCTCTTTCAAAGTCTTTCCAAAAAACACGGGTAAACTCACATTCCCATAGGAAATGATTAATGGGATTGTTCTCTCTATTACAAAAATTACATTTGTCACTATCGATAATTTGCATACTTTTCAGCACACTATTCGTTACCAAAATTCTGTGGCATATCTTAATTTGAAACCATTTTAGTTTTGTTTCTTTAATTTTGTTGATCCTTTTCAGTACCTCTGTCCAGTTAATAGCTATATTAAGACGCTGTTCCCACTTAACAAAGGCACTAATATTAAGAACTTCATTGACTTCCACCATAATATCATAATAAGTACGAGTACCTTTAGTAACGCTACAAATTTTTTGAAGTGCTAAAGTTTTATCTTTACTAATGTTACTGTCTAATTTGAATCTTCTTTTCTCTGCATAAGCTTTGATCGAATGCACGCAACTTATATAATTCAGAAAATTGACCTGAAATCCCATTTTCTCTGACAGTTCGTAAAGGCTGACAAAATTACCATCATCATCGAGTAAATGTTTAGCAAGAAATATGTTTTTCTGCATCCATTTCTTGTAAATGATTGTTTTTTTCTCCCACTTTAAACTTCTCATTACAGAAAATAGGTTCAGTGGCTAAATCTGTACTTTCGTATAATTCTACCTGTTTGCAGAACCTTCGATATGATAGAAAAACTCCTTTCCAAAATTTGTTACGAATATTGCTTTCAACAAATTTGTTAGGACCATAGGCGTCAAAATTACTTATTTCGGGACATAATGAATGCAATATTATCTTCCACTTATGGTTGTACATGTACGCTTTCCTTATCCAGGCTATTTTTAAGGAGCTGATATATATTTTCAGATCAGGTATACCTATCCCTCCCTTTTGTATACTATGTATTGAGTACTTTCTTTTAATTTTATCATTTTTGTTGTTCCATACAAATTTGAAACACATATTCTGTAATAAAGCAATCTGGGAATCAGGAGGATTCGGTAAAAGGATCCATAAGTACACCAATTTTGATAGCACTAATGATTTGAGCACAGCTACTCTACCTAATGGTGTTATAATCCTTTTTGTCCATATTTTGAACAGGTTTTGGACTTCCGAAAATTTATCTTTCATATTAATTTCCGTCATATCCGATAGACTATTTGTAAACCACATCCCTAGAATTTTGAATTTTGAGGGGTTTCATTCCATTTTATAATGTGATAAATATGTGTTCGTGGAATTTTTCTCTGTACCTAGCCAAACATTAAACGTTTTCTCATAGTTCAATTTGAGTCCAGATATTTGCTCAAATTCATAAAGGTTTGCAAATAACTTTTCGTATGATTTCGTGTCGCCTTCTACCGTAAAAGTGGTGTCGTCTGCAAACTGATTTATCTTAAATTCTGTGTTTTCTATCTTTATGCCTTTGATATCGTGATCTTGCCTTACTTTGGTCGCTAGTACTTCAACACACAAAACAAATAGATATGGAGATATAGGGTCCCCTTGACGGCAACCTCTTCCAATTGAAAAGCCTGAAGACACTTTCCCGTTCACTATTACGTAAGACTTTATCTTATCGTAAAAAGATGATATCCATCGTTGTATTCCTTTTCCAAATCCGAAAGCACCTAGAATTTTATTCATATATGACCAGTTAACTGAATCGAAAACTTTCTCGAAATCGACAGAAATTAATAACCCTCGCAAGCCGTTCACTTCTAAATAATGAATTAAATCATATATTGTTCGTAAACTATCTCCTATATATCTATCTGGAACGAATCCCGTCTGATCCTCGTTTATGAGTTTTGGTAAAACAATTTTTATTCTGTTTGCAATACAGGCTGAAGCAATTTTGTAGGTTACATTTAAAAGTGAGATAGGTCTCCAGTTCTTCAAGTATTCTCGCGGTTTCTCTCCTTTCGGAAGACCAATTATTATTCCTTCTTTTTGTGTTACAGACATTCCTCCATTACTGTATCCCTCATTTAGAGAACGGACAACAAAATCTCCTAACTGTCTCCAGAAGAATTTAAAGAAATTTACTGTCATCCCGTCTGTTCCAGGACACTTATCATTTTCCATATTTTTTTTTAGGACTTTGGTAGCTTCTTCTAAAGTAATTAATCCCTCCAACTGTTCGAATTCTAACTGATTTAGTTTTGGCAGGTTTTCTACATATTTTCCAATCTCAATATTACTTACTTCCTTTTCTGCGTATAGGTTTTGATAATAGTTCTTTGTCTCTGTTAACATATCGTCCGTTTCTGTCAGGGTTCTTCCTTGGTCTGTGACAAGTTTAAGCATTCTTTTGCTTACGAAATTCCTTTTCTCCAGTGCACAGAAATATTTACTTATTTTTTCCCCGTAAGATACCCATTTAGCTCTGGATCGAATCATTATTCCGTCAATTTTTGTTTTCCTTAGCTTACTCAGCTGTTCCTTTTTGTTTTTCAAGATCTCCAGGTCTCTTTCTAGTAAGCCATTTTTACTTTCCAAATCTTGTATTGCTTTTTGAATTTGTTTTTCTTTTTCATTTCGTTTTCTATTTTTGCGAATACTGAATGTTATTGTTTCTGCTCTTATTTCCATAATTAGAGTTTCTAGAAATAATTGGTCAGAAATTGTAAACTGAATTTGATCATTCGGGATTTTACTGACAGAGTTTTTATTGTAAGGCAGTAGTGCATATTGTCCTTTAATTCTTTCAATCGTTTCATTAACCAGATTTACATATTGCTTGTCTCTTAAAAGAGAGGAATTAAATTTCCAGAACCATTTATGTCTCTCTTCCTTTTTAAAAACAATATTTATGTATATCAAAGAGTGATCTGTTCTATATCCGAACAAAATATCAGCATCATCTATGTAAGTGATTAAAGTGTCGGACAATAAAAAGAAATCTAGCCTGCTTTGTTGAAATGGTTTTGGTCTTCTCCAAGTATATCGTCTCGTGTCTTGGTTCAATTCTTTCCATATATCAACTAGCTCTAATCTGGACATAATTTCGGTAACTTCTTCCTGTGCTCGAGCATTATTAACATGTTTATAATTGTGATAATCTTTACTAGGATTAAGGACCAGGTTCCAGTCCCCTGCCATTATTATGTTGGGGACATTCAAATCTTCTATTTTTGATTTTATATTTTCAAAGAAAGACGGTTCGTCATTATTTGGCCCATAGATATTTGCTAATACTAAATCTTTTCCCATTGTATTAATAGTTACTATTATGTAATTACCATGAACATCTTTAATAGTTTTCTTTATTTTGAATTCAAAGTTGTTATTAAAGAGTATTGCAACACCTCTTGATCGAGAGTTGTTGGAGGCAAATACACATTCATAACCCCATTCACTTCTTATCTGGCGTTCTAATTTACTAGTGAAATGAGTGTCCTGTAGAAAATAAATAGAGTATTGTTTTTGTCTTAAGAATTGAAACACATCCTTTCTTTTAGGGTATCCCCCGAGACCTTGGCAGTTCAAAGATGATATCGCTATTGATTCCATTCCTCTTTAAATATCCTTACTTTTCTATGTTTTTTCTCCTCAGCCATAAAAGTGTGCCATTTGTTTTCAGTCGTGCTGCATACAACGTTTGACACAACAATAATGAAAAAAAAGAAAAAAAGAAACCATATGCATATGCACAAACATAAACGAATGCATACTGAAAAAATCAAATCTACCAGACAACCAACACGTACAAACCAAAATTGAGTCAAAATTTGCTTGACCAACGCAGGCAAGCGGCAGGCGCAGAGAAGAAAACGAAGAGAAGAAGAAGAAGAAGAAGACGAACAACAACAAGAACAAAAACAAGAAAAAGGACGCAATATACCAATAAAGGCAATGGAACATTTACATAAAGCAGCGTCAATCTAAAACAAGCCTGACTTTCAAAAAGGTGAAACGTATGCTTTCCATTCTGTAAGCATAATAACTAAGTGACTACCATATACATACACTCACACACACACAAGCACGCACGCGCACACGCGCGCGCGCGCAACACACACACACACACACACACACACACACACACACACACACACACACACAAGCGCACGCACGCACGCACCTTCGCTCACTCACAAAAAAAAAAAAAAAAAAAAAAAAAAAAAAAAAAAAAGGAAGGGCAATTACAGTTGCATCAAAAAAGAGCAGTGCCCCCTAAGCAACAAATGCCTCTACAACAATATTGTATACCAAGCCACTGTGACATCAGAAAATGAAAAAGAAACATATATAGGAATTACTGAAAACCACTTCAAAACCAGATATGCGAACCACAAACAATCATTCAATAAAGAAAAATACAAAAACCAAACAGAACTGAGCAAATACATTTGGAAACTTAAAGATGCAAAAATAAACTATAACATATCCTGGAAAATCATAAAAAAGGGCATCATCATAGAGTAATATTTCAAAAAGATGCAACTTATGTTTAACTGAAAAATGGCTAATACCATGTAAACAACACTTAGCAACCTTAAACACTAAAACAGAAATAGTAAACAACTGCAGGCACAAATGGAAATCGTTGTTAGTGAACACACCCCAAACAACTTCCTGAAAACCAAAAAAAAAACAACAAACAAACAAACAAAAAAACACGTGCAGCTAACCCGCACGTGTAAACAGTGACAATTGGGCCCCACACGCAATAAAACACCGGCGGTGGGTGACCCAAACATCATCCTGATGAGACCAAGAGCTCGAAACAATATTGTAGATTTTAATGTTCCTTTTAATACTTGATTTTAAACAAATACACACACACACACACACACACACACACACACACACACACACACACACACACACACACACACATCACAAAGTTGCTCCGCCGTC
>CM065714.1:151958658-151966158 GCA_033310375.1 Conus canariensis
CTTGTCAGTCCCCATGTCAGTCAACTCCCAAGTCACTCCCCATGTCAGCTAACTCGCCAGTCAGTCCCCATGTCGGCTAACTCCCCCTGTCAGTCCCCATGTCAGCTAACTCCCCAATCAGTCCTCATGTCAGCTAACTCCCTCTGTCAGTCCCCATGTCAGCTAACTCCCCAGTCAGTCCCCGTGTCAGCTAACTCCCCAGTCAGTCCCCATGTCGGCTAACTCTCCCTGTCAGTCCCCATGTCAGCTAACTCCCCAGTCAGTCCTCATGTCAGCTAACTGCCCAGTCAGTCCCCATGTCAGCTAACTCCCCCTGTCAGTCCCCATGTCAGCTAACTCCCCAGTCAGTCTCCATGTCAGCTAACTCCCAGTCGGTCCTCATGTCAGCTAACTCCCCTGTCAGTCCCCATGTCTGTTAACTCCCCAGTCAGTCCTCATGTCAGCTAACTTCCCCTGTCAGTCCCCATGTCAGCTAACTCCCCAATCAGTTCCCATGTCAGCTAACTCCCCCTGTCAGTCCCCATGTCAGCTAACTCCCCAGTCAGTCCCCGTGTCAGCTAACTCCCCCTGTCAGTCCCCATGTCTGTTAACTCCCCAATCAGTCCCCGTGTCATCTAACTCCCCCTGGCAGTCCCCATGTCTGTTAACTCCCCAGTCAGTCCCCGTGTCAGCTAACTCCCCAGTCAGTCCCCGTGTCAGCTAACTCCCCAGTCAGTCGCCATGTCAGTCAGCGATACTGTCGTCATGGATGGCTGTACACGCAGTGACAGTGCTGGCGGCAGGGGAGGGGCCGATCGATGCAGCGGTCCAGTGGAGCATGTCCAGGTAGAACGGCAATGGCCCGGCCTCTCCTTCACGCCCCATCGATCAAGCCAGAACCGGCTTGCAGGCTGGAGGAGGAGAATGCACCCCCCCTCCCCCCGCCCCCCTCTCACCCTTTACTTTTTTTCCTATCCCCTTTTCCCCTGGTCTGCAAATTGCATTGTGTGCCGTTCTGCACAGAAAGTAATGTGTCGCACAATACAAGTGACTATCCCCGTAACAAAAAGGTCGCCGGACGATGTTATTCATACATGTGTGCACCCACACACATATAACAAAAAGGTCACTGGAATATGTTATTCATACATGTGTGCACTCACACACATATAACAAAAAGGTCGCCGGACGATGTTATTCATACATGTGTGCACCCACACACATATAACAAAAAGGTCACCGGAAGATGTTATTCATACATGTGTGCACTCACACACATATAACCAAAAGGTCGCCGGACGATGTTATTCATACATGTGTGCACCCACACACATATAACAAAAAGGTCACCGGAAGATGTTATTCATGCATGTGTGCACTCACACACATATAACAAAAAGGTCACCGGACGATGTTATTCATACATGTGTGCACTCACACACACATAACAAAAAGGTCACCGGACGATGTTATTCATACATGTGTGCACTCACACACATATACACTCGAACCTGTTGACGACTATACTCAACACGAAGAAAAACGATTACACATGCACCGACGTTGACACACGCATACGTACACGTAGACTACACATGCAAAGTGATTAGTAACGAAAGTGTCATTGTTGGTTGGGAAAAAAAATATTGAAAGACTTTGCAACCGGAAAAAGTATGATTGAAGGTCTTTGCAACTGGGACACTATTATTCAAGGACGGTGCTGAACAATGCCGAATGAAAGTTAGCGTCACATGACAGCACTAAACATTTCCAGACTGTATCCTGAATGAAGTTCAGCGTCACATGACAGCACTAAACATTTCCCCAGACTGTATCCTGAATGAAAGGTTCAGCGTCACATGACAGCACTAAAACATTTCCCCAGACTGTATCCTGAATGAAAGGTTCAGCGTCACATGACAGCACTAAAACATTTCCCCAGACTGTATCCTGAATGAAGGTTCAGCGTCACATGACGCACTAAAACATTTCCCAGACTGTATCCTGAATGAAAGGTTCAGCGTCACATGACAGCACTAAAACATTTCCCCAGACTGTATCCTGAATGAAAGGTTCAGCGTCACATGACAGCACTAAAACATTTCCCCAGACTGTATCCTGAATGAAAGGTTCAGCGTCACACGACAGCACTAAAACATTTCCCCAGACTGTATCCTGAATGAAAGGTTCAGCGTCACATGACAGCACTAAAACATTTCCCCAGACTGTATCCTGAATGAAAGGTTCAGCGTCACACGACAGCACTAAAACATTTCCCCAGACTGTATCCTGAATGAAAGGTTCAGCGTCACATGACAGCACTAAAACATTTCCCCAGACTGTATCCTGAATGAAAGGTTCAGCGTCACAGACAGCACTAAAACATTTCCCCAGACTGTATCCTGAATGAAAGGTTCAGCGTCACATGTCAGCACTAAAACATTTCCCCAGACTGTATCCTGAATGAAAGGTTCAGCGTCGCATGACAGCACTAAAACATTTCCCCAGACTGTATCCTGAATGAAAGGTTCAGCGTCACATGTCAGCACTAAAACATTTCCCCAGACTGTATCCTGAATGAAAGGTTCAGCGTCGCATGACAGCACTAAAACATTTCCCCAGACTGTATCCTGAATGAAAGGTTCAGCGTCACATGACAGCACTAAAACATTTCCCCAGACTGTATCCTGAATGAAAGGTTCAGCGTCACATGACAGCACTAAAACATTTCCCCAGACTGTATCCTGAATGAAAGGTTCAGCGTCACACGACAGCACTAAAACATTTCCCCAGACTGTATCCTGAATGAAAGGTTCAGCGTCACATGACAGCACTAAAACATTTCCCCCAGACTGATCCTGAATGAAAGGTTCAGCATCACATGACATTCACTAAAACATTTCCCCAGACTGTATCCTGAATGAAAGGTTCAGCGTCACATGACAGCACTAAAACATTTCCCCCAGACTATCCTGAATGAAAGGTTCAGCGTCACATGACAGCACTAAAACATTTCCCCAGACTGTATCCTGAATGAAAGGTTCAGCGTCACACGACAGCACTAAAACATTTCCCCCAGACTGTATCCTGAATGAAAGGTTCAGCGTCACATGACAGCACTAAAACATTTCCCCAGACTGTATCCTGAATGAAAGGTTCAGCGTCACATGACAGCACTAAAACATTTCCCAGACTGTATTCCTGAATGAAGGTTCAGGTCACCGACAGCATAACAACATGTCCCAGACTGTATCAGAATGAAAGGTTGATCACGAATTCCTATAAACATTTTCCCAATGACTTTACATGGTGCAGTGGGGTGGTGTCATGTCACAATGACATCCTGTCCAAACCATCTACAGGGTATGATAGAGGGTGGACGTGACGTTCCCACATTACTTTCCGTCCAATGACCATTTACATGGGTGCAGTGTAGGGTGGACTATATTATTCCACCGTGACTCCCTGTCCAAGACCGTTCTACAGGGTACAGTGTAGGGTGGACATTATATCCCACCGTGACTCCCTGTCAAGGCCGTTCTACAGGGTACAGTGTTAGGGTGGACATTAATTATATCCCACCGTGGACCCTGTCCAAGACCAGTTCTACAGGGTACAGTGTAGGGTGGACATGTATCTCTCCATGACTCCCGTTATCTAAGGCAAGTTCTACAAAGGTACATGATGTGGTGTGTGTTGTAGGGTAGGGGGGGTGGACATTATATCCCCTGTGGGTCCCTGTCCAAGACTTCTCAGTACAGTGGAGGTGGAATTCTACTGAGATATCAGGGTACAGTGGAGGGTGGAACATATTCATCCATGACTCCCTGTCAGACCATTTACAGGACTAGTGGAGGGTGGACATGATATCCCCATGACTCCCTGTCCCAAGGACCATTCTACAGGGTACAGTGGTGGGTGGACATGATCTCCCATGACTCCCTGTCAGGACCATTCTGCAGGGTACAGTGGAGGGTGGACATGTCATCCACACATGACTCCCCTGTCCAAGACCATTCTACAGGGTACAGTGGAGGGTGGACATGTATCTCTCCATGACTCCCTGTCCAAGACCATTCTACAGGGCACAGTGGAGGGTGGACATGTATCTCCCATGACTCCCTGTCCAAGACCATTCTACAGGGCTACAGTGTGGGTGGACATGATCTCCCATGACTCCCTGTGCAGACCTTCTACAGGTACAGTGGAGGGTGGACATGCATCACACTATGACTCCATGTCGAAGACCATTCTACAGGGTACAGTGGAGGGTGGACATATATCTCTCCATGACTCCCTGTCCAAGACCATTCTACAGAGTACAGTGGAGGGTGGACATGTGTCTCACCATGACTCCCTGTCCACGACCACTCTAGAGTACAGTGGAGGGTGGACATGTATCTCACCATGACTCCCTGTCCAAGACCTTTCTACAGAGTACAGTGGAGGGTGGACATGCATCACACTATGACTGTCCAAGGCCATTCTAAAGGGTACATTGGAGGGTGGACATGTATCTCCCCATGGCTCCCTGCCTAAGGCCATTTTACAGGGTACAGTGAAGGGTGGACATGTATCTCTCCATGACTCCCTGTCTAAGGCCATTCTACAGGGTACAGTGGAGGGTGGACATGTATCTCTCCATGACTCCCTGTCTAAGGCCATTCTACAGGGTACAGTGGAGGGTGGACATGTATCTCCCCATGAATCCCCGTCTAAGGCCATTCTACAGGGTACAGTGGAGGGTGGACATGCATCTCTCCATGACTCCCCGTCTAAGGCCATTCTACAGGGTACAGTGGAGGGTGGACATGTATCTCCCTATGACTCCCCGTCTAAGGCCGTTCTACAGGGTACAGTGGAGGGTGGACATGTATCTCCCCATGACTCCCTGTCTAAGGCCATTCTACAGGGTACAGTAGAGGATGGACATGTATCCACCTGATTTCCTAATCAGATCCTGTTGGCGGACAGCGGAGGAGAGATGTCACGAGAGGCCAGTGTGAACAACTGACCAGGACATAGCGCCACTGCCATGTTGACCATGACGGAGGGGAGAGAGCTGTGCAGTCTTTTGACTGTAGCAGCCCAAACGATTCACCATCATAACGTGACATCCGTGGTGAAAATTCCCAGGAGGCTGTGGTGAGGTGGGACACCCTGCTCGCTGTGACACCGGTGCCGGGGCCTGAGGAGAGGTAGACTAGGCCGGTGGAGGTGGTGGCTGCAAGAAACTTCCAAGACCAGTTGTTGCTACCTGCCATGACTCATCTCCTCTCGCCCGTCCGATCAATAGTGCCGCAGGCCTACCTGCATGCCACGCCGCTCACACACTGGGACACCCTCCTTCCCCTCGCCATCCCCTCGCCCTTCTCTCTCTCTCTCTCTCTCTCTCTCTCTCTCTCTCTCTCTCTCTCTCTCTCTCTACCTACCTTTGCCCATTCGCTGCTCTGTGTGTGCGTGTGTGTGTGTGTGTGTGTGTGTGTGTGTGTGTGTGTGTGTTGCGTGCACGTTGCGCTGTCGTTGCTTTTTATTTGAGATTCTCTCTGTATCTCTGTGTTGTGAAGGTCATGCACTCTCATTGTCAGGACATGACATTGATTGTCTTCACGTTCGTCAGACAGATTGTGGTGTGCCGTGGAGATGGACTGCACCTAGAAATGGGCTAATCGGAGAGAATGCTTTGACGGTTGTGAAATAATCACTCTCTCTCTCTTCCCCCCCCCCCTCCCTCCCCCCTGCCGCTAGTTTATCATTTACTTTGTTCGTTTCCCTTTCTCCCTTTGTGTCATTGTTTGCATACTTCTCTCTCCCTTTGTCATTGTTTGCATACTTCTTTCTCCCTTTGTGTCATAGTTTGCATACTTCTTTCTCTCTTTGTGTCATTGTTTGCATACTTCTTTCTCCCTTTGTGTCATAGTTTGCATACTTCTCTCTCCTTTTGTCATAGTTTGCATACTTCTTTCTCCCTTTGTGTCATAGTTTGCATACTTCTTTCTCCCTTTGTATCATTGTTTGGATGCTTCTTTCTTATTATATCTTGTTTCGGATATGATGTTCTGTGTCTTAAAATAACCATAATGATTAATGTTCACATACCTGTTTTGGCAGTGTTTCACTGGTCAGTTCTTTGTCTGTCTACCATTGAAGCCAGAAAACAAATCCGGACTGTCGGAATACAAGTTGAAGTCACGACTCTCGCCAGGTGTATTGGAATTCACCGCATCCCCCCCCCCCCCCCCCCCCCCGCCCCCAAATCTTCCTCCATCCCTCTCTTTTTGTGTCAAGGTATCCCTGTCTCTCTCTTCTCTCCTCTGTCTCACACTCCCTCTCCTCATTCCCCCCTCTCTCACTCCCTCTCTCTCATTCCCTCTCTCTCACTCCCTCTCTTACTCCCTCTCTCTCTTACTCTCTCTCACTCTCTTTCTCCTCACTCCCTCTCTCTCATTCCCTCTCTCTCATTCCCTCTCTCTCTCACTCCCTCTCTTACTCCCTCTCTCTCTTACTCTCTCTCACTCTCTTTCTCTCACTCCCTCTCTTACTCCCTCTCTCTCTCTTACTCCCCCTCTCTCTCATTCCCTCTGTCTCTCACATCCCTCTCTCTCATTCCCCCTCTCTCTCACTCCCTCTCTTACTCCCTCTCTCTCTCTCACTCCCCCTCTTCTCTCCTCTCCTCTCCTCCCTCTCTCACTCCGTCTCTCTCATTCCCTCTCTCTCTCGCTCCCTCTCTTACTCCCTCTCTCTCTCTTACTCCCTCTCTTACTCCCTCTCTCTCTCTACTCCCTCTCTCTCCTCACTCCCTTTCACTCTCTCTCATTCCCTCTCTCTATCTTACTACCTCTCTCTCTTACTCCCTCTCTCACTCTCTTTCTCTCACTCTCTCTCTCTCTCATTCCCTCTCTCTCTCTTACTCCCTCTCTCATTCCCTCTCTCTCTCTCTTACTCCCTCTCTCTCTCTCACTCCCTCTCTCTCACTCCCTCTCTCTCACTCCCTCCTCTCATTCCCTCACTCTCACTCCCTCTCTTACTCCCTCCCTCTCTCTCTCTCTCTCACTCCCTCTCTTACTCCCTCTCTCTCTTTCTCTCTCTCTCTCACTCCCTTTCTCTCACTCCCTTTCTCTCACTCTCTCTCATTTCCCCTCTCTCTGTTACTCCCTCTCTCTCACCCTCTCATTCCCCTCCCTCTCCCTCCTCCTCTCTCACTCCCTCTCTCTCATTCTCCCTCCCTTTCTCATTCTCTCTCTCTCACTCTCTCATTCCCCCTCTCTCTCTCTCTCTCTCTCTCTCTCTCTCTCACTCCGTCTCTCATTCCCTCTCTCTCTCTCTCTCACTCCCTCTCTCTCACTCCGTCTCTCTCATTCCCTCTCTCTCTCTCATTCCTCTCTCTCAGATGCCCTCTCTCTCTCATTCCCTCTCTCGCTCACTCCCTCTCTCTCACTCTTTCTCGCACACTCTCGAATAACAATTCTTTAGCACTATTTTTAAAATTGTTTGATTCTCAAATCCAACCAATTGTGCAAT
>CM065714.1:151971158-151981158 GCA_033310375.1 Conus canariensis
TTACAAACAGCCTACATATTAAGTTGTTTTCTCTCTAAATCGAAAAGCTTACGCCACAAACTTTGCAAATGAGTTTACAATGTCTACATTTTCAGAGGATGAAAATACCAAAGAGGTTTTGAGTTTGACCGAAAAAGGACTCAAAGACAGAAAAGTCATTTATATGTTTATTATACTCCGGGCATCTAAAAACGAAGTGTTCCTCGTCTTCAATTTCTTTTGAGCAGGATGGACACATCAAATCGCTTTCCGCGTGCATGAACCTTTTTTTTTCTTGCTTTAAACCCCAGGCTTCTCGTTCGAAACCGAGCGAACACATCTCTAAAACGTTTACACGAAATCGATATGAGATAGTTCTCAGCTTGAAAAAGATCTTTAAATGAGTGATAAAACTCATACTTGTCACTTTCTTCCATGTTACTATGCCAGTCTTGCACACACACACACACACACACACACACACACACACACACACACACACAGAGAGAGAGAGAGGGCTGATTCCCAGAGCGACCATCGTGCTAACCAACCCAGACAGGAGGTATGTAGAGACCACAGGATGAGATGGCTTACCTCCCCTGTAGCTGTTGGCGGTGCACGTGCGCAATGTCCCTACAATGACTGGGAGCCCAGGTGTGGGTACTACAGGGTGGACGGCGACAGCCAGCACTAAATCAGCAACCAGACAGAAAGAAGAGGGTCGGAAGGGGATGGGTACGGAGGGAATGAGAGAGTGGAGGGGTGTTCGAATGCGATCTGAACTGGAACACACACACGCACGCACGCACGCACGCACGCACGCACACACACACACACACACACACACACACACACAACACACACACACACACACACACACCACACACACATACACACACCTTTCTTTACATTGTGACGGGTTTGAGTCTGTTTTACTATTTGTAGGAGTTCACCACGGATTTGTGTCTGTATGGGTGGTGTTTATAGTGGATTTGTGTCTCTCTGGGTGGTGTTTATAGTGGATTTGTGTCTCTCTGGGTGGTGTTATAGTGGATTTGTGTCTGAGTGGTATTTATGGTGCATTTGTGTCTGGGTGTTGTTTATAGTGGATTTGTTTCTGTGTGGGTGGTGTTTATAGTGGATTTGTGTCAGTGTGGGTGTGTGTTTATACTGGATTTGTGTCGGTTTGGGTGGTGTTTATAGTGGATTTGTGTCAGTGTGGGTGGTGTTTATAGTGGATTTGTGTCTGTATGGGTGGTGTTTATGGTGGATTTGTGTCTGTGTGGGTGGTGTTTATAGTGGATTTGTGTCTGTATGGGTGGTGTTTACAGTGGATTTATGTCTGTGCGGGTGGTGTTTATAGTGGATTTGTGTCAGTGTGGGTGGTGTTTATACTGGATTTGTGTCTATTTGGGCGGTGTTTATAGTGGATTTGTGTCTGTATGGGTGGTGTTTATACTGGATTTGTGTCTGTATGGGTGGTGTTTATGGTGGATTTGTGTCTGTGTGGGTGGTGTTTATAGTGGATTTGTGTCTGTGTGGGTGGTGTTTACAGTGGATTTGTGTCTGTGTGGGTGGTGTTTATAGTGGATTTGTGTCTGTGTGAGTCGTGTTTATAGTGGATTTGTGTCTGTGTGGGTCGTGTTTTTAGTGGATTTGTGTCCTTGTGGGTGGTGTTTATACTGGATTTGTGTCTGTTTGGGTGGTGTTTATAGTGGATTTGTGTCAGTGTGGGTGGTGTTTACACTGGATTTGTGTCTGTATGGGTGGTGTTTACGGTGGATTTGTGTCTGTGTGGGTGGTGTTTATACTGGATTTGTGTCTGTATGGGTGGTGTTTATAGTGGATTTGTGTTTGTGTGGGTGGTGTTCATAGTGGATTTGTGTCTGTGTGGGTGGCGTTTGTAGTGGATTTGTGTGTCTGTGGGTGGTGTTTATACTGGATTTGTGACTGTGTGGGTGGTGTTTATACTGGATTTGTGTCTGTTTGGGTGGTGTTTATAGTGGATTTGTGTCTATATGGGTGGTGTTTATAGCGGTTTTGTGTCTGTGTGGGTGGTGTTTATAGTGGATTTGTGTCTGTCGGGGTAGTGTTTATAGTGGATTTGTGTCTGTCTGGGTGGTGTTCATGGTGGATTTGTGTCTGTTTAGGTGGTGGTGATGATGGATTTGTGTCTGTGTGGGTTGTGTATATAGTGGATTTATGTCTGTCTGAGTGATGTTTACGGTGGATTTCTGTCTTTTTTGATTGTGTTTAATGTGGATTTGTGTCTGTGTGTTGTTTATGGTCGAATGGCCTGTTTGGGAGGTGTTTATGGCGGATTGGGGCTTGTTTCGGTGATGTTTATAGTGGATATGTCTTGGTGGTGGTTATGGTGAATTTGTAATCGTTTAGGTAGTGTTTATGGCGGATTTCAGTTCGTTTGGGTGATGTTGTTGATGGATTTAAGTCTGTTTAGCTGGTATTGTGAAGTTGTGTCTGTCTGGATGGTGTTTATTGCTGCTTTGAGTCTCTTTGTTGGTGTTCTGTGGTGGGAATATGTTTCTTTTGGAGTTGTTTTTTTGCCAAACGCGCACATTTATGTCTGTTTTGGTATTGCTTGTGGATTGTTCTTTTGGTATTTCTCACTTTTACTATTGTTTCTGGCGAACGACGCACATTGTTAGCTTATTTGTCAAGGTGGGTTTGCAGTCTGTATTCGTCTAAAGGAATACGACACTGTGTGTGTGTGTGTGTGTGTGTGTGTGTGTGTGTGTGTGTGTGTGTGTGTGTGTGTGTGGCGCGCGCGCGCGCGCACGCCTGCCCGCCCGCCCGTAATCGTGTCGGGTTCTATGAAAGAGGAAGGACTAGGCGTGGGCTTGGGCTTGGGCTGTCTGTGGTGATTTGTTTGGCTCTGCAGAGGGCATTGTGATGCGGCTTAGATCCCCAACTTTCAGGGGTCTGTTGTATACGATGGAAATCAGACGCTGCATGAAACGGGTTTCTTGTGATTTGGGAAAGGGGAAGGAGGGGGGGATCTTCCCCGACCCCCCCCCCCCTCTTTACACACACATTCACACACACTGACACACACACACACACACACACACACACACACACACACACACACACACACACACATACATTAGGATTTCTTGTTTTTAAAGCTGAGCAGCATTTTCACGACTGATAGCTCATGTCTGCTAGACAAGGAAGCGGACTGACAGGGTGGGTGCAACCCAGTCCATTGAAACCCGCAGATACCGCCTCCACACAGGAACACTCTGTTCCCGCCGCAGAATCAACACGGTTGCCAGCCCCTCCATTGAGATGGAGCAGAAAGCGTCGCGTCAGCGGCTTATTAAAACAGAAAGCGGCATCTGTGTGAACACGTGTGTGCAGAAAGCCGCTCAGGCACCGTGAAAGCCACGCTGTGGTGTGTGTGTGTGTGTGTGTGTGTGTGTGTGTGTGTGTGTGTGTGTGTGTGTGTGTGTGTGAATAAGTGTGTGTGTGTGTGTGTGTGTGTGTGTGTGTGTGTGTGTGTGTGTGTGTGATCAGTTAGAGGAATCAGAGAGAGGCGATTGAAAAGATGTGCAGTATTTGTGAAGTGTTGAGTTTGCTTCCCCCAGTCCTTCAAAATAAACGGTGTCCTTTTAGTCCTCTAGGCCTTCAAAATAAACGGTGTCCTTTTAGTCCTCTAGGCCTTCAAAATAAACGGTGTCCTTTTAGTCCTCTAGGCCTTCAAAATAAACGGGGTCATTTTAGTCCTCTAGGCCTTTAAAATAAACGGGGTCCTTTTAGTCCTCTAGGCCTTCAAAATAAACGGGGTCCTTTTAGTCCTCTAGGCCTTTATCTCTAGGCCTTCAAAACAAACGGGGTCCTTTTAGTCCTCTAGGCCTTCAAAACAAACGGTGTCCTTTTAGTCCTCTAGGCCTGTCCTTTTAGTCCTCTAGGCCTTCTAAATAAACGGTGTCCTTTTAGTCCTCCAGGCCTTCAAAATGAACGGGGTCCTTTTAGTCCTCCAGGCCTTCAAAATAAACGGGGTCCTTTTAGTCCTCCAGGCCTTCACGACAACACGGTGTACTTTTAGTCCTCTAGGCCTTCAAAATAAACGGTGTCCTTTTAGTCCTCCAGGCCTTCAAAATAAACGGGGTCCTTTTAGTCCTCCAGGCCTTCAAAATAAACGGTGTCCTTTTAGTCATCCAGGCCTTCAAGACAACACGGTGTCCTTTTAGTCCTCCAGGCCTTCAAAATAAACGGTGTCCTTTTGGTCCTCTAGGCCTTCAAAATAAACGGTGTTCTTTTAGTCTTCCAGGCCTTCAAAATAAACGGTGTCCTTTTAGTCCTCCAGGCCTTCAAAATAAACGGTGTCCTTTCAGTCCTCCAGGCCTTCAAGACAACACGGTGTCCTTTTAGTCATCCAGGCCTTCAAGACAACACGGTGTCCTTTTAGTCCTCCAGGCCTTCAAAATAAACGGTGTCCTTTTAGTCCTCTAGGCCTTCAAGACAACTCGGTGTCCTTTTAGTCCTCTAGGCCTTAAAGACAACACGATGTCCTTTTAGTCCTCCAGGCCTTCAAGACAACACGGTGTCCTTTTAGTCCTCCAGGCCTTCAAGACAACACGTTGTCCTTTTAGTCCTCTAGGCCTTCAAGACAACACGGTGTCCTTTTGGTCCTCTAGGCCTTCAAGACAACACGGTGTCCTTTTAGTCCTCCAGGCCTTCAAAATAAACGGTGTCCTTTTGGTCCTCTAGGCCTTCAAGACAACACGGTGTCCTTTTAGTCCTCCAGGCCTTCAAAATAAACGGTGTCCTTTTGGTCCTCTAGGCCTTCAAGACAACACGATGTCCTTTTAGTCCTCTAGGCCTTCAAGACAACACGGTGTCCTTTTAGTCCTCTAGGCTTTCAAGACAACACGGTGTCCTTTTAGTCCTCTAGGCCTTCAAAATAAACTGTGTCCTTTTAGTCCCCTAGGCCTTCAAAATAAACGGTGTCCTTTTAGTCCTCCAGGCCTTCAAAATAAACGTTGTCCTTTTAGTCCTTCAGGCCTCAAAATAAACGGAGTCATTTTAGTCCTCTAGGCTTTCAAAATAAACGGGTTTCTTTAAGTCCTCTAGGCCTTCAAGACAACACGGTGTCCTTTTAGTCCTCTAGGCCTTCAAGACAACACGGGGTCCTTTTAGTCCTCTAGGCCTTCAAGACAACACGGTGTCCTTTTAGTCCTCTAGGTCTTCAAGACAACACGGTGTCCTTTTAGTCCTCTAGGCCTTCAAGACAACACGGGGTCCTTTTAGTCCTCTAGGCTTTCAAAATAAACGGTGTCCTTTTAGTCCTCCAGGCCTTCAAAATAAACGGGGTCCTTGTAGTCCTCCAGGCCTTCAAAATAAACGGTGTCCTTTTAGTCCTCCAGGCCTTCAAAATAAACGGGTTTCTTTAAGTCCTCTAGGCCTTCAAGACAACACAGTGTCCTCTCTGTCCTTTAGCTTTTCGAGGTCAAACTTTTCCATCATCTTCTTGTGGAACCCCTTTCCGTCATACTGATGGCACCCCTTCCCACCTCCCATCTCCCCCCTTTCCTCCTTCCATCTCGCCCTTCCCACCTCCCATCTCCTCCCCTCCCTCCCTGCCCCCCCCCCTTTCCCATTCATTCCAGTACGAGCTGGCCAATGTTTATTAATGGCCGGCTAGAGCTGGCCGTGATGGCGGCAGGGAGGTGACGACACGGGGGCAAGGCTGTCAACACGTCAACAATCCCTGTCCTTTCCCACAGCCCCCAGTCCCTCAGGTTACTGGGGTGGTGGTGGTGGGGGGGGGGGAGCAGTTCCCATCGGTCAGGTCACACGGGGGCGGGGGAGAGGGGAGGGGAGGGGACGGGAGAGTAAAGGGAAAGAGATCCAGTTTATGACCAACTAAAGTATGCCGTCAACACTAGAGAGTGGCGAGTAGCGCGATACCTGTGGGTTAGTTCACTCCAGAATCTGTATGTCAGCCTGTCGGTGAACAAGGGATTGGTGTGGGGCAGAGTGGACGTTAACTGGCAGAACAGGGATATCCTGTTCCTGACTGGACAAAGACAGACGGACAAACCGTAGAACTATGCGTGAAATCTGTTCAATCGAAACCAGTACGAAAAAAAAAAACACCTGTGCGTTTAAGAGCAGGCATTTTGAAAGACGAGTTCAGGAGAATGATGACGCTTTACACCAACCGTCGGAAAATCCTTTTATACCAAATTCTGGGAAGTGATTCCCTTTTTAGTCTGGATATATGAGGATGATGACATCACAGCAATTGATGATGTTTTTAACACTTAATGTTAAAAAGGTGATGACGCTTAACACCAAGTCTATGACAAAGATGACGTTTTTACTCTGGAGGTTTGAGGGGATGACGTTTTACAGCAAACGTTCCATAATATGACGTTTTACCCCAAGCTTCGAGAAAATAATGACGCTTTACGTCGAATGTCCAGAAATAATGACGTTTTTTCACAAGATGTGCGGGAGTGGTGACGCTTTGCACCAAAAGTCAGAGAATGATGATTGACTCCAGATGTGTAAGAGTGAGGACGTTTTCCTGTAGGTGTACAGTGGGGGTCATGGCGGACAGGCTTCAGGTCAAGGTCATGGCGGACAGACCTCAGGTCAAGGTCATGGCGGATAGGCTTCAGGTCCAGTTCATGGCGGACACACTTCAGGTCAAGTTCATGGCGGACAGACCTCAGGTCAAGTTCCTTATGACGCAGGGAGTCCTAACGAAAGAGATTTTTTTTTTTTTTTTTACCAGGGTTTCCGCTGTGTTTTTGGAGAGTGTTTTGAGGGGGGGGGGGGGGGGGGTGCAAATGAGTTTTTTTTTTTATACGACTTGTGAGTTGACTTCAACGCAGTGACAACCCTGATATGGCCCTTTGGGGTCGGCTGGGCTATAAGCAACATGACCTTACCTTAGCTTACAGGAGAAGCCAGGCGGTGGGAGCCCACAGTGTTACTGTGGAACGATTTCATTCTCCTAGTCATCTGTCCTAAATTGGTCTCGACGCTTGGCTCCCCCCCCCCCCCCCCTCTCCCTTTCGCTTCCCCTTCCAACAGCCCTCAGTCTGTCTGCTTGATTCGCTGTCTGTCTCTGTCTGTCTGTCTGTCTGTCTGTCTGTCTGTCTCTCCTCTCTCTCTCTCTCTCTCTCTCTCTCTCTGTCGTGCGTCCCCCCTCTCTCTCCCCTCTGCCCCCCCCCTCTCTCTCTCATTTCCTCCATCCCTCTCATGTGCGCGCGCTCGCGTGTGTACATGCGCGTGGCGCACAGCACTCGCGTGCACTCAAGTATGTCAAGTAAGAGAGAAAGAGGTAGACGTACAAAGAGAGAGAGAGAGAGAGAGAGAGGGTGGTGGTGGTAACGTGGTGGATGGTTTTCCCCCAGTTGGCAGTGGGTTCTTTCAAAAGCCAGTGTGGCTGGAATGGCGTCTCCTTTCAGACGTAAAGCCCTGCTCTCTTGACGCACAGTCAAAGGCCTGAATACAGCCACACTGCACCTCGCCTCTGTGTGTGTGTGTGTGTGTGTGTGTGTGTGTGTGTGTGTGTGTGTGTGTGTGTGTGTGTGTGCCTGTATGTATGTGTGTATAAAGAGGCTATCAGGTAGGCTGTGAGACAGGTGAGGGCAGAGTGAGGTAGCGGGGGTCAGTCCGACCATCTGGCATCAAAGAGGGTGGTTGCAGAGAGTGCCTTCATGAGTGAGCTGACACAGAGGCAGCAGAGACTGCCGGACAGAGCAACAGACCGGGCAGCATTGTTTGGGGTCAGAATGAGGCGCCAGTTGGTCGTCATCTTCAGTGTCAGTACCCGTGCTGCTTTCAGTTATCCTCTCGTAATTCAACTTGGCTATGTCTACTCTCTCTCTCTCTCTCTCTCTCTCTCTCTCTCTCTCTCTCTCTCTCTCTCTCTCTCTCTCTCTCTCCTCCCCTCCCTCCCTCCCCTCTCTCTGTGTCTTCTGTCTGTCTGTCTGTCTGTCTCCCCCCCCTCTCTCTCTCCCCTGTCTCTCTCTCACTCTCTCTCTGTCTGCAATTATATCTCCCTGCCTCCCTCCCTCCCCCCCTGCCTTCACATATCCACACACACCTACTCTCAACGGGTCGGATGTGGGAAGCTGTTAGAGCGGCAGGTAGGGGCAGGTACCTGACAGGTAGATTGCCCATATCTGTGCACGATAGCTGCCTGAGGCTTCCCCTCTTCAGTGCCAGACTTGTGGCACCGCTGCCCTGCTGGGAGGAGATAGGCTCAGAGACCACTCCGTGAACCCCCCCTCCCCCCCCCCCCCCACTGGCCACCCGGCGCCCAAAGTAGGAGGACATGAATATCCAGAATATCATTGAGCTAGGGTGAGACCCCCCCCTCTCTCTCTCTCTCTCTCTCTCTCTCTCTCTCTCTGCTTCATTAACGTCTTCTGGCTGGTTCTGTCCCCGTCCCCACCACTCCTCCCTCCCTCCTCCTTTCCTTGGCTGTCCCTTCCCTTTCTGCCCTGTCTCCCCCCCCTCCCCCGTCCCCCCTCCCCACTGACAGCAGAGAAGCTTTTTGGCCTCACGTGTGATTGGGCAGGTCAGTCGCTGAAAGCCATCGGATACATCACCTTGGAGAATAATTGGATAGATCACCTGATAGCCAACATCAATCACTGACAGGAAAAAACATTCACGGTGTGAAAGAGAACGACGGGGGCGGGGAGATGGGGGCTGGGGTTACGGGGTGGGAGGAACGGCTCGGGGTGATTGAGAATGGAGTGAGACTGGTATTGCTCTGGCATGGTGAGGATAGGGAATAGACGTTGAACGCTGCGTCAGCCGGTTCGGTCACTTTTACCGTTCTTTCGTCCCTCGTCCGATTTCTCTCTGCCGTTGTACAGGTCCGTGTCCACGGTTACAGTTTGGGTCCGAAATGCTGTAGATTATCTCTTACACTCAAAGCTGCACCTAGCTTTTGTCGTCGGGTCAGCCAGCACCAAAAGACATTCATCGCACAGTCCAGCCCTTGACCCATACCCATACCTCACTCTGCTTGTTTCTTTATGTATGCAAGGGCGATCCACATGACCCTTCATTTTCCTGTCGTCTGCTAGATTTTTCACTCCAAAATCCCTGTGCACTACCAATGGCGTAGAAACACAAGGAGTCCACAATGATCGTCTGCACGTTTTCCTCTATTACTTAGTATTTACTGGTTGGATGATGTGTTGTGCATGCGATGTCGGCATTCCCATTCTTGCGTGGCTCGTAGACTCATCATAAACATAAATTAGCCGGTCTAACGCCCAAGAAACGGCTGACATGAGCTTTTTATTGGAGTTCCTGTCCACATCAGAACGATGTCATTGTCTAGGGATCAGGACAACACAGTGGACATGTGTCCTGACCTCATCTCTTTATTAAAGGGGGCCAGTGTCTGGAGCACTTCCTTTGAGCTCGTCTGACCAGTTTTGCCACAGTGTGCAGCCGAGACCTTTTCCCTTGGGAAAGAAACAACAACAACAACAACAATAAAGAAGAAGAAGAAAGGGGAGGCAATGAGGTTTGCCATGCATCACAAAGCGACGGGTATCCGGGCTGAGAGTGACGTCCCTCTAGGCAGTCTCCTGTCAGCAGCTTCCGGCGGCTCTGAGATTGCAGCTGCTCGGAAAATGCGGTCATGCCTTGGAAATATTTCAGCCAGGAAGAACGGAGAGAAAGGGCCAAACAAAGAAACAAAACATGTCCTGAAGCATTCAATATCTATCATCATGATTGTTCTTTCTTTTCCTTCGTGAGCTGCTTCAAGCAGGATCATGGTTGGTGACAAATGGGCTTTTACGTTGTTATTTCTCCTTTCTTTGTCAGTTGCATCCAGAATGGCAGTAACTTTTAGCACTCTGTTGAGTAAAAGGTCAATTAACAGGAACATGTGGGGAAACGTTTTTTTTTTGTTTTTTGTTTTTGTTTTGCTCCTGAGATGAAAGAGCGGCAAGAAAGGGAGACAACTTCTAACGGTGCAGCATTGCAGCTGGTCGTAGGATGAAGCATGTAG
>CM065714.1:151986158-152018658 GCA_033310375.1 Conus canariensis
GGGGAGGGGGCGGAAGACAGAGTGAGATAATATATTTGGGGTTAAGTGTGTGTATATGCCGGTGTGTGTGCATGGATTTGTATGTATGAGAGAGAATTTTTGTGGCGTGTGTGTGTGTTTGCATGGATGTGTGTATGTGCAGGCAAGCAAGCAAGCTTGTGTTTGTGTGTATGTGTGTCTGTCTGTCTGTCTGTGACAGAGAGAGAGAGACACAGAGAGATTGCATGCTCTTTCGAACGGACGGGAGGGAAGATGCACACACACGTACACGCGCGTTGCGCGCGCGCTCGCACTGTGTAGGAGGGTGACATGCAGGCAGCAGTGGCGTGTGTAGAGGGAGATAACTCCATCGTCCTAATGCAATCGGTGCCGCTTATCTGTTGGTGCTGTAAACCACTTACACGGCACTGGGCACTGTACACGGTGCCCATCACCACTCACGCATGGCTGAAGGCATTATGGAACCGCAACAACCCCCCCCCCCCCCCCCCCCCCCCCCTCCCCGTATGCCACCCACCACCCCCCCCCTATCGTGCCACACCCCATTCCCCACCAAGGGGGAACGGTCCGATGATTGCTTTGACTAGATGACGTCACTAGTTTTGGTGCGGGATGATCATGGCTGACCATCATTGGGAAAGATGTCCTCATTGACTTACAGCACTGTAACACAACATTCACCTCGTTCATAGTGAGGAGGAACTGGGGGTTGGACAGAAAGAAGCTGAATGAGACGCAAGACTGTTTCGTTTTTCATCTGTCTTTTCTATTCATAACTGTCATGTCTAGGGCAGCATGATTGGTCCCGTTCTGTTGACTTCTTTCCGAGTGGCATGAAGAGACCTGGACGGTCGTTTGTTGATTAGTTTTGGTGATTAAGGGGGGGGGGGAATGGCTGGAGATTATTGCACTGGATTTCCTTTTTTAACCTCTTTCACTTACATACAAACATGTCTTCCTTTGCATGGAAGATACCAAACGGAAAGAAGTTTAAATAAAGTCTGCGTCATTTTTACTTCGTTTTCGGTTTTCCGTCTCCGTCTCTTGAATTTATAGATATTCGTATCTGACTGGCCTGCTTTTTTATGTACACTTTCTTGCCAATGGTTGCGGAGAAGTTGTCGCCCTCCTCATCGCCACTCACACCCCCACCCCCACCTCCACCGCCATGGTCCCATGATCCCCCAGGTTAGAGCAGACAAGTTGTAATTCGGCCTGTCGTCATTGATGATGAGGGTCATTCTCTGTGCCAGGGTGGTGCGCCGGGAACCCTTTCTGAGGGGGGGGGGGGAGAGAGAGAGAGAGAGGCCGACAGAAAGAGAGAGAGAGGGGGGGGAGGAGAGACGCAGACAGACAGAAGGAGAGAGACAGAGGGAGGGAGGGAGAAAACACACACACACACACACACACACACACACAACAGACACACACACACACACACACACACACACACACACACACACACACATACACACACACGCACACACTGGGAGGGAGGGAGAGAGAGAGACAGACAGACAGAGGGAGGGAGGAAGAAGAGAGAGAGAGGGGGGAGAGAGGGAGAGATAGGCACAGAGAGAGACAAAGAGAGAGAGAGGGGGGGGGGGGGTGCGTGCATTGTTCAAATCGACCTGTGGTGCGTCTCCTGTCACCATTGGACTGACTCCTTTCTCCGCTGCCACTCAGTGATCTGCTACTTCCACTTCTCTCTACTGACACTGACGAGGTAATCGAAGCCAGGTAAGCTTTCCACTGCTACGCGGCCGGGGCGTGCCCAGTGTGTGCTGCCAGGTGGAGAGCCTTCTCCATACAGCCGGCATCTGATGGGTGTGCCCAGTGTGTGCTGGCCAGCGGAGAGCCTTCTCCATACAGCCGGCATCTGATGGGTGTGCCCAGTGTGTGCTGGCCAGCGGAGAGCCTTCTCCATACAGCCGGCATCTGATGGGTGTGCCCAGTGTGTGCTGGCCAGCGGAGAGCCTTCTCCATACAGCCGGCATCTGATGGGTGTGCCCAGTGTGTGCTGGCCGGCGGAGAGCCTTCTCCATACAGCCGGCATCTGATGGGTGTGCCCAGTGTGTGCTGGCCGGCGGAGAGCCTTCTCCATACAGCCGGCATCTGATGGGTGTGCCCAGTGTGTGCTGGCCAGGCGGAGAGCCTTCTCCATACAGCCGGCATCTGATGGGTGTGCCCAGTGTGTGCTGGCCAGGCGGAGAGCCTTCTCCATACAGCCGGCATCTGATGGGTGTGCCCAGTGTGTGCTGTCCAGGCGGAGAGCCTTCTCCATACAGCCGGCATCTGATGGTGTGCCATGTGTGCGTCCAGGCGGAGAGCCTTCTCCATACAGCGCATTGATGGTGTGCCCAGTGTGTGCTGTCCAGGCGAGAGCCTCTCATACAGCGGCATCTGATGGGTGTGCCCAGTGTGTGCTGGCCAGGCGGAGAGCCTTCTCCATACAGCCGGCATCTGATGGGTGTGCCCAGTGTGTGCTGGCCGGGCGGAGAGCCTTCTCCATACAGCCGGCATCTGATGGGTGTGCCCAGTGTGTGCTGGCCGGGCGGAGAGCCTTCTCCATACAGCCGGCATCTGATGGGTGTGCCCAGTGTGTGCTGGCCGGGCGGAGAGCCTTCTCCATACAGCCGGCATCTGATGGGTGTGCCCAGTGTGTGCTGGCCAGGCGGAGAGCCTTCTCCATACAGCCGGCATCTGATGGGTGTGCCCAGTGAGTGCTGGCCATGCGGAGAGCCTTCTCCATACAGCCGGCATCTGATGGGTGTGCCCAGTGAGTGCTGTCCAGGTGGAGAGCCTTCTCCATACAGCCGGCATCTGATAGGTGAGCCCAGTGTGTGCTAGCCGGGCGGAGAGCCTTCTCCATACAGCCGGCATCTGATAGGTGTGCCCAGTGTGTGCTAGCCAGGCGGAGAGCCTTCTCCATACAGCCGGCATCTGTTAGGTGTGCCCAGTGTGTGCTAGCCAGCTGAGAGCCTTCTCCATACAGCCGGCATCTGTTAGGTGTGCCCAATGTGTGCTACCCAGCTGAGAGCCTTCTTCATACAGCTGGCGCCTGATAGAGAGCGTGCGGAGAACAATCGGCTTCCAATTGACAGCTAACTCTTTTATCATCAGACAGGGACGGTTGGCAGATCAGAGGATCTGGCCTTGATTGGCGGGGAACAAACAGCAGTGGTCGTTTGTCTGTCATTGCTGTGACAGCCTCCTTGACCGGGTTGACCACGCGAGTAGAATAGCTGACCTAAAAATGTGTAGGACGTTATGTTCAGCATTATGACTGTTGTAAGATTACGTCAGGAAGCGATATCAAAACAGCATTGGTAAAGGGAGATACTGCGTGTAACGAGTCTGTCATAAACACCACCCTCTCCTTCTCCCAAGCACCATGTCAAGATAATACATCTGTCTCATGTCTGTCTGTCTGTCTGTCTGTCTGTCTGTCTGTCTCTCTCTCTCTCTCTCTCTCTCTCTCTCTCTCTCTCTCTCTCTCTCTCTCTCCGTGTCTGAGTCTGTCTGTCTGTCTCTGTCTGTCTGTGTGTACATAACTGATTTTCTTGTTCGCTTATTTAATGAGCCTTTTGAACACGGCAATTTTCCTTTAGAATGGGCTAAATCTATTATTATTCCAATTTACAAAAAAGTTGATTCCAGTAATCCAGATAATTATCGTGGTATAGCACTCACTAGCACCATTAGTAAAGTGTATACTCATATCTTGAACAAAAGATTATCAAAATGGGCTGAAAATGAAGGGAAAATATTAGAAGAACAAGCAGGTTTCAGAGCAAATTATAGTACTATTGACCATATATATACACTATATTCACTTGTACAGAAATATTTATTGAGCAATTCTAAACTCTCTATAGCCTTTGTTGACTTCAGGAAGGCTTTCGACTCTGTGAATCGTAATACTCTTTGGAACGTGTTGCGTAAAAGTGGAGTGAATGGAAAACTTTATTTGGCTATTCGTGGTATGTATAATTCTGTGCTGGCATGTGTGCGTGCAAAGAGTGAATATTCTAATTATTTTGACTGTTCAAAGGGTGTAAAACAAGGCTGCCTTTTGAGCCCACAATTGTTTTCTTTTTTTTTATTAATGAGTTAGCAATTGAAATATCAAAAAAAGGAAAACACGGTATTCAATTAATCTCAGGAGCTGTTGAGATATTTTTGCTTCTATTTGCTGACGATGTTATTCTAATGTCTCAAACAGTTATAGGTCTCCAAAACCAACTAAAGTCACTAAAAGAAGAAACAGATCGTTTAGGATTAACTGTTAATTTAGATAAAACTAATATTATTGTATTTAGAAATGGTGGACACCTTTCAGTGCATGAAAAATGGTTCTATGGAAATGAAGAAATAAAAGTTGTCAATTCTTACAAATACCTAGGAATGATATTTTCAACAAGATTAAGTTTGAATTTTGCTTGGGAAGAGGGAAGCAGAAAGGGTAGAAAGGTGTAATTGAAATTTTGAAGTCATTAAAAAAGCTAAATACTGTTGATTGTAATCTATTTTGGAAATTATTTGATGCCCAAATAGAACCTATTCTTACTTATGCTGCTGAAATATGGGGTTTGTACTCTAATCAGTAAATGGAAAGAGTGCATACATATGCTATAAAACGTTTTCTTCATTTACCTTTACATGCTTCTAATACTATGCTATACGGAGAAACCGGCCGATATCCTTTGTACATAAGATCTTTTGTCAAGTGCATAAAATACTGGCTAAAAATTATAAAACTGCCTCAGTCTCGATTGTGCAAACAAGCATACGACATGATGGTAATTCAACTCGAGACTGGTAAAGAGAATTGGGCCTATCAAGTAAAAAAAGTATTGTCTGTAAATGGTTTTGGTACTGTATGGATGTCACAGGGAGTTGGAAATGATAGACAATTTATTTCAGAGTTTAAAGACAGACTGATATGTTCGTACAAACAAAACTGGCATTCGGCTATTGAGAACAATGAAAAATACAGTTGGTTTTCTTCATTTAAAAATGTCTTTCAAGCTGAAAATTATCTATGTATTATAACAGACAAATGGCATAGGATTAATTTTGCTCGATTTCGATTCAGAACTCTCGGAAATACAAAGAAAAGATGGTATGTGCCTGGGGCTTCCTCGGAATCTTCATGCCCTATGTGTGGTTATGATGTTGAGGATGAAAATCATCTTATTCCATTGTACAGGATATGTAACGTTACGGAACAAATGTGATTTTTTTTCATACGGATCTAGCTCAGACTCATAATGTTACATCTGTTTTACTTTCAAATGACGAAATGATTATCAAATCAGTTGCAAAATTTATAGCAGAGGCTCAGAAATTGCGAAAAGAAAAGATTAACCCACTATGATGCATAATCCATTAATATGATGAAGATAAAAATGAATGTTTATATATCATATGATAAAGTGGATGGTCGAATTTCATATATTTTTGACTGCGTGTGCGTGCGTGCTTATCTGCGTGTGTATATGTGTGTATGCATGTGATTGGGCGAATGTGTGTGTGTGTGTGTGTGTGTGTGTGTGTGTGTGTGTGTGTCTGCGTCGGCGTGTGTGTGTGTGTGTGTGTGTGTGTGTGTGTGTGTGCGCGAGTATATGTGTGTGTGTGTGTGTGCGCGAGTATATATATGTGTGTGTGTGTGCGCGCGCGCGTGTGTGTGTGTGTGTGTTGGGTGGGCTGGTGGGTGAGTGCTTGGGATATGTATTTATGGGGCTAAATGATCATTATATCATAACTGATTGAAGTTTTGTTGAGATATTTTTTGTATTTTTTTAGTATTGATTTCATATGCCAGCAATATTTCCTTTCTGAACCTATTGTTACCCCCCTTGTCATCAGACCGTAATGGTAATGACAATAAAATATCGTGAATCTCTCTCTCTCTCTCTCTCCCTCTCTCTCTCTCTCTCTCTCTCTCTCTCTCTCTCTCTCTCTCTCTCTCTCTCCGTGTCTGAGTCTGTCTGTCTGTCTCTGTGTGTCTGTGTGTCTGTGTGTCTGTCTGTCTGTCTCTCTCTCTCTCTCTCTCTCTCTCTCTCTCTCTCTCTCTCTCTGTTACCTATATGCCGGCGCCAGGGCGTGGAAACAGCGCCATTAACACCTCTATAGACAACTGGCCTCTGCTGGTCTTTAAGGGAGACAAATCAGCCACTCCCGTGATGGGGACGTAAAGGGAGGTAAACCAGCAGCCCCAGCCGAGGTGACGGGGGAGCGGAGAGAGGAGAACAGGGCTGCAGACTTGTGCTCCTCTGGCTGCTAGTCCTCTCTGGCTGTCAGCAGTGACAGGGCTGTATGCTGGGTGCTGCTCCTCTCTGGCTGTCAGCAGTGACAGGGCTGTATCCTGGGTGCTGCTCCTCTCTGGCTGTCAGCAGTGACAGGGCTGAATGGTGGGTGCTCCTCTCTGGCTGTCAGCAGTGACAGGGCTGTATGCTGGGTGCTGCTCCTCTCTGGCTGTCAGCAGTGACAGGGCTGTATGCTGGGTGCTGCTCCTCTCTGGCTGTCAGAAGTGACAGAGAAGTATAGTGGGTGCTGCTCCTCTCTGCCTGTCTGCAGTGACAGGGCTGTATACTGGGTGCTCCTCTCTGGCTATCAGCAGTGACAGGGCTGTATGCTGGGTGCTACTCCTCTCTGGCTGTCAGCAGTGACAGGGCTGTATGCTGGGTGCTGTTCCTCTCTGGCTGTCAGCAGTGACAGGGCTGTATGCTGGGTGCTGCTCCTCTCTGGCTGTCAGCAGTGACAGAGCTGTATGCTGGGTGCTGCTCCTCTCTGGCTGTCAGCAGTGACAGGGCTGTATGGTGGGTGCTTCCTCTCTGGCTGTCAGCAGTGACAGGGCTGTATCGGGTGCTGCCTCTCTGTGGCTGTCAGCAGTGACAGGGCTGTATGCTGGGTGCTTCTCCTCTCTGGCTGTCAGCAGTGACAGGGTCTGTATGCTGGTGCTGCTCCTCTCTGGCTGTCAGCAGTGACAGGGCTGTATGCTAGGTGCTCTCCTCTTGGCTGTCAGTAGTGACAGGGCTGTATGCTGGGTGCTGCTCCTCTGTGGCTGTCAGCAGTGACAGGGCTGTATGCTGGGTGCTGCTCCTCTGGGCTGTCAGCAGTGACAGGGCTGTATCCTGGGTGCTCCTCTCTGGCTGTCAGTAGTGACAGGGCTGTATGCTGGGTGCTCTCTCTTGGCTGTCAGCAGTGACAGGGCTGTATGCTGGGTGCTGCTCCTCTGTGGCTGTCAGCAGTGACAGGGCTGTATGCTGGTGCTGCTCCTCTCTGGCTGTCAGCAGTGACAGGGCTGTATGCTGGGTGCTGCTCCTCTCTGGCTGTCAGCAGTGACAGGGCTGTATGGTGGGGCTTCGCTCCCCTTCTGGCTGTCTCGCAGTGGACAGGGCTGTATACTGGGTGGTCCCTCTTGGCTGTCAGCAGTGACAGGGCTGTATGCTGGGTGCTGTTCTTCTCTGGCTGTCAGCATGACAGGGTTGTATAGCTGGGTGCTGCTCCTCTCTGGCTGTCAGCAGTGACAGGGCTGTATGCTGGGTGCTCCTCTCTGGCTGTCGGCAGTGACAGGGCTGTATGGCTGGGTGCTCCTCTCTGGCTGTCAGCAGTGACAGGGCTGTATGGTGGGTGCTGTCCTCTTGGGCTTGTCGCCCGCTGATGACAGGCTGTATGTTGGGTGCTCCTCTCTGGCCTGTCAGCAGTGACAGGGCTGTATGCTGGGTGCTCCTCTCTGGCTGTCGCAGTGACAGGGCTGTATACTGGGTGCTGCTCTCTGGCTGTCAGCAGTGACAGGGCTGTATGCTGGGTGCTGCTCCTCTCTGGCTGTCGCAGTGACAGGGCTGTATGTGGGTATGCTCCTCTCTGGCCTGTCAGCAGTGGCAGGGCTGTATGCTGGGGGCTCCTCTCTGGCTGTCAGAAGTGACAGGGCTGTATACTGGGTGCTGCTCTCTCTGGCTGTCAGCAGTAACAGGGCTGTATGCTGGGTGCTGCTCTCTGGCTGTCAGCAGTGACAGGGCTGTATGCTGGGTTGCTTGGCTTCCTCCTGTGTGGGCTCTCTCAGCGTCAGAGTGACAGGGCTGTATGCTGGGTGCTGCTCCTCTCTGGCTGTCAGCAGTAAGCAGGGCTGTATGCTGGGGGCTAGCCTGGCTGCAGCAGTAAGGGTGGACGATCATTCCTACATGATGGACACATAGCGTCTCGTAGCTTGTACCCCGCCACACAGCTTAACCGCGGCCCAGTGTGAACCCATCACCACACACACACACATACACCACACCACACCCAACACACTACACACACACACACGGCAACCACACACACACAACACACACACACACACACACACACACACACACACACACACACACACACACACACACACACACACACACCACACACACACACACACAACCACACACACACACACACACACACACACACACACACACACATACACGGACACACACAACACACACCACAGGACACAACACGATCACACACGCACACACACGGACACACACACACACACACACACACACACACACACACACACACACCACACACCGTAGTATCTCCCTGCTCTCCTTCCTTCCCATCGTCTATCGATTATTTTCCGGAAGAGAAGCTACAGACGGGTGTTGACAAGAGACGTTATTGGCGAGGTGGGCAATGAAGGTGAAAAATGATGTTCCCTTCACCCCTCCGTCTTCAGTGGCATTTGGGGCAGGGGCCCAGACAGGGGAGAGAACTACAGGCTGACAGAACTACTGAACTGCAGGTTGACAGAACCACTGAACAACAGGCTGACAGAACTACTGAATTACAGGCTGACAGAACTACTGAACTACAGGCTGACAGAACTACGGGCCGAGAGAACTACTGAACTACGGGGTGACAGAACTACTGAACAACAGGCTGACAGAACTACTGAACAACAGGCTGACAGAACTACAGGCTGACAGAACTACTGAACAACAGGCTGGCAGAACTACGGGCTGACAGAACTACTGAACAACAGGCTGACAGAACTACTGAACAAAAGGCTGACAGAACTACAGGCTGACAGAACTACTGAACAACAGGCTGACAGAACTACTGAACAAAAGGCTGACAGAACTACGGGCTGACAGAACTACTGAACAACAGGCTGACAGAACTACTGAACAACAGGCTGACAGAACTACAGGCTGACAGAACTACTGAACAACAGGCTGGCAGAACTACGGGCTGACAGAACTACTGAACTACAGGCTGACAGAACTACTGAATTACAGGCTGACAGAACTACTGAACAACAGGCTGACAGAACTACTGAACAACAGGCTAACAGAACTACAGGCTGACAGAACTGCTGAACTACAGGCTGACAGAACTACTGAACTACAGGCTGACAGAACAACTGAACAACAGGCTGACAGAACTACTGAACAGCAGGCTGACAGAACTCTGAACTACAGGCTGACAGAACAACTGAACTACAGGCTGACAGAACTACTGAACTACAGGCTGACAGAACAACTAAACAACAGGCTGACCGAACAACTAAACAACAGGCTGACAGAACTACAGGCTGACAGAACTACTGAACTACGGGCTGACAGAGCTAAAGGCTGACAGAACTACTGAACTACAGGCTGACAGAACTACTGAACTACAGGCTGACAGAATTACTGAACTACAGGTCGACAGAACTACTGAATTACAGGCTGACAGAACTACTAAACTACAGGCTGACAGAACTACAGGCAGACAGAACTACTGAATTACAGGCTGACAGAACTACTGAACTACAGGCTGACAGAACTACAGGCTGATAGAACTACTGAAGTACAGGCTGACAGAACTACTGAACTACAGGCCGACAGAACTATAGCATGTTAGAACTACTGAACTACAGGCTGACAGAACTACTGATCTACAGGCCGACAAAACTACTGAATTACAGATCGACAGAACTACTGAACTACAGGCTGACAGAACTACTGAACTACAGGCTGACAGAACTACTGAACTACGGGCTGACATAACTTCTGAACTACAGGCTGACAGAACTTCTGAACAACCGACTGACAGAACTACTTAACTATACAGGCTGACAGAACTACTGAACTACGGGCTGACAGAACTACTGAACAACAGGCTGACAGAACTTCTGAACAACCGACTGACAGAACTACTGAGCTACAGGCTGACAGAACTATTGAACTGCAGGTTGACAGAACTACTGAACTACGGGCTTACAGAACTACTGAACTACGGGCTGACAGAACTACTGAACTACAGGCTGACAGAACTACTGAACTACAGGCTGACAGAACTACTGAACTACGGGCTTACAGAACTACTGAACTACAGGCTTACAGAACTACTGAACCACAGGCTGACAGAACTACTGAACTACAGGCTGACAGAACTACTGAACTACAGGCTTACAGACTACTGAACTACAGGCTGACAGAACTACTGAACTACAGGTTGACAGAACTACTGAACTACGGGCTTACAGAACTACTGAACTATGGGCTGACAGAACTACTGAACTACAGGCTGACAGAACTACTGAACTACAGGCAGACAGAACTACTGAACTACAGGCAGACAGAACTACTGAACTATGGGCTGACAGAACTACTGAACTACAGGCAGACAGAACTACTGAACTACGGGTTGACAGAACTACTGAACTACAAGCTGACAGAATTACTGAACTACAGGCTGACAGAACTACTGAACTACAGGCTGACAGAATTATTGAACTACGGGCTGACAGAACTACTGAACTACGGGCTTACATAATTACTGAACTACTGGATGACAGAACTACAGCATGTCAGAACTACTGAACTACAGGTCGACAAAACTACAGGCTGACAGAACTACTGAACTACAGGCTGACAGAACTACTGAACTACAGTCTGACAGAACTACAGGCAGACAGAACTACTGAATTGCAGGCTGACAGAACTATTGAACTACAGGTCCACAGAACTACTGAATTACAGGCTGACAGAACTACAGGCAGACAGAACTACTGAACTACGGGCTGACAGAACTATTGAACTACAGGCAGACTGAACTACGGGCTGACAGAAC
Organism: Conus canariensis; assembly: GCA_033310375.1. Taxonomy (NCBI): domain Eukaryota; kingdom Metazoa; phylum Mollusca; class Gastropoda; order Neogastropoda; family Conidae; genus Conus; species Conus canariensis. Next base: position 151,997,262 of record CM065714.1, read on the forward strand.
TATTGAACTACAGGCTGACAGAACCGTTGAACTACGGGCTCACAGAACTACTGAACAACAGGCTGACAGAACTACTGAACAACAGGCTGACAGAACTACGGGCTGACAGAACTACTGAACTACAGGCTGACAGAACTACTGAACTACAGGTCGACAAAACTACAGGCTGACAAAACTACAGATCGACAGATCTACTGAGCTACAGGCTGATCAGATGAAATGCTTGGCTTCTCATAAAGGCCATAGAATCAAGATGCTTTTACGATCTGTTGAAAGCTTTGTTTATTTGATTACTGCTGTCGTGTGATTTAGTGGACATTATTAGTTTACACACACACACACACCACACACACACACACACACACACACACACAGAGAGAGAGAGAGAGAGAGAGAGAGAGAGAGAGAGAGAGAGAGAGAGTTCCAGAAGGACGAAGTGAAGCGAAGCGGACATACAGGACGAGCCAACAGCAGCAGAACACCAATTAGGCGGATATGTCGTGGGGAAGGTACCCTCCCTCCTCCCTCCCTCCATCCCCCCTCCTCTCCCACACCCTGCCTTCACCTGTAATTGATTTTGGTGAACGACAACCGAATCAATGTGCTGCCCGGCCAATAATTTGTAGTGCAGCAAACCATGAATTATTTTCTGCCTTGTCAGGCGAAATTCACCACATCCACCCCTCCCCTCCCCACCCACGCCTTTTTCTTTTAATGCAGTGGCAGCAAGAATGATGGCGACATGGTGAGGGCAGTGACAGCCCTGGTCATGTGACAGGCCCACAATGCACTGCTGATGATGGCGGAGAGGTTTGAAAGGAGGACGATGCTCTTGAGGTGACATCGCCTCCAGGGGTGGAGTTTAACATAATGGCTTTCATTTCAGCGGCCACAAAGCGATTAACTCGTAATACGTTGCACGGAAACGATTCGCCGTCTGTAAAAATGCCAGAAGAATTTAAAATTGTCCACTGCTAATTTTTACAACTGTGAACGATTCGAATTTTTGGTGAAAAAAAACTCTAGATACCACGTGTATTACGTACAGCAATACAAAGATTTGGTGTGTGTTTGTTTGTTTTTTTTATCTTAGAAAACAGCACAGTCTATCGTTCTCTCTAAATTTTCATGCCGAAGTTACTTTATTCAAAACTTTTGTTCAAATATGTTCAAACTTGTAGCTATATTTTGCTCGAAACTGCGCTTGTACAGATGTATATGTAAACGTGCATGCCTTTTATTGTGTTTTTGCACACACAAAAAAATGACATGTATTGATCACCTATCACCTATCCCGGAGTCTTGAAGACCGTTGGGGCGCCACAGATTTCGCAACCTACTTCCTCCACTCCTCCCTGTTCTCAGGCGCTCTTAGGCACTTGCTGAGAGTGAGGCCTGTCCATGCTCTGATGTTGTCCTCTCTCTCTCTCTCTCTCTCTCTCTCTCTCTCTCTCTCTCTCTCTCTCTCTCTCTCTCTCTCTCCTTCTCCTCGCATTGTTCCTTGTAGAATGGTTTTGGCAAGTCCTGAAGTAGAATGTGGCAGAGGTTATTCATGACTGTTCGTCTGATGCTTAGAGAAACAATAGTGTGATGCTTTGACGTCAAGAAGTTTGTCTGGTGGACTGCATACATGTCTGGCGATCCATGAGAATTCCCAGTCAGTGACGTCATGCTGTCTGTTGCAGTGTGCCAGGGCACCTCTCACGGTCTAGTTTCCCGCGGCGACTGGAAGTTTCGGTACGAGCAGTACAAGGACCTGTACACCAACTGCACATATCTGGTGGGCAACCTTGAGATCATCTTCCTGGATGAGACCGGAAAGACCTTTGACCTCAGCTTCCTCTCCTCCATCAGACAGGTAGGGATGGGCGGGGCGGTGGGCTGTCTGATGGGAAGGAAGGATGAGGCAGGGGGTAGGGATGGGCGGGGTGGTGGGCTGTCTGGTGGGAAGGAAGGAGGGGGTAGGGATGGGCGGGGCGGTGGGCTGTCTGGTGGGAAGGAGGGAGGGGCAGGGGAGAAACAGAAAAACAGAATGGAAAAGGGGAACGTATATCGGTTGTAAAGAGCTACACCCCTGTCTAATGGAAAACATGATACGGATGGAATTGCTAGCACCAGACATTCAGTTTGTTGGCCAAATCAAACAATTCAGAATAGATTCGCCGTGTAAAAGACTGTGCAGTATGTTTGCCACAAAAAAGAGTGCGTTGAGTACATGGCGGGAAGAGACGGGAGGGCGTTAGATGGCATCTCGAAAAGACTGCAGTATGTTTGCCACAAAAAAAGAGTGCGTTGAGTACATGGCGGGAAGAGACGGGAGGGCGTTAGATGGCATCTCGAAAAGACTGCAGTATGTTTGCCACAAAAAAGAGTGCGTTGAGTACATGGCGGGAAGAGACGGGAGGGCGTTAGATGGCATCTCGAAAAGACTGCAGTATGTTTGCCACAAAAAAGAGTGCGTTGAGCACATGGCGGGAAGAGACGGGAGGGCGTTAGATGGCATCTCGAAAAGACTGCAGTATGTTTGCCACAAAAAAGAGTGCGTTGAGCACATGGCGGGAAGAGATAGGAGGGCGTTAGATGGCATCTCAGCGTTGAGCACATGGCGGGAAGAGACGGGAGGGCGTTAGATGGCATCTCAGCGTTGAGCACATGGCGGGAAGAGACGGGAGGGCGTTAGATGGCATCTCGCTACAGTGCACAGCTCTGCCAGGATGGTTCTTGTACCCACCGTTTGATCCGGATCACCACTACACATCCCCATCACAGATCCCCAATACAGATCTCCATCACGGATCACCATGAAAGATCCCTAGTACAGCTCCCCATCACAGATCCCCATCACAGATAATAATAATAATAATAATGGTTTCTTATATAGCGCTTAATCAAACGAATTTCTCAAAGCGCTTTACAAAGTCAAACTACATTCACCCTTCTCATGTACAGTAATACACCTTACACCCAGCTACAAATACTGTTACTACAATAACTAACAAATCCTTATCCTACGAGTGTGACATTCACTTATTTTTCAAATATCACTACAAAAACTTAATCCTATAACGTTCAATCATACAACAAATACATATAATAGAAAACATACACATACACTACATTTGAAAAGGCCCAGACGGCTATGAGATAGGTTGTACCCCCCCCCCCCCCCCCACAGCATTGACTAATCCCCAATACAGAAGCCCATCACAGATCCCCATCACAGATCCCCATCACAGATCCCCAGTACAGATCCCCATCAGATCCCAATACAGATCCCCATCACTGATCCCCAATACAGATCCCCATCACAGATCCCAATATAGATCCCCATCACAGATCCCCAATACAGATCCCCAATACAGATCCACATCACAGATGCCCAATACAGATCCCCATCACCGATCCCCAATACAGATCCCCATCACAGACCCCCAAAACAGATCCCCATCACAGATCCCCAAAACAGATCCCCATCACAGATCCCCATCACATATCCCCCAAACAGATCCCCATCAGATCCCAGTACAGATCCCAATACAGATCCCATCACAGATCCCCAATACAGATCCCCATCACAGATCCCCATTACAGATCGCCACTGTAGATCCTATAACAGATTCCCATTACAGATATCCACCACAGATCCCCATAACCGATTCTCATTACAGATACCCACCACAGATCCCCTTTACAGATTCCCACTGCAGACCCCATAAGAAATCCCACCACAGATCCCCACCATAAATGTCCACTACAGATCACCACCACAAATCTCCAACATGCATCTCCATTACAAATCCCCGTCTCGGATCCCTCATTACAGATCCCTACGACTGGTTCCAGTCACAAACTCCCACCACAGATCGCTCATTACATATCCCCATTACAGATCTCTTTTACAGATCCCCACCGCAGATCTCCATTGTGGATGTACATCACAGATCCCTGTCGTAGATCGCCATTACAGATCCCCACCACAGATCGCTAGCAAATTTGTTTTTATCAATAATTTCGCCTTTAGAAATGAAAAAATCGTTGTGACGGTTTCCCTGACGGAGATGTCACCATTAGCCCTGATGCCGCCCACCAGACGAGCCGACCGCTACAGATCATGAATTGTACTGACCCCACCTCCCTCTACCTGTCAGGTGACGGGTTACGTGCTGATCGTGGTGGTGTTCGCCGACTACCTGCACCTGGACAACCTGCAGATCATCAGGGGCAAGACGCTCTTCCACTACCCCAAGAACGACGACTACTACAGCCTGTTTGTGGCCCTCAACTACGACAAGAACTCCCACAGCATCGGTCTCAAGGAGCTCCGCCTCACCTCTCTGCGAGGTAACCGACCCGTGTGGGTGTGTGTGTGTGTGTGGGGAGGGGGGGGGAGGCGTATATCGTATGGGCGGCTATTTCTTTTATCCTTTTCTCCTCCTGCTTGTCCTCCTCCTCCTCCTTTTCTTCTTCTTCTTCCCCTCATCCGTCTCCTTCTCCTCCTCCTTTTCTTCTTCTTCTTCTTCTTCTTCTTCTTCTTCTTCTTCTACTTCTTCTTCTTCTTTGTTTCTTTCATTCATTCATTCTTTTGTTTCTGTCTGTGTCTTTCTCTCTTTCTTCCTTACTTTCTTTCTTTCTTTTCTCTCTTTCTTTCTTTCTCTCTCTCTCTTTCTTTCCTTCATTCTTTCTTTCTCTCTTTTTTTTTCATCTTTAAAGGGTATATGACTGTGTTTCATGCATTCTCGACATCCTACTGTACCTTTCAGAGCCAGTGAAGTGCAGAATGCACCAAACACACTGCGTGTTGGACTGCCTCGTCATGTGACTGCTATACCTTTCAGAACCAGTGAAGTGCAGAATGCACCAAACACACTGTGTGTTTGACTGCCTCGTCATGTGACTGCTGTACCTTTCAGAGCCAGTGAAGTGCAGAATGCACCAAACACACTGTGTGTTTGACTGCCTCGTCATGTGACTGCTGTACCTTTCAGAGCCAGTGAAGTGCAGAATGCACCAAACACACTGCGTGTTGGACTGCCTCGTCATGTGACTGCTGTACCTTTCAGAGCCAGTGAAGTGCAGAATGCACCAAACACACTGTGTGTTGGACTGCCTCGTCATGTGACTGCTGTACCTTTCAGAGCCAGTGAAGTGCAGAATGCACCAAACACACTGCGTGTTGGACTGCCTCGTCATGTGACTGCTGTACCTTTCAGAGCCAGTGAAGTGCAGAATGCACCAAACACACTGTGTGTTTGACTACTTCGTCATGTGACTGCTGTACCTTTCAGAGCCAGTGAAGTGCCGAATGCACCAAACACACTGTGTGTTTGACTACTTCGTCATGTGACTGCTGTACCTTTCAGAGCCAGTGAAGTGCCGAATGCACCAAACACTCTCTGTGTTTGACTGCCTCGTCATGTGACTGCTGTACCTTTCAGAGCCAGTGAAGTGCAGAATGCACCAAACACACTGTGTGTTTGACTGCCTCGTCATGTGACTGCTGTACCTTTCAGAGCCAGTGAAGTGCAGAATGCACCAAACGCACTGTGTGTTTGACTGCCTCGTCATGTGACTGCTGTACCTTGCCAGAATACACCAAACACACTGCGTGTTGGACTGCCTCGTCATGTGACTGCTGTACCTTGCCAGAATACAGCAAACACACTGTGTGTTGGACTGCCTCGTCATGTGACTGCTGTACCTTGCCAGAATGCACCAAACACACTGTGTGTTGGACTGCCTCGTCATGTGACTGCTGTACCTCGCCAGAATGCACCAAACACACTGTGTGTTGGACTGCCTCGTCATGTGACTGCTGTACCTTGCCAGAATGCACCAAACACACTGTGTGTTGGACTGCCTCGTCATGTGACTGCTGTACCTTGCCAGAATACAGCAAACACACTGTGTGTTGGACTGCCTCGTCATGTGACTGCTGTACCTTGCCAGAATGCACCAAACACACTGTGTGTTGGACTGCCTCGTCATGTGACTGCTGTACCTTGCCAGAATACAGCAAACACACTGTGTGTTGGACTGCCTCGTCATGTGACTGCTGTACCTTGCCAGAATGCACCAAACACACTGTGTATTGGACTGCCTCGTCATGTGACTGCTGTACCTTGCCACAATACACCAAACACACTGTGTGTTGGACTGCCTCGTCATGTGACTGCTGTACTTTGCCAGAATACAGCAAACACACTGTGGACTGCCTCGTCATGTGACTGTCAGACAGCCCAGGCTTGTGACTGTCCGTGTCACGACTGCTTGACTTCCCAGTGTTGTGACTTCATCGTATTGTGACTGCCTTTTGACTGCCTTGGTTGGTGACTGCTTTTTTCAGTGACTGCCTTATTTGGTGACAGTGGGGGTGTTCAGAAATCCTGTGCTGTCTGGTGACTGGTGATGTTTCAGAAATCCTGTCCTGTATGGTGACTCGTGATGATGTTTCAGAAATATTGTTCTGTATGGTGACTGGTGATGATATTTCAGAAATCCTGTGCTGTGTGGTGATTGTCTGGTGATGTTTCAGAAATTCTGTGCTGTGTGGTGATTGTCTGATGTTTCAGAAATCTGTGCTGTGTGGTGACTGGTAATGATGTTTCAGAAATCCTGTGCTGTGTGGTGACTGATGTTTCAGAAATCCTGTGATGTGTGGAGACTATCTGGTGATGATGTTTCAGAAATCTTCAGCTGTGTGGTGACAGTGTGCTGATGTTGTTTCAGAAATCCTGTGCTGTATGGTGACTGAAGATGATGTTTCAGAAATCCTGTGATGTGTGGAGACTGTCTGGTGATGATGTTTCAGAAATCTTCATCTGTGTGGTGACAGTGTGCTGATGTTGTTTCAGAAATCCTGTGCTGTATGGTGACTGAAGATGATGTTTCAGAAATCCTGTGATGTGTGGAGACTGTCTGGTGATGATGTTTCAGAAGTCTTCAGCTGTGTGGTGACAGTGTGCTGATGTTGTTTCAGAAATCCTGTGCTGTGTGGTGACCGAAGATGATGTTTCAGAAATCCTGTGATGTGTGGAGACTGTCTGGTGATGATGTTTCAGAAATCTTCAGCTGTGTGGTGACTGGTGATGATGATGTTTCAGAAATCCTGGCGGGGAAGATCTTCTTCATGAACAACAACCAGCTGTGCTTTGAGAACACCATCAACTGGCAGGACATCAACCCCTACGTCACACCCCCTGTAGAGTTCAAGTTCAATTCTTCCGACTACAGGAGGCCATGTGCCACCACTGGTCGGTGAACTGCGTGTGTGTGTGTGTGTGTGTGTGTGTGTGTGTGTGTGTGTGTGTGTGTGTGTGTGTGTGTGTGTGTGTGTTCTTTTTGTCCTTATCATTCTCTCTCTGTCTCTCTCTCTGTCTCTGTCTCTCTCTCTCTCTCTCTCTCGTCTGTCTGTCTCTCTCTCTGTCTCTCTCTGTCTCTCTCTCTGTCTCTCTCTCTCTCATCCTCTCTCTCTCTCACTCTCTCTCTCTCTCTCTCTCTCTCTCTCTCTCTCTCTCTCGTTTTCTCGCTCTCTCTCTTTCCTCGGTTGCTCTGTCATTGTGTGTACGTAAACTGCTGGATTTGGGCACGTGCATGCTAACCACACACACGTACACACACACACCGCACGCACGCACGCACGCAGGCACTCGCACAGGCACACACACACACACACACACACACACACACACACACACACACACACACACACAACACAAGAAAGGAAAGGAAAGGAAAGAGAAAGGCAAGTAGAGTTTTGACGATTTAATTCCACGCCAGTTCAGAACAAACACAGATGACAGGATAGGGATTCATTCCCCCTGTGCTGGGTCTGCCTGGACACAAACACCATGGGGGTAGTGCATAGTGATGGGCACATTACAAGCACACCATGGGGGTAGTGCATGCTGATGGGCGCATTACACACACCAAGAGGGTAGTGCACGGTGATGGGCACATTACACACACACCATCGGGGGTAGTGCATAGTGATGGGCACATTACACACACACCATGGGGGAGTAGGTGGCTATGCGTGATGGGCACATTACACACACACCAATGGGGTAGTGCAACGTGATGGGCACATTAACACACAATGGTAGTGCACGTGATGGGCACATTCACACACACCATGGGGGTAGTGCATGTGATGGGCACATTACACACACCATGAGGGTAGTGCATGGTGATGGGCACATTTACACACACCATGAGGGTAGTGCATGGTGATGGACACATTAACACACAACCATGGGGGTAGTGCATGGTGGTGGGCACTTAACGGACACAAACCATGGGGTAGTGCATGGTGGTGGACACATACACACACCATGGGGGCTAGTGCATATATCACATACACACACACACACACACACACACACCACACACACAGCACACCGTGGGGGTAGTGCATGGTGATGGAAACATGACACACACACCATGGGGGTAGTGCATGGTGATGGGCACATTACATACCATGGGAGTAGTGAATGGTGGTGGGCACATTACACACACAATGGGGATAGTGCATGGTGGTGGGCACATTACAGACACACCATGGGGGTAGTGCATGGTGATGGGCACATTACACACACCACACACACACACACACACACACACACACACACACACACACACACCGTGGGGGTAGTGCATGGTGATGGAAACATGACACACACACCATGGGGGTAGTGCATGGTGATGGGCACATTACATACCATGGGAGTAGTGAATGGTGGTTGGCACATTACACACACAATGGGGATAGTGCATGGTGGTGGGCACATTACAGACACACCATGGGGGTAGTGCATTGGTGATGGGCACATTACAGACACACACACCATGGGGGTAGTGCATGGTGATGGGCACATTACAGACACATACGCCATGGGGGTAGTGCATGGTGATGGGCACATTACAGACACACACACAATGCGGGTAGTGCATGGTGATGGGCACATTACAGACACACACACCATGGAGGTAGTGCATGGTGATGGGCACATTACAGACACATACGCTATGGGGGTAGTGCATGGTGATGGGCACATCACAGACACACACACAGTGCGGATAGTGCATGGTGATGGGCACATTACAGACATACACACCATGGGGTAGTAGTTGGTGATGGGCACATTACGCACACACCATGGGGGTAGTGCATAGTGATGGGCACAATACACACACACCATGGGGGTAGTGCATGGTGATGGGCACATTACACACGCACACCATGGGGAAGTGCATGGTGGCAGGTATATTACAGACACACACACCATGGGGGTAGTGCATGGTGATGGGCACATTACACACGCACACCATGGGGAAGTGCATGGTGGCAGGTATATTACAGACACACACACCATGGGGGTAGTGCATGGTGATGGGCACATTACACACGCACACCATGGGGAAGTGCATGGTGGCAGGTATATTACAGACACACACACCATGGGGGTAGTGCATGGTGATGGGCACATTACAGACACACACACCATGGGGGCAGTGCATGGTGATGGGCACATTACAGACACACACACACCATGGGGGTAGTGCATGGTGATGGGCACATTACACACACATACCATGGGGGTAGTGCATAGTGATGGGCATATTACACACACACCATGGAGGTAGTGCATGGTGATGGGCACATTACCCACACCATGAGGGTAGTGCATGGTGATGGGCACATTACACACACCATGAGGGTAGTGCATGGTGATGGACACATTACACACACACCATGGGGGTAGTGCATGGTGGTGGGCACATTACAGACACACACCATGGGGGTAGTGCATAGTGGTGGACACAGTACACACACCATGGGGGTAGTGCAAGGTGATGGGCACATTACACACACCATGGGGGTAGTGCATGGTGATGGGCACATGACAGACACACACCATGGGGGTAGTGCATAGTGATGGGCACATTACACATACACCATGGGGGTAGTGCATAGTGATGGGCACATTACACACACACCATGGGGGTAGTGCATAGTGATGGGCACATTACACACACACCATGGGGTTAGTGCATAGTGATGGGCACATTACACATACACCATGGGGGTAGTGCATAGTGATGGGCACATTACACACACACCATAGGGGTAGTGCATAGTGATGGGCACATTACACACACACCATGGGGGTAGTGCATAGTGATGGGCACATTACACACACACCATGGGGGTAGTGCATAGTGATGGGCACATTACACACACACCATGGGGGTAGTGCATAGTGATGGGCACATTACACACACACCATGGGGGTAGTGCATAGTGATGGGCACATTACAGACACACACCATGTGGGTAGTGCATAGTGATGGGCACATTACAGACACACACTTGGGGGTAGTGCATGGTGATGGGAACATTACAGACACACACCATGGGGGTAGTGCATGGTGATGGGCACATTACACACACACACACACACACATACACACACACACACACAACCATGGGGTTAGTGCATGGTGATGGGCACATTACAGACACACACCATGGGGGTAGTGCATGGCGATGGGCACATTACAGACACACCCACCATGGGGGTAGTCCATGGTGATGGGCACATCACACACACCATGGGGGTAGTGCATGGTGGTGGAAACAGTACACACACACCATGGGGGTAGTGCATGGTGATGGGCACATTACAGACACACACACCATGGGGGTAGTGCATAGTGATGGGCACATTACACACACACCATGGGGGTAGTGCATAGTGATGGGCACATTACACACACACCATGGGTGTAGTGCATGGTGATGGGCACACTACAGACACACACACCATGGGGGTAGTGCATTGTGATGGGCACATTACACACACACCATGGAGATAGTGCATGATGATGGTCACATTACACACACCATAGGGGTAATGCATAGTGATGGACACATTACAGACACACACCATGCGGGTAGTGCATGGTGGTGGGCACATTATAGAGACACACCGTGGGGGTAGTGCATGGTGATTGACACATTACACACACACCATGCGGGTAGTGCATGGTGGTGGGCACATTATAGAGACACACCGTGGGGGTAGTGCATGGTGATTGACACATTACACACACACCATGGGGGTAGTGCATGGTGATGGGCACATTACACACACTCACACCATGGGGGTAGTGCATGGTGATGGGCACATTACACACACACACACACACACACACACACACACACACACACACACACACACTATGTTGTAGTGCATGTTGATGGGCACATTACAGACACACACACCATGAGGGTAGTGCATAGTGATGGGCACATTACAGACACACACCATGGGGGAAGTGCATGGTGATGGGCACATTACCCACAGACCATGGGGGCAGTGCTTGGTGATGGGCACATTACACACAAACACCATGGGGGTAGTGCATGGTGATGGGCACATTACACACACACCTTGGGGATAGTGCATGGTGATGGGCACATTACACACACACTATTAGGGTAGTGAATGGTGATGGACACATTACACACACACCATGGGGATAGTGCATGGTGATGGGCACATTACACTCACACCATGGGAGTAGAGCATGGTGATGGGCACATTATAGACACACACCATGGGGGTAGTGTATGGTGATGGGCACATGACACACATACCATGGGGGTAGTACATGGTGATGGACACATTACACACACACACACACACACACACACACACACACACACACACACACACACACACACACACACCATGTGGGTAATGCATGGTGATGGACACATGACACACACACCATGGGGGTAGTGCATGGTGATGGGCACATTACACATACACCCTGGGGGTAGTGAATGGTAGTGGGCACATTACACACACACCATGGGGGTAGTGCATGGTGATGGGCACATTACAGACACACCATGGGGGTAGTGCATGGGTGATGGGCACATTACAGACACACACACACACACACACACACACCATGGGGGTAGTGCATGGTGATGGGCACATTACAGACACATACGCCATGTGGGTAGTGCATGGTGATGGGCACATTACAGACACACACACCATGCGGGTAGTGCATGGTGATGGGCACATTACAGACACACACACCATGGGGTAGTAGTTGGTGATGGGCACATTACACACACCATGGGGGTAGTGCATGGTGATGGGCACATTACACACACACACCATGCGGGTAGTGCATGGTGATGGGCACATTACACACACACACCATGGGGGTAGTGCATGGTGATGGGCACATTAAACACACACACACACACACGCCATGGGGGAGTGCACAGTCTTCCCATCAACATCCTCTCCTCCCTCTTTACTCTGACAAAGGAGAAGAGAAACTCCTTCCCATCAACATCCTGTCCTCCCTCTTTAATCTGACAAAGGAGAGAAACTCCTTCCCTGTGCTCCACATTGCTCCACAGTCTTCCCATCAACATCCTGTCCTCCCTCTTTACTCTGACAAAGGAGAGAAACTTCTTCCCTGTGCTCTACATTGCTCCACAGTCTTCCCATCAACATCCTGTCCTCCCTCTTTACTCTGACAAAGGAGAGAAACTCCTTCCCCGTGCTCTGCATTCATTGCATACAGCCCGTCATCCCCTTATTCTGTTGAACGTCCTCCTCTCACACCCCTCCTCTCCCTCATCGCTTCCCTTGACTAACCCCTGTTGACTACAAGAGAAAAGCACGAGATCTTCTCTAGTGGATGACCTCCTGGTGACTGAATGTTGATGACTCGCTCCGGACTGCAAGTTTGGGGAATGCCGTAGAAGCCCTGTTGGTGTAGCTATGTATGGCAGACCTAAATGGGCGGCGGGAGAGACTGAAGAAGACCAAGCATTCTGGGTGTAGCTATGTATGGCGGACTGAATGGCGGCGGGAGAGACTGAAGGACACAAAACATTCTGGGTGTAGCTATGTATGGCGGACTGAATGGCGGTGGGAGAGACTGAAGAAGAGGCACCAGAAGGTTAAAAAAGAGAAACATGAGCAGAGAAGGAAAAGCAGGTTAAAAAAGACAAGCATGAGCAGAGAAGGAAAAGCAGGTTAAAACAGACAAACATGAGCAGAGAAGGAAAAGCAGGTTAAAACAGACAAACATGAGCAGAGAAGGAAAAGCAGGTTAAAACAGACAAACATGAACAGAGAAGGAAAAGCAGGTTAAAACAGACAAACATGAGCAGAGAAGGAAAAGCAGGTTAAAACAGACAAACATGAGCAGAGAAGGAAAAGCAGGTTAAAAAAGAAACATGAGCAGAGAAGGAAAAGCAGGTTAAAACAGACAAACATGAGCAGAGAAGGAAAAGCAGGTTAAAACAGACAAACATGAGCAGAGAAGGAAAAGCAGGTTAAAAAAGACAAACATGAACAGAGAAGGAAAAGCAGGTTAAAACAGACAAACATGAGCAGGAGAAGGAAAAGGAGGTGAGGCTGGCTAACAAACACTGCCGCTGTTGTACCGGAGAAGACCCGGCCATTCCCTTCACCCTCCCCCCCTCCCCCCCTTCTGACCACCACCCCGTGAAGCTCCCTGACTGCCGCCTCTGAACACCCGTTGATGGCCTCACACCGCTTCTACCATCAGGAGCTGGACCGTGTTGAAAAGCATCTCTCTCTCTCTCTCCCTCTCTCTCTAGTCTCTCTCTCTCTCTCTCTCTCTCTCTCTCTCTCTTTTCTCTCTCTCTCTCTCTCTCTCCTGCCCCGCTCGTTCACTCACCCTCACTCTCCACCCCACCCATCACCCTCTCTGTCCACTGTATTGACGTCAAAGATTTAACTGGCATTAGCAGATGGTGGCTTGTTTTGTCTGTCGAGTTGAGGGGGTGGGGAGTGGGGGAGAAGGGACGGGGGGGGGGGGGAGTCAGGGAAGGTCAGACCTATAATTAGTTAAAGTAACGTCAGTGCGTGGTCACAAGGTCGGATGAACGTTCATCACAGCGCCGGCCTCCAGCCAATTGTACTTTAACACGATTGTACTTTGACACTGTGACCACAGTTCACGATTGTACTTTGACACTGTGACCACAGGCCACAGTTCACGATTGTACTTTGACACTGTGACCACAGTTCATGTTTGTACTTTGACACTGTGACCACAGTTCACGATTGTACTTTGACACTGTGACCACAGGCCACAGTTCACGATTGTACTTTGACACTGTGACCACAGTTCACGTTTGTACTTTGACACTGTGACCACAGTTCACGATTGCACTCTGACACTGTGACCACAGTTCAAGATTGCACTTTGACACTGTGACCACAGTTCACGATTGTACTTTGACACTGTGACCACAGTTCACGCCCACACAGTCCAGGGAAGCCACCAAACGTCAGCAAAGCCGGGTGATCATGCCACGAGCAGAACCTGTCTTTGGACCCCACTTAGCTCCGACAAAACATGTGGCACCAACTTCACCGACATGTCCTTTTAACTGCCGACTGAGTCAACGAAGAACAAAGGCACCCTGCAACCAAGCCGTCTTCCTGGTGCCGGAGTTTTAATCAGCATACTTAATGGATCAGGCCTGATGCAGCCGCTGATGGACCACTAATGCAGGGCTGTTGTTTCCCCTCCGAATGGGCAGAGAACGGTCACCGCGGTCCCTGGCCTCACGGGGATGAGTCCTCTGGCTCTGTACCACACAGACAGACAGACACATTGCAGGATTCCTCTGACTCTGTACCACACAGACAGACAACATATTGCAGGATGACGATTCCTACCAGCTACTTTCATGTGGTGTTCTATAGCTTGGCGCAGTGCGATACTATAATTATTATTATGGAGAGTATTTACTGTCATGTGGTGTCCTATGGCTTGGCGCTGTGCAATACTATAATAATTATGATGGAGAGTATTTACTGTCATGTGGTGTTCTATGGCTTGGCGCAGTGCAATACTATAATTATTATGATGGAGAGTATTTTTATAGCAATTAGAGACCAAGCTCTGAGCGCTGTACAGTCCGCTAACACACGGGGCAGCCTACCGGGGTAGAGCCGACTGAAGAGCTGTCTGTTGGCGTTACGTGCAGTCGTTCCCCATGTCGTTCGGTTTTTCACGTTTGCTAAACGTATACTTGTCGTCCAGACCAACGGCCAAACTGGCCTTCTCTTCCGTAAGTTTGGTAATGGGGTTTTAACTGTGTGCAAAATGTCTGGCGTGCGTTCACATACGGAACCTGGGTTTATTGTCTCATGCGAAGGACTTCGCTGGAAATGGAGTCAGAACAAATGTTAACTACGGCGGAAAAATCTTCCACTTCTAGAATGACCCGGCGGAGATTCGAACCCGCATCCCCACGATCACCAGTCAGGCGCTCTATCAATCAAACTATCCCGGTAAAGCAGACAACATAAAACAACAGACAACAGCATACATTACAGCAGACAACAGAATACAACACCAGTACTTCAGACAAGTCGTAATATGTGCCGCTCCGTGCTACGAAATGAGTATATCTGTCATTCTGTGTATGTGTGTGCGTGTTGTGTGTGTGTGTGTGTGTGTGTGTGTGTGTGTGTGTGTGTGCGTGTGTGTGTGTGTGTGTGTCTCTCTCTCTCTCTCTCTCTCTCTCTCTCTCTCTCTCTCTCTCAATACCTCTTCCTCCCCTCTCTCTCTCTCTCTCTCTCTCTCTCTTCTCTCTCTCTCTCTCTCTCTCTGTGCGTATGCGTCGTGCGGTCGTGTGTGTGTGTGTGTGTGCGTGTGCGTGTGTGTGTGTTTGTGTGTGTGGGTGTGTGCGTGTGCGTGTGTGTGTGTGTGTGTGTGGAGAGAGAGAGAGAGAGAGAGTGTGTGCGTGCGTGTGTGTGTGTGTGTGTGTGTGTGTGTGTGTGTGCGTGCGCGCGCGCGCGCGCGTGTGTGTGTATGTGTGTGTGTGAGTGGGTGTGTGTGTGAGTGGGTGTGTGGGTGTGGGTGGGTGTATGTGTGTTTGTGCGTGTGAACTCCTTGCTGTGTGTCCACTATCCTGACAAGGGTGGGTGTGTGTGTGTGTGTGTGTGTGTGTGTGTGTGTGTGTGTGTGTGCAGAGGAGTGCGACCCTTCCTGCTACAACAACATCACCCACGAGAGGAACTGCTGGGGCGCCGGCAAGAACATGTGTCAGGAATGTGAGTCCGGCAAGGGGGGGGGGGGGGGGGGGTGCATGGACTGGGGCAGGGAATGGTGAACTGGATTGCCTGAGTGATTGACTGGATTGGCTGAGTGACTGACTGGATTGGCTGAGTGATTGGCTGAGTGATTGACTGGATTGGCTGAGTGATTGACTGGATTGGCTGAGTGATTGACTGGATTGGCTGATTGACTGGATTGGCTGATTGACTGGATTGGCTGAGTGATTGACTGGATTGGCTGAGTGACTGACTGAGTGATTGACTGGATTGGCTGAGTGTTGGCAGAGTGATGGACTGAGTGATTGACTGGATTGGCTGAGTGATTGCCTGCAATGGCTGAGTTATTGACTGAGTGATTGAATTGGCTAAGTGATTGGATTGGTTAAGTGATTGGCTGGATTGTTAGAGTGACTGGCAGAATTGTTTGAGTGACTGACTGAGTGATTGAGTGGATTGGCTGAGTGACTGATGGGATTGAGTGTGTGTGAAGTCTTTTTGGTTGATTCAGGTAATGAAGGATTGATTATTCATCAACGTACTGACTGTAATGACTGATCTGTTCAGGTGTTGACTGACTCTGTAGATTGATTTATTAAGGGACTCATTGACTAGATTCATTGATTGATTGTATTGGTTAAGTGATTAGATGCTTTTTTCACCGATTTATTGATGATTGATTGAAATGACTAATTGATCGATTGATTGATTGATGGAGATGTGGTTAAATCTTTGACGTGTTTCTGCATGGGCATGCGCGTATGTTTATCTGTATTTCATATCATGGCTGTATTTGTACAGGCGCTGTAGCTCATGTCAGAGCGCATGCGTGTGCCTTTCAATATTGCTGTTTTCTGAGACATAGTGCTAACAAAGCGTAATGCTGTGTATTTTTAGGACTGCTGTTGTGTTACATTTGTTGTACTTTGTACCTTCACAAATGTTGCATAACTTTAAGACATTTCTTTACCTAGGTTTCTTTAGCAAACATAGTGTAACTTCATAAAATTCTCATGATAATATGTGTTGTGCGTTATTACTTCAACGAACTTTGCATACCTTTAGATATTGCTGTTCTGTGATATTTCTTCTACTTTGTATCGTTTTAATGATTTTTGTGTACGTTGCAATATTGCTAGTTCATGGTATCTTGTACTTTACATTAGTTAAACAATGTTGTGTACCTTTGAACATTGTAATTCAGTGATGTTATAATTTGGTATCTAACCTGCTTTATCTACCTTTAATTATCATTATTCTGTGATGTGTTGGAAACTTTAACCTTTTTTTTTTTACATTGAAATAGGTCTTTGTGGCATGTTGTATTTTGTAACTTTAACCTGTTTATCTGCCTTGAAATACCGTTCTTTTGTGATAAGTGCTGTGTTTTTTTGTGCTGCCTTAATAACATGTTACTTTTTTTGTAAGATTTGTTGCTCTTTGTTATTCTGTGGTAAGTGTTGTACTTCGTGGCTTTAACCCATTTTAATTGCCTTGGAATACTACTGTTTTATGTGTTGTACTGTGTTACTTTAACTCGCAGTTCCTACCAATAGTGTCTACCTTAAAACATGATTATTGTATGCCGTGTGTTGGTGTGTGTTGCTTTAACCAGGTGGTCAAACTGTTGCTTTGTGTTGTATGATGCAGGGTCTGCTCTGGATGGTGTGTTACAGTGATTCAGGGTGAGGCGTGCCACAAGTCGTGTGAACGGCGCTGTTGTTGTTGTTGTTGTATGATGCAGGGTCTGCTCTGGCTGGTGTGTTATAGTGACTCAGGGCGAGGCGTGCCACAAGTCATGTGAACGGCGCTGTTGTTGTTGTTGTTGTATGGTGATGGTGTGTAATGCAGGGTCTACTCTGGCCAGTGTGTTACAGTGACGCAGGGCGAGGCGTGCCACAAGTCGTGTGAACGGCGCTGTCGTTGTTGTTGTTGTTGCTGTTCTTGTTGTTGTTGCTGTGTGGTGCAGGGTCTACGCTGGATGGTGTGTTACAGTGACGCAGGGCGAGGCGTGCTACAAGTCATGTGAACGGCGCTGTTGTTGTTGTGGTGGTGTTGTTGTTGTTGTTGGTGGTGGTGGTGGTGGTGGTGGTGGGGGTGTGCTGCTGCTGCTGCTGCTGCTGTTGTTGTTGTTGCTGTATGATGCAGGGTCTTCTCTGGCCGGTATGTTATAGTGACACAGGGTGAGGCGTGCCATAAGTTGTGTGAACGGCGCTGTTGTTGTTGTTGTTGTTGTTGTTGTATGGTGTGTGATGCAGGGTCTTCTCTGGCCGGTGTGTTATAGTGACACAGGGATAGGCGTGCCATAAGTCGTGTGAACGGTGTTGGTTGTTGTTGTTGTTGTTGTTGTATGATGGTGTGTAATGCAGGGTCTGCTCTGGCCGGTGTGTTACAGTGACGCAGGGCGAGGCGTGCCACAATTCGTGTGAACGGCGCTGTTGTTGTTGTTGCTACTGTATGGTGTGTAATGGAGGCTCTACTCTGGTCGGTGTGTTACAGTGACGCAGGGCGAGGCGTGCCACAAGTCGTGTGAACGGCGCTGTTGTTTTTGTTTTTGTTGTTGTTGTATGCTGATGGTGTGTAAAGCAGGGTCTGCTCTGGCCGGTGTGTTACAGTGACTCAGGGCGAGGCGTGCCACAAGTCGTGTGAACGGCGCTGTTGTTGTTGTTGTTGTTGTTGTATGGTGATGGTGTGTAATGCAGGGTCTACTCTGGCCGGTGTGTGTTACAGTGACGCAGGGCGAGGCGTGCCGTAAGTCGTGTGAACAGCGCTGTTGTTGTTGTTGTTGTTGTTGTTGCTGTATGGTGTGTAATGGAGGCTCTACTCTGGCCGGTGTGCTTCAGTGACGCAGGGCGAGGCGTGCCACAAGTCGTGTGAACGGCGCTGTTGTTGTTGTTGTTGTTGTTGTATGGTGATGGTGTGTAATCCAGGGTCTACTCTGGCCGGTGTGTGTTACAGTGACTCAGGGCGAGGCGTGCCACAGGTCATTTGAACGGCGCTGTTGTTGTTGTTGTTGTATGGTGATGGTGTGTAATCCAGGGTCTGCTCTGGCCGGTGTGTTACAGTGACTCAGGGCGAGGCGTGCCACAGGTCATTTGAACGGCGCTGTTGTTGTTGTTGTTGTTGTATGGTGATGGTGTGTAATCCAGGGTCTGCTCTGGCCGGTGTGTTACAGTGACTCGGGGCGAGGCGTGCCACAGATCATGTGAACGGCGCTGTTGTTGTTGTTGTTGTTGTATGGTGATGGTGTGTAATCCAGGGTCTACTCTGGCCGGTGTGTTACAGTGACTCAGGGCGAGGCGTGCCACAGATCATGTGAACGGCGCTGTTTGTTGTTGTTGTTGTATGGTGATGGTGTGTAATCCAGGGTCTGCTCTGGCCGGTGTGTTACAGTGACTCAGGGCGAGGCGTGCCACAGATCATATGAACGGCGCTGTTGTTGTTGTTGTTGTTGTTGTATGGTGATGGTGTGTAATCCAGGGTCTACTCTGGCCGGTGTGTTACAGTGACTCAGGGCGAGGCGTGCCACAGGTCATGTGAACGGCGCTGTTACGGCAAGCTGCCCAACCAGTGCTGCCATCAGGAGTGTGCAGGGGGGTGTTCGGGTCCCCTCAAGACCGACTGCCTGGTAATGTTTTGTCCTGAGCTATGGTGCCTTGTCTTGTCATGCGGTAGACTGTCTTGTCTTGTCATACGGTAGACTGTCTTGTCTTGTCATGCGGTAGACTGTCTTGTCTTGTCTTGTCTTGTCTTGTCATGCGGTAGACTCTTGTCTTGTCTTGTCATACGGTAGACTGTCTTGTCTTGTCATGCGGTAGACTGTCTTGTCGTGCGGTGGACTGTCTTGTCTTGTCTTGTCATGCGGTAGACTGTCTTGTCTTGTCATGCGGTAGACTGTCTTGTCTTGCCATGCGGTAGACTGTCTTGTCTTGTCTTGTCGTGCGGTGGACTGTCTTGTCTTGTCTTGTCTTGTCATGCGGTGGACTGTCTTGTCTTGTCATGCGGTAGACTGTCTTGTCTTGTCATGCGGTGGACTGTCTTGTCTTGTCTTGTCATGCGGTGGACTGTCTTGTCTTGTCTTGTCATGCGGTGGACTGTCTTGTCTTGTCATGTGGTAGACTTGTCTTGTCTTGTCATGCGGTGGACTGTCTCGTCTTGTCATGCGGTGGACTGTCTTGTCTTGTCATGCGGTAGACTGTCTTGTCTTGTCTTGTCATGCGGTGGACTGTCTTGTCTTGTCATGCGGTGGACTGTCATGTCTTGTCTTGTCATGCGGTGGACTGTCTTGTCTTGTCTTGTCATGCGGTGGACTGTCTTGTCTTGTCTTGTCTTGTCTTGTCTTTTGGTGGACTGTCTTGGGCTGGACTTTCTTTTGACGTGCTGGTCTGTCTTGTTAGCGTATGGCTGTATTGTCTTGTCTTTTGATGTGGTGGATTGTCTTGTCCTATCTTGTCTATGGCTGTATTGTCTCGTGTGTGTGTGTGTGTGTGTGTGTGTGGCTGTGTGTGTGTGTGTGTGTCTGTGTGTCTGTGTGTGTCTGTGTGTGTGAGTGAGAGCAATCTAAGTATCTGTTCTACGTGGTAATGTGGACCCACTATGTGAATACTACTAAGCATGGACAAAACAGAATTTGACTCGTTGCCACACTCCACCTACACACCTTGCCCTTTGACGTGTTGACCGTGGTGCGCTGTCCTGCTGCAGGCCTGCCGGAACTTCCTGGACGAGGGGGCCTGCGTTCCATTCTGCCCCCCGTCCATCATCTACGACAACCGCCTGATGATGAACATCCCCAACCCCAACGCCAAGTACGCCTACGGCGGCATCTGTGTCAAGCAATGTCCAGGTCAGACTGTGAGGATGTATTGAACTGTGTCTAGCTCTGTTTTGGAAGTAATAAACAGAGTCCAGATCAGACTTGGGGGATGTACTAAACTGAATCAAGCGCAGACATTTAAGATGTAGTAACCTGTAAAATTTCAAAAGGACAGATAGTATTTCCGCAGACAATAGAGACAATACAGACAAACAGATTACAGATAACAATAGTAAACTGTTTCAAGGTCAGATGTTTTAGATGTAGTAAACTGTGTCAAGGTCAGATATTTTAGATGTAGTAAACTGTGTCAAGGTCAGATGTTTTGGATGTAGTAAACTGTGTCAAGGTCAGATGTTTTAGATGTAGTAAACTGTGTCAAGGTCATGTTTTGGACATAGTAAACTGTGTCAAGGTCAGATGTTTTAGATGTAGTAAACTGTGTCAA
>CM065714.1:152023658-152033658 GCA_033310375.1 Conus canariensis
TCTCTCTCTCTCTCTCTCTCTCTCTCTCTCTGCACAGGAAGTATCCAGATTTGAATGGTGTGTTCTGACTTTCGTTTTCCCAGAATGCAATGGTACAGGCACCGGCCATTTGTCGGCCAAGATTTTGGACTGGTTTGTGGGTTGTACCGCCATTGAAGGCAATTTGAAAATTGTGATGGCCTCGTTCACTGGGTGAGTATGCCCTCCTTTGCTTCTCTTTTCCAGCATGCAAAGGCACTGTGGGCCCACAATTTCTGAATGCAGCCAATCTGAACAATTTTACTGACTGCACGACTATAGACGGCAACCTAAGAATTCTAAAACATTCCTTTCTGGAGTAAGTATGGTCGGCAGACCCGCTTAGTCTCTGTCTTGTGGTTTAGCAGAGTTGTGAGAAGTGGTGTAATGTTATCTTTCTATGAAGAATTCTAAGAAATCGTGTAATTTCATACCTGCTAAGTTGTGAAGTGATAATTTTATTCATGCAGAACTGCAAAGAAGTTTGTATATTCATAAGACATTGCGGGTTTCTGGAAAGATGAATGTTCAGGAATTAGGTTGGTATCTGGTGAGCATACAAGAATTTGGGATCAAACGAAATGCAGCGATGTTTATTGTTTTATGTATTCCTTTCGCTAAGTGTTTTGTCAGACAATCTTCATGATAAATTTGTCCAGTGCTGCAGTCTTGATATTGTTCTCTGATTCTTAGATGATAGGAAGGTTGGGAGTATGATGGGCGGTTCCTTTGGGGCTTAGAATGCATAACCAACTCTTAATTTATTAATGTGCACCTGTAAATAAATACTGATGATGATAATAATGATGATAATGATAATAATAATGATATAATAATAATAATAATAATAATAATAATAATAATATCATTAATAATAATAATAACAGCAAAGGTAATAATAACAACAGTAATAACAATAACAATAATAACAATGATTACAGCTCAGAAAAATTAAGAGGTCTAAAGTAACCACATAACTGCATGAGAATTTGTACTTTAACTCGTGAATCGTGTGTGTGTGTGTGTGTGTGTGTGTGTGTGTGTGTGTGTGTGTGTGTGTGTGTGTGTGCTCATGCTTTGAAGAGGTGATTAGTTGAAAGAAGGTACAATAGGTTAGGTGTGTGTACATGCGTGTGTGTATGTGTCTGTGTGCTTGTCTTTGCGCGCGAGCATGTGTGTGTGTGTGTGTGTGTGTGTTTTGTGTGGTGTGAGAGAGAGAGAGAGAGAGAGAGAGATCAATGTCTGGAATTGCACCTGCAATCCACAGTAGACGGGGGCAATGCAAAGAGAAGAACCGCCCTCACCACCTGTGGCACATTCTGACCTGCAAGGGGTAGCAGGACAACAGGACTGGACGTGTTGGCCTTGACTTTTGACCCTTTTAACCACTGACCCCTGTCGTGATGTTGCTTGCCTTGACCTTGTGTGAACAGCTGCTGTGTAGATAGACATCGGGATGCCTTGACGTGGGCCCTGTGTGGACTGGAACCTGTTCCTCTGCTAGTGTGTGTGTGGGTGTGTGTGTGTGTGTCTTTCTCCTTCCTCGCTTTCACACCCCGCCCCCACCCCAACCCTTACTGAGACACCAAAGGCGAAAACAGGGGTACAGTGGAGCGAGTTGAAAGGTGGAGTGC
The DNA here is from genome assembly GCA_033310375.1 of Conus canariensis. Lineage (NCBI taxonomy): Eukaryota > Metazoa > Mollusca > Gastropoda > Neogastropoda > Conidae > Conus > Conus canariensis. Next base: position 152,025,311 of record CM065714.1, read on the forward strand.
CAAGTGGGCCTCATAGACAGGATCTGGAGTCATAGCATGGAACCCCAGTTCAGATGAAGAAGCTGTAGACATGTACAGAGACTGTGTGGAATATACTGGCTGTGGGCAGACCATAGACCAGTTGAAGAAGGGTCTGTACATATGCACGGAGATTGTGGAAGATGCTGGCTATGTGAAGACCATAGACCAGTTGAAGAAGGGTCTGTACATATGCACAGAGACACTGTGGAAGATACTGGCTATGGTCAGACCATAGACCAGTTGAAGAAGGGTCTGTACATATGCACAGAGACACTGTGGAAGACGCTGGCTATGTGAAGACCACACCCGTTTAACCATACGATTTCGCCGTAGTTTGCTTACATGTTTGGTGAAAATACGATGAATGTGATAAAGTGAAAAAAAAAAGTCTGGGAAAAAAATGTCGATACAAAGTTCTTGACCTGTAGTTGCACTTCTAGTAATGGTGTTTGTGCGCTAGGACCAAAGAGCGACAACTCGCGCAAACTCTGCGCGCGAACTCGCGTCTGGCTGAAGTTGGAACAAAAGAGGGAATTATATGGGCTCTGACCTGGCGAGAGAGCCAGGATTTGTGCCAGAGCACGCTCATGAATTAGTTTTGAAAGTAATTGTGTTGGGAAAAACCCATTTTCTTACGATAGGTACTGTAAGATGATGTATCCTTCCCTCTACTGTCGGCACTTTGCCGTGTGATATCCATTGAGAAAAGCAACCCCCCCCCCCTTCTGCCTTCCCTCCTGCCCACTTTTGCAAAAGCAGGGAAGATGTGGACTCTCATTTTGTAGAAAATACGCTCATTTAAGTTGAAAAGTTCACCAATAGTGTTAGGGTGAACAGGTCTGGAAGATCATAATCAGATGAAGATTTCATCTCTGCACATGTACAGAGACTGTACGGGAGATAATGGCAAAGGTGGAGACTATAATGGTACGGACGCAAGCCAATTTTCATGTCCCATCCCCACCCCCAACCCACCCCCAACCCCATTCCAGCTCATCTCTCTAACCCCCCCTCTCTCTCTCTCTCTCCTCTCTCTCTCTCTCTCTCTCTCTCTCAGCCGCCCCCCTCCACATTTTTCCCTCCACCCACTAACCCCCATTCCACTCTCTCTCTCTCTCTCTCTCTCTCTCTCTCTCTCTCTCTCTCTTGTGGCGACACACTTACTTCTCTCCTTTGGCCTGCCCTCACCCTCTTTCCCACCCCCACATCCCCCCTGCCCTCTTTTCCTCCACCTTTTTGCCTCCATCTTTTTTCCCCACCCGCCTCCTTCCCTGTCTCTCTGCCAGCACACCCCACACACACACACACACACACACACACACACACACACACACACACACACACACACAGATAGAGAGAGTTCCTGTAGCCGTACAGATAGACGTGACAGCGCCAGTGTTTGTTATTCTCTCTTCATTGCTGAGCCTCCCGTGGCAAAACTCCTGAAGGGGGGACTATTTATCTGCCATCAAACACTCTCACCCCACCCACCCTTCCCTGTCCTCCACCCTCTTCTTTTCTTTTCTTTTTCTTTTTTTTAACCCCTGTGGATTTGGGGATATGGGTCTTCATTGTCCTGACTGCGGCCGTTGTTGCTGCTGCTGGGATTGACCCTGGCGAGTTGCCGTCCCTGATAGAGCAGGCCAAGAAACGTCAGTTGAACTGACACAGCAGCTGATGACGTCATCAGGAATTGCGTAGTGGCTGAACATGCAGCATTGTCCGAGGGTGGGACGTTTGTCTCCCCTCCTGTCTGAAGTGGTGGGACGTTTGTCTCCCTTCATGTCTGAAATGGTGGGACGTTTGTCTCCCTTCCTGTCTGAAATGGTGGGACGTTTGTCTCCCTTCCTGTCTGAAATGGTGGGTGGTTTGTCTCCCTTCCTGTCTGAAATGGTGGGACGTTTATCTCCCTTCCTGTCTGAAATGGTGGGACGTTTGTCTCCCTTCCTGTCTGAATGGTGGGACGTTTGTCTCCCTTCCTGTCTGAAATGGTGGGACGTTTGTCTCCCATCCTGTCTGAAATGGTGGGACGTTTGTCTCCCTTCCTGCCTGAAATGATGGGACGTTTGTCTCCCTTCCTGTCTGAAATGGTGGGACGTTTGTCTCCCTTCCTGCCTGAAATGGTGGGACGTTTGTCTCCCTTCCTGTCTGAAATGGTGGGACGTTTGTCTCCCTTCCTGCCTGAAATGGTGGGACGTTTGTCTCCCTTCCTGTCTGAAGTGGTGGGATGTTTGTCTCCCTTCCTGTCTGAAGTGGTGGGATGTTTGTCTCCCTTCCTGTCTGAAATGGTTGGACGATTGTCTCCCTTCCTGTCTGAAATGATGGGACGTTTGTCTCCCTTCCTGTCTGAAATGGTGGGACGATTGTCTCCCTTCCTGTCTGAAATGGTGGGACGTTTGTCTCCCTTCCTGTCTGAAATGGTGGGACGTTTGTCTCCCTTCTTGCCTGAAATGGAGCAAGGTAGATGGAGTGGGGGAGGTGGGGGGGAGAGCCTACCAACGAGAAGGTTAACAGGGTAACCAGTCGGTTTCATAAACTGACAAAAATAGATGGACAAGAGACACAGTTTGTTATACTTTGACGTAAACGTGAGGACGTTGGGAAGGAATGTAGACTGTGTAAACGTCGGAAAAAAAAAAGAAGAAAAAGGCTTAGAGACCATTTCTATTTTTAGAGAAACAAGAGGGAGTTGTTTTTTTTAATAAAGGGACATGAGTGGATGATAAAGCCCACAACCGAAAAGTCAACCACAAGTGTTTGGATCATGGGGGAAATGAACAATGGAGAAGAGCGACATCATCAGGGTTGAACTGTGTGGCTCCCGGTTCGTTCTGTCTTCCTTCTGCTACGTGGCAGACTTTTTTTGTTAGAAATTATATTCTCTACTTTAAACACAGTTATTTCATTGGAATCTTTAGTATTGTTATCAGTGATATTGTCACTCCTGCTACCTGAGATTGGGCTGTGGGAGGGAGGGAGTATGTGGGGTCAGGTGAACCGGTTCTCTCTGCTCCATGTGAAGACTGGGTGGCTGCTGAAACACACTGCAGGGTCTCGTGCACGCTGGAGACGGCTGGTGTGAGTGTGGACATGGCCGGTTGCTGGTCTGCCAGTAGACGGCTGGTGTGAGTGTGGACATGGCCGGTTGCTGCTCTGCCAGTTGGTAGCTGGGCCCACATCAGACAAAGCATTAACAGGACCCAGTGTCAGGTGTCAGGTCTGTTCAGGGAATAGAAACAAGAGCGGCAATGTAAGCTCATGTACAAGGTATTCTACACGTCGCCTTTGCATGCTTTCTTTTCTCACGTTTTCTCCAAAACTTGAAAATTCAAAGCTAAGAATACTAAAAACCCATAACAGTGAAAGTAACTCGCTTGCTTATCAGTACATCGCCTCATATGAAGTAATTAACGGAAAATGACATTGCTTTGTTTACAAGCTGTTCTCTCTCTCTCTCTCTCTCTCTCTCTCTCTGTGCGCGCGCCATGAGAGAGTGAGAGTTCGAGAGTTCCTAAACAATAATAGGTGAATGAGTTGCTTTTTTTCCATATCTTTCATGTTGGTGTAATGTCGGTCACATGACTAGCACGTGCATCTCGCACGATGTGACTTGTCCATGTGTGTTGTGACGTCACAATGCTCTGATGACTTCATTCCCGTGTGACCCCGACCTGCCCCGAACCTTAGTGTAGAGGAGCCGTGCTAGTGGAAGAGCATTGTTGGCATGTTGATTTGAAGTGGATGCGTCATGACCTTCTGGTGACCTTTGGTGGCCTGTGCGTGTGATTGAGGTTTGACGTGATGTAGACAGAGAGCCCCTCGGTGCATGAACGTTGTGTTGTGACTGGGCTTGTGTTTGTTTGTTTGTTTTTCTTTTTTTTAATTAATCCTTTATTTTTTAGTAACATGATTGTTTCTTCGAAATGGAATGGATCGGTTTTTATTAACTCAAAACTGGTAGAGTTAAAGGTGTTGAGGTGTTCACACGTCATTATATATATATATATATATATATATATATATATATATATATATATATAATATGTGTGTGTGTGTGTTTGACTCTGTGTGTGTATACTCAGTGTGCGTGTCTGTGTGTATTGCTGTGTGTGTGTGTGTGTGTGTGTGTTGTGTGTGTGTGTGTGTGTGTGTGTGTCTGAACTTTGAAACTATTGCATTATATTAGTTTTGTTATAGTCGGCATTACAACTGCTCCACACAGCGCCCACCCTCCCATCATCCTCCACACGGACTTTTCTCTCCTTTACCTCGTATACACCAAACCAAAAGCAAAGAGTAATGTCCTGAATGGCAGACACAGGCAAACTACGGCTTCACAACAGTGTTGCTGATGATGTCTGGACTACATAATTGTTGTTGATTGTTGTCAATGTGTTTGGTTATCTTGCGATATCAGTAGTACTCTCGCACAGCTGACAGGCTGAAAGTCCATTTGATATCCTTGTCGTCTACTAGTGTTGTGTACTAAGGTTACTGGCTTGTGTTCATTTGATTCTGTCTCCCACCCCTCCTCTCTCGGTGTGGTGTGTGTGTGTGTGTGTGTGTGTGTGTGTGTGTGTGTGTGTGTGCGTGCGTGTGTGAGTGTGTGTGTGTGTGTGTGTGTGTGTGTGTGTGTGCGTGCGTGTGTGCGTGTGTGTGTGTGTGTGTGCGTGTGTGTGTGTGCGTGTGTGTGTGTGCGCGCACACACTCCCTATTGTGTGTGTGTGTGTGTGCGCGCGTGCGTGTGTGTGTGCGTGTGTGTGTGTGTGTGTGTGCGTGTGTGTGTGTGTGTGCGCGCACACACTCCCTATGTGTGTGTGTGTGTGTGCGTGCATGTGTGTGTGCGTGTGTGTGTGTGCGTGTGTGTGTGTGTGTGGTGTGCGCGCGCGCACACACTCCCTATGTGTGTGTGTGTGTGTGTGTGTGTGTGTGTGTGTGTTTATAATTTTAGAATCAGGAAGGGTCTGTTGTTGTCTTGTAAAGGATTCACATTTTTCTTTTTCTTTTAATGACTCCATCTTGTCCATGTGTCGGGTAGAAAAGAGGAAATGTTCCTATCTAACTGTGCATGGTCTCCATTGCCACTGTATGCGTGACATGTTCCTATCTGCATTGTCACTGTCAGTGTGACATGTTCCTATCTGCATTGTCACTGTCAGTGTGACATGTTCCTATCTGCATTGTCACTGTCAGTGTGACATGTTCCTATCTGCATTGTCATTGTCAGTGTGACATGTTGCAATCTGCATTGTCACTGTCAGTGTGACATGTTCCTATCAGTTTCTGTGTGTATGGTCTTCATTGTCAGTGTGACATGAACCTATCTGCATTGTCACTGTCAGTGTGACATGTTCCAGTCTGCATCGTCACTGTCAGTGTGACATGTTCCTGTCTGTCTGTCTGTCTATGGTCTCCATTGTCACTGTCAGTGTGACATGTTCCTGTCTGTTTGTCTGTCTGTGGTCTCCATTGTCACTGTCAGTGTGACATGTACCTGTCTGCATTATCACTGTCAGTGTGACATGTTCCTAGCTATTTCTCTGTGTATGGTCTCCATTGTCACTGTCAGTGTGACATGTACCTATCTGCATTATCACTGTCAGTGTGACATGTTCCTAGCTATTTCTCTCTCTGTGTATCTGTGTATGGTCTCCATTGTCACTGTCAGTGTGACAAGTACCTGTCTGCATTGTCACTGTCAGTGTGCCATGTACCTATCTTCGTTGTCACTATCAGTGTGACATGTTCCTAGCTATTTCTCTGTGTATGGTCTCCATTGTCACTGTCAGTGTGACATGTACCTATCTTCATTGTCACTGTCAGTGTGACATGTTCCTATCTCCATTGCCACTGTATGTGTGACATGTTCCTATCTGCATTGTCACTGTCAGTGTGACATGTTCCTAGCTATTTCTCTGTGTATGGTCTCCATTGTCACTGTCAGTGTGACATGTACCTATCTGCATTATCACTGTCAGTGTGACATGTTCCTAGATATTTCTCTGTGTATGGTCTCCATTGTCACTGTCAGTGTGACAAGTACCTATCTGCATTGTCACTGTCTCCATTGTCACTGTCAGTGTGACATGTTCCTATCTATTTCACTGTGTATGGTCTCCATTGTCACTGTCAGTGTGACATGTACCTATCTGCTTTGTCACTGTCAGTGTGACATGTTCCTAGCTGTTTCTCTGTGTATGGTCTCCATTGTCACTGTCAGTGTGACATGTAACTATATGCATTGTCACTGTCAGTGTGACATGTTCCTAGCTATTTCTCTGTGTATGGTCTCCATTGTCACTGTCAGTGTGACATGTACCTATCTGCATTGTCACTGTCAGTGTGACATGTTCCTATCTCCATATTTCCACTGTCAGTGTGACATGTTCCTATCTCCATTGCCACTGTCAGTGTGACATGTTCCTATCTGCATTGTCACTGTCAGTGTGACATGTTCCTATCTATTTCTCTGTGTATGGTTTCCATTGTCACTGTCAGTGTGACATGTTCCTATCTGCATTGTCAGTGTGACATGTTCATACCTATTTCTCTGTGTATGGTCTCCATTGTCATTGTCAGTGTGACATGTTCCTATCTGCATCGTCAGTGTGACATGTTCCTATCTATTTCTCTGTGTATGGTCTCCATTGTTATTGTCAGTGTGACATGTTCCTATCTGCATTGTCAGTGTGAATGGTCTCCATTGTCAGTGTCAGTAGTATCCATTGTCACTGTGTCAATGGTCTCCATTGTCACTGTCAATAGTCTCCATTGTCACTGTCAATGGCCTCCATTATCACTGTCAATAGTCTCCATTGTCACTGTCAATGGTCTCCATTGTTACTGTCAGTGGTCTCCATTGTCACTGTCAGTGGTCTCCACTGTCACTGTCAATGGTCTCCACTGTCACTGTCAGTAGTCTCCACTGTCACTGTCAATGGTCTCCATTGTCACTGTCAATGGTCTCCATTGTGACTGTCGGTGTGAATGGTCAGGAAGGAAACGGTCTACAGCTGCAGTCCTAGCTGGGCTTCCGTCGTTGTCCATCTACACAGGCACCGGCAGCTACAGACGTTGACCCCATCCCATGTCCATCCACTGTATAGACGTTGACCCCTTCCCATGCCCATCCACTGTACAGACGTTGACCTCCTCCCATCCACTGTACAGACATTGACCCCTTCCCATGCCCATCCACTGTACAGACGTTGACCTCCTCCCATCCACTGTATAGACGTTGACCTCCTCCCATCCACTGTACAGACGTTGACCCCTTCGCATGCCCATCCACTGTACAGACATTGACCCCTTCCCATGCCCATCCACTGTACAGACATTGACCCCTTCCCATGGCCATCCACTGTACAGACGTTGACCCCTTCCTATGCCAATCCACTGTACAGACGTTGACCCCTTCGCATGCCCATCCACTGTACAGACATTGACCCCTTCCCATGCCCATCCACTGTACAGACATTGACCCCTTCCCATGCCCATCCACTGTACAGACGTTGACCCCTTCCTATGCCAATCCACTGTACAGACGTTGACCCCTTCCTATGTCCATCCACTGTACAGACGTTGACCCCTTCCTATGTCCATCCACTGTACAGACGTTGACCCCTTCCTATGCCCATCCACTGTACAGACGTTGAACCCCTTCCTATGCCCATCCACTGTACAGACGTTGACCCCTTCCTATGTCCATCACTGTACAGACGTTGACCTCTTCCCATACCCATCCACTGTACAGACGTTGACCCCTTCCCATGCCCATCCACTGTACATATGTTGACCCCTTCCTATGCCCATCCATTGTACAGACGTTGACCCCTTCCCATGTCCATCCACTGTAAAGATGTTGACCCCTTCCTATGTCCATCCATTGTACAGACGATGACCCCTTCCCATGTCCATCCACTGTACAGACGTTGACCCCTTCCTATGTCCATCCACTGTACAGACGTTGACCCCTTCCTATGTCCATCCATTGTACAGACGATGACCCCTTCCCATGTCCATCCACTGTACAGACGTTGACCCCTTCCATGTCCATCCACTGTACAGACGTTGACCCCTTCCCATGCCCACCCATTGTACAGACGTTGACCCCTCCTCATACTCGTCCACTGTACAGACGTTGACCCCTCCTCGTACTCGTCCACTGTACAGACGTTGACCTCTTCCCATGTCCATCCAATGTACAGACGTTGACCCTTTCCCATCCACTGTACAGACGTTGACCCCTACCCACCCATTGTACAGACGTTGACCCCTCCTCATACTCGTCCACTGTACAGACGTTGACCCCTCCTCGTACTCGTCCA
>CM065714.1:152036158-152088658 GCA_033310375.1 Conus canariensis
ACACACACACACACACACATATGCGCGCTCTCTGTGGTCAACATTGAAATGACACGAAAGACAGGAGACGTCAGTTTCATCCGTGGGACAAAATAGTGATGCGTGCCATGATTAGCATCAGCCTAGCCAGTCTCTTTGGGTAATGAAAGACACAAACAGCCACAGAAATGAGCGCCACTCAAACGCCAACTGCAAACAATCCTGGCGCACTGGTCACCCACAGGCCTGAAGTGTGGAGATGACTAAACAATCATGGAACATTGGTCATCCACAGGCCTGAAGTGTGGAGATGACTGTAAACAATCCTGGAACATTGATCACCCACAGGCCTGAAGTGTGGAGATGACTGTAAACAATCCTGGAACATTGGTCACCCACAGGCCTCAAGTGTGGAGATGACTGGCACATTGGTCACCCACAGGCCTCAAGTGTGGAGATGACTGTAAATAATCATGGAACATTGGTCACCCATAGGCCTCAAGTGTGGAGATGACTGGCACATTGGTCACCCATAGGCCTCAAGTGTGGAGATGACTGGCACATTGGTCACCCATAGGCTTCAAGTGTGGAGATGACAAAGTAGGCCTTGGTGTAGAGGAAGCTAACTCCGGACGTCAGGCGGTAAGGATGATAAGATGGGATTCATTGGTGTTCTTGCTGTGTAGAGGAAGCTAACTCCGGACGTCAGGCGGTAAGGATGACAAGATGGGATTCATTGGTGTTCTTGCTCTTGTCCACAGAGATCAGCACTACGACATCTCCCCCCTTCACCCTCAAAACCTGACGGTGCTGAAGCACGTGCGGGAGATCACGGGCTTCCTGCTCATCCAATCCGATCACCCCGACTTCACCGACCTCTCCTTCCTATCCAGTCTGGAAATCATCAACGGGAGGCAACTCGAGTGAGCTTGGCGGGCGGTGTGGTAGCACTTGGTTGTTGCGGGGTTGGGGTGGGGGGCAGGGGGAGGGAGGGGATTGTAGTTAGTTGTTCATTTGCACAGAGCTGAAACAGCGGCGGACCAGTACAACAGAAAAAAGTTGATTAAAAAGAAACTTTTTTCAATTAAATTATGCATACATTTTTAACAGCATAATATACGCATATATACAGCATACATCTATTAGAGTATGGTCCATACTGCATCATATGGCATTGAATTACACGGCATAATATCAGTAGACACGCATGCACGCATGCACGCACGCACACATACACACACAGAGAAACGAATACTTTATGGGAAGTAAACTGGATAAGCTAAACAGCTTTTTTACACCATGCCCTCACAGAAACAGGAAAAAATTACTTGGAAGAAGTCCCTCGCTCTGCCATCACCACTTGCACCCCTCCATGCCCCTCAGCCTGGTTCAAAGGAAAGACACAAGACAATCTGATGACAATCTAGTCATGGTAACGAAGAAAAGCAAACAAACAAACAATCAAGTCATCAAGAAAGATAGATAGATAGATAAGCATCCACACATAAATCATAATATTCAGCTATAAAGCAAATAAGTAGAGGCGAGACAGCAGAGCAACGTGCGTGATAAAACATTGCGGTCAGAACTCCAGATAACACAAAATGAATTAGAGTTACATCTTTTCCATTAGATATATGTGATGTGATGCCTTGCATTTTCAAGTGAGTAGAGAGAGAGCGAGCGAGAGAAGAAGAAGAAGAAAAGGGGAATTCTGCAATTATTTTAATGGCCATGCTTTGTTTTGGAAATGTTTTATTTCAAAGTCGTGACAGTGCATGGGCCTAAGAGTGACGTCACGCAGAAAAAAACTCACCACACGAAATGTCAGGATTCGAAAGGCGAGAAAGAGGTGTGGTGTGCGTGCGTGCGTGTGTGTGTGTGTGTGTGTGAAGGTGAGGGGTGGTTTGTAGATGATTTAAGAATGAGAGAGAAACTTTTTGTGAAATTTCTTAGGTGAATTGTTTTTAAATTCTTCTTATTGTTATTGTTATTATGCAATGTGTTAATTGTGAATGCAGTGTGATTAGTTTTAGTATTGATATACAATGTGTTAATCGAGGATCTTAGTGATAGTGATTTATATATCATAATGTTCTGTCATAAGTTTCCTTAGTTAAAATTTTTTTTTTTGTGGGTGATGTGTTTTATTTGTAAGGTTATTATGTACACCTACACACAAATGGACCCATACACGTACATGAACGCGCACGCACATGCACGCGAACGTGTACACACCTCCACGCACACTCCTATGCACGCACACATATGAACGCACAGTGCACACACACATGCATATATACAGTATAGGTCTCTGACCGAAACTGATGTGAATTAGTACTAAGGTGCATGTTTTATATTTATTTGATTTGTGCAAGTCAGTATTTGATATCTCGAGGTTTTGTGTTTTTTACAATGTGCATGAATGGTATACCTCCTATTTTCACCGTTTGCTCTTTCTTGAAATGTAAAGGGCTTTTGAGTATTTTTATGGAATATGCGCTGTAGAAATAAACATTATTATTATTATTATAAGATGTTGGCGGCTTGTGGCTTTCTGGCGTCTTCCTTTCATCAGTCCCCATGCAGTTCCTGGACTCTAGACATGGGTTTTTTTTACCTGACCAGGCTACGACACAAACACACAGGCCACAACGACGCAATGATTCAGAGTGACTTGTAGCCCAGTGGTTGGGGGCAGTCGGCTGTGGAGCCGACGGTCGAGAGTTCGAACCACGGGGTCCTCTCTGTTCTCCCGGCAATGATTGCATTCCTGATTCAGCTCAGGGAAGAAAAGGCAGCGGAAGGAGAAGGCTGGGCCTCGTCTTCCAGGACACCCTACCCCTGGCACGCTGAACCTCCATTCACTGCCCTTACGGTCAGAGACTAGGGGATTCGAACCTTTATATTTAAACGACTCGTGGACTTGATTATCGACCTTGACAGCTAACCCCCCCCCCCCCTCGCTGTCCTGCAGTGGCGGTCAGGCTCTGCACATCCTGGGCACCCCCCTGCGGTCCCTGGAGCTGACGTCACTGCGGCTGATTGCCAACGGTGACGTGTACATTCTGGGCAACCCCCACCTCTGCTACGCTCACACCATAGAATGGCGGAAGCTCTTCTACACCTCCAAGCAGAAGGCTCACATCGGCTACAACAAGTCCCCTGTCAACTGCAGTGAGTGCTGTCTTGACTGGCTGGCTGGCTGGCTGGTCCTCTGTCTGTCTGTCCATCTGTCCCTCTGTTTCTCTCGTTCTTCCACATCTAACAAAAGACTCACATCAGCAACAAGTCCCCCGTCATCTATAATAAATGGTGTTCTCTCTCTCTGTCTGTCTGTGTCTGTCTGGTCCTGTGCCCATGTCCCTCTGCCACTCTCCCTCTTCTGCAGTTCCAAGCCATGACTCGCATCGGCTACAAGCAGTCCCTCGTTAGCTGTAGTGAACAGTGGGCTGGCTGGCTGGCTGGCTCTGTCTGGTACACTGTTTATCTGGCTGGCTGTCAAGCCTTCTATCTGGCTGGCTGTCTGGCCATGTCTGTCTGTCTCTCTGTCTAGCGATCTGTCTGTTTGCCATACCCACACATTCAAACAAAACGAACAGAGACTGCAACATCAGAACCTCCCCCTTCACTGAAGTGAGTTGGCTGTTTGTCTGTCTCTGTATGCCTAACAGTTGATCGCTGGAACCGTTAGTTGTCGACGGGACGTTAAACTTTTTTTTCCATCCCACGACCTGACCAGACAGTGACTTTCCGCTCTGTGTGTCCATGACGACCTGACCAGGCAGTGACTGTCTGCCCTGTGTCTGTCCTGTGTGTCCATGACGACCTGACCAGACAGTGACTGTCCGCTCTGTGTCTGTCCTGTGTGACCATGACGACCTGACCAGACAGTGACTGTCCGCTCTGTGTCTGTACTGTGTGACCATGACGACCTGACCAGACAGTGACTGTCCGCCCTGTGTCTGTCCTGTGTCTGTCCTGTGTGACCATGACGACCTGACCAGACAGTGACTGTCCGCTCTGTGTCTGTCCTGTGTGACCATGACGACCTGACCAGACAGTGACTTTCCGCTCTGTGTGTCCATGACGACCTGACCAGACAGTGACTGTCTGCCCTGTGTCTGTCCTGTATGTCCATGACGACCTGACCAGACAGTGACTGTCCGCTCTGTGTCTGTCCTGTGTGACCGTGACGACTTGACCAGACAATGACTGTCAGCCTTGTGTCTGTCCTGTCCATGACAGCGGAGGACGACGAGGTGTGTGACGCCCAGTGCAGTTCCTCAGGATGCTGGGGCAAGGGGCCCAACAAGTGCCTGAGCTGCCTGATGTACGAGTTCCCTGACGACCACCTCTGTCTCAGCAACTGCTCCGACATCCCGCTCCTCTACCACGCCGGCGACGGCAAGTGCCAGCGCTGCCACCCCGAGTGTGCCAACTCCTGCACAGGGCCGGTGAGTGGGGGGCGAGAGGGGGGTGGGGGTGGGGGCGGAAACGGGTGGGAGGGGGGGAGCGGTGGGGGGGGGGGGCAGAGGAGGAAACGAAAGGGAGAGAGGGGTTTCAGGGATAGGCAGGTGGTGCCGGGGTCAGGGTTGAAGTGGGGAGTTGTCATGGTGATGGGTATGGTGGTTCGGGAGGATTGTTCACTACAGGCTGCTCTCTCTCTCTCTCTCTCTCTCTCTCTCTCTCTCTCTCAATGCGGGACAACACAACACATAACACGAGCGAGAGGTCATCGCCAATCTTGGTCTCGCTCACGCGAATCAGCTGTAACAGTTTGTGAACCAAGGACTTCGAGACGGCTTCTGTCGCCCTCAAAGAAATGGACACGGTGTTGGCCTGCTGTAAGATGGTGTAATATAACTGCGTGTCTGTATGTTATTTATTGATATAATTATTGTTAAGTGTACATACATAGCACATCTCCTCGGTTTGAGACCAAGCTGTAAACGCTTTACAGTCCGCAATGTCCTTTACACAACAGACTGCTTATCTGGATATAGCTGACTGAACAGCTGACCGCGTCCCACGTCGTTCGGTCAGTTTTTTATTTGTATTTTCAGTTTTTCGGTGTATGTTCCGAAAGCTGGTGATGGGACCTTACGTGTGTGCAATAAGTTATGCGTGCGTTCACGCACGGAACCGCGGTTCATAGTCTCCTTCGAAGGACATTTTGGGAAATGGAGTCAGAACCATAGTTAACTTCGAAGGGAAAAAAATCCCTCTGTACTGCAACGCCCCGGCGGAGATTTGGTTTGGGTTTTGGTCTCTGTCAGTACGTGATTTTGCAAGTTGTGAGCGGTCAGTGGATTGGTCCCTGACGTCAGTGACGCACACCTGGAGAGGTCACGTGCTGACTCCTCTCGTTGTGAGCTGTCAGTGGATTGGTCCCTGGCGTCAGTGACGTACACCTGGAGAGGTCACGTGCTGACTCCTCTCGTTGTGAGCTGTCAGTGGATTGGTCCCTGGCGTCAGTGACGTACACCTGGAGAGGCCACGTGCTGACTCCTCTCGTTGTGAGCTGTCAGTGGATTGGTCCCTGGCGTCAGTGACGTACACCTGGAGAGGTCACGTGCTGAACTCTTCTCGGGCCGTTGACTTTTGTATCAACCCGTCCTTCTGTTGTCGTTTATTGTTGCCCATCTTTCTCTGTCTGTCTCTGTCTCTGTCTGTCTGTCTGTTGTCTGTCTGTCTTCTCTCTCTCTCCTCTCTCTCTCTCTCTCTCTCTCTCTCTCTCTCTCTCTCTTTGTCCCCCTCGTGTGTTTGTCTCTATCTCCTTGTCTCTGTCTCCCACTGTCTTCTTCTGTCTCTGTTGTTTGTCTGTCGACTGTCAGACTCTCACTCTCTCTCCCCCTCTCTCTCTCTCTCTCTCTCTCTCTCTCTCACTATGTGTGTGTGTGTGTGTGTGTGTGTGTGTGTGTGTGTGTGTGTGTGTGTGCAGGACAACACGCAGTGTGACCGCTGTGCCCACGTGGCCATTCACGGGCCGGAGGGTCAGGTGGGCTGTTTTGCCCAGTGTCCGCTGTCCACCTACAGCGATGAGAACAACGTGTGCCGCCCCTGCCACATCTACTGCCAGAGCTTTGGGTACACACCTCTCGGTTGTCACTGCTCCTTGTCTCTTGCCCAGTGTCATAGTTTGAGAGTGTTGGGATGAATCACGTGCACGTGCGGTGTGTGTGTGTGTGTGTGTGTGTGTGTGTGTGTGTGTGTGTGTGTGTGTGTGTGTGTGACACAGACAGAGACAGACAGACAGAGAGAGAGAGAGTGAGAGAGAACGAGACACAGAGAGAGAGAGAGAGAGAGATGGATGTCCGAGCGTTGGGTTGTAAGGCCCATAGCAGATTAAACTTTAGGCGTGAGAAGTTCGTTCTGGTCGCCTTGAAGCGACGCATGTGGTCAAGGAGTTAATCTGTGACTGTAATCATGCCCTAGGGCTTCAGTAGCACCCCCCCCCCCCCCACATTAGTTCATCCTTTGCGAGTCATTTCGAGAGGTGGAGTATCACGATCAACTGAAGAGCTTTGAGACATGAACTGTTTGTTTTGTCTTCAGAAGTTTTTTTGTTTTTTTTCTGGAAGTCTTTTGGTGATCTTTGGTTGGGTTCTAATTTGAAAAGAGCTAATGAAAGCTCCCTAATGGTCGGTGATCTTCCAATAGCTGTTGTGAAGCTTTTTGGAGGCCTTTCTATTTGTGACCCTCTTTGGAGTTTTAAGCTACTTTAACACCATCCGGGGCATTTAATCTTATGACTCTTCAGGCCTTTCACCTACTTGTGCATGTGGGAAAGCTTTGACTGATGTTTTTTTGTATTGTTCATTACATTTGGAATTAGTGCTGTCACTTTTGTGTTTCCACTTGCCGTCTGTTGTGTGAGAGGTGCACAGTGAGGTTTCTCTTTGCGTTGTCGCCCCTCGCTCACCAGATCGCCCTAGATCCACTCGCAGACACTCCTCCGGACGCACAGTTTGTGCCGAAGCAGTCGTTGCCTTCATGCGTAGGTCAGGCATCCGCATCGTCCGTTTCCCAAGCCTTCAGTTGTCAGTGGAGAGGTTTACCCCTGCTCCCCCCCCTCCCACCATCCCCCTTGGTAAATCACAGGCAACAACAGGCCGGGGTATGGAGATGAAGATGTGTCCAGCCCATCCATCCAGAAGATTGCAGGTTCGAATCCCGGCAGCGCCAACATACTTTGTGACAGCAATCAGGAGTTATGACCTGGCCCGGCCCCCCTCAGAGAATAGCGAGTTAAGGGCCAAAACAATGGCCTTTCTCTTTAGACTCTCTCTAAAGTGACCTGGCCCGGCCCCTCTCAGAGAATAGCGAGTTAAGGGCCAAACAATGGCCTTTCTCTTTAGACTTTCTCTAAAGTGACCTGGCCCGGCCCCTCTCAGAGAATAGCGAGTTAAGGGCCAAAACAATGGCCTTTCTCTTTAGACTCTCTCTAAAGTGACCTGGCCCGGCCCCTCTCAGAGAATAGCGAGTTAAGGGCCAAAACAATGGCCTTTCTCTTTAGACTCTCTCTAAAGTGACCTGGATGGCCCCTCTCAGAGAATAGCGAGTTAAGGGCCAAACAATGGCCTTTCTCTTTAGACTCTCTCTAAAGTGACCTGGATGCGGCCCCTCTCAGAGAATAGCGAGTTAATTTAAGGGCCAAAACAATGGCCTTTCTCTTTAGACTCTCTCTAAAGTGACCTGGATGCGGCCCCTCTCAGAGAATAGCGAGTTAAGGGCCAAACAATGGCCTTTCTCTTTAGACTCTCTCTAAAGGGTTTCAGTTGAGATGTCCACTTTCTGATGTGACAGACAGGCAGACCATCCGCAGCTGCGTGTTACGTGGTAAGTATTGTTGTCACGTGCCCGTTGCCCGGTGTGACAGACGGACAGACCACCCTGTTGTGTGTGTCACGTGAGAAGTATTGTTGTCACGTGTTCACTGCCCCGTGTGATAGACGGACTGACCACCCCGTTGTGTGTGTCACGTGAGAAGTATTGTTGTCACGTGCTCACTGTCCCGTGTGACAGATCTAGACGGACTGACCACCCCGTTCTGTGTGTCACGTGAGAAGTATTGTTGTCACGTGCCCGTTGGCCAGAGTGACAGACGGACTGACCCCCCCCCCCCTCCCGTTCTGTGTGTCACGTGAGAAGTATTGTTGTCACGTGCCCGTTGGCTGGTGTGACAGACGGACTGACCCCCCCCCCTCCCCCACCCCCTCCCCCCCCCCCCCCCCCGTTCTGTGTGTCACGTGAGAAGTATTGTCACGTGCCCGTTGGCCGGTGTGACAGACGGACTGACCACCCCGTTGTGTGTGTCACGTGAGAAGTATTGTTGTCACGTACTGACTGCCCGGTGTGGCGGACAGGCAGACGGACTGACCACCCCGTTGTGTGTGTCACGTGAGAAGTGTCACGTGCTCACTGCCCGGTGTGGCGGACAGACAGACGGACTGACCACCCCGTTCTGTGTGTCACGTGAGAAATATTGTTGTCACGTGCTGACTGCCCGGTGTGGCGGACAGACAGACAGACAGACGGACTGACCACCCCCTGCTGTGTGCAGGTGCACGGGGCCGTCGGTGGAGATCAAAGAGGGCGGGTGCCAGAAGTGTGAGGTGGGCCTGCAGAAGACGGCGGAGGACGGCACCATCACCTGTCTGCCTCCAGACACCGACTCATGTCAGCCAGGCTACTACATGAATGCCAGGTCCCTGGCCTCCCCAGGACCCATGGCGGGACAGAAGGTCTGTCTGTCTGTCTGTCTGTCTTTCTGCCTGTCTGTATGTCTGCCTGTCTGTCTGTCTGTCTGTCAGTCTGTGAGGAATTTTATGCCTGATTCTTTGTCTGCGTCTTCTTCTTCTTCCACTTCTTCTTTTGCTTTTCTTTTTTCTTCTTCTTCTTCTTCTTCTTCTTCTTCTTCTTCTTTGTCTGCTTCTTCTTCTGCTTCTTCTTCTTTTTCTTCTTCTTCTTCTTCTCCTTCTTCTTCTTCGTCTTCTTCTTTTTCTTCGTCTGCTTCTGCTTCTGCTACTTCATCTTCATCTTCTTCTTCTTCTTCTTCTTCTTCTCCTTCATCTTCATCATCTTCTTCTTCTTAATAATAATAATAATAATGATTTCTTATATAGCGCTTAATCAAACGAATTTCTCTAAGCGCTTTACAAAGTCATACTACATTCACCCTTCTCATATACAATAATACACCTTACACCCAACTACAAATACTATTACTACAATAACTAACAAATCCTAATCCTACCAATGTGACATTCACTTATTCTTCAAATATCACTACAAAAACTTAATCCTATAACGTTCAATCATACAACAAATGCATATAATAGAGAACATACACATACGCTACATTTGAAAAGGCCCAGACGGCTATGAGTTAGGTTGTACCCCCCCCCCCCCTCTCCCCACAGCATTGACTAATTATGAGAAAATAGATGGGTTTTAAGTTTAGACTTGAAAGACGAGATAGAATCTGAATGTCTGAGACAGTCTGGCAGTCTGTTCCACGTCGCTGGAGCTTGAAAAGAGAAAGATCTTTCACCAGTAGTAGTCCTGAAGCGAGTCATTCGCAGAAGGCGGTCGTCAGCACAGGAGCGTAGTTGTCGAGAGGGGGTGTAGATTTTAAGGAGATCTGAGAGATAAGAAGGTCCATTTTCAAAGAGAGCAGAGAAAGTGAGAGTCTTCTTCTTCTTCTTCTTCTTCTTCTTCTTCTTCTTCTTCTTCTTCTTCTTCTTCTTTCCTGCTCATGCACTACACCTTTCTCCATTATCTGCTAACCAATCTCATAATGGTAGTTTTCATATACTTCTTTTGGTTTTATTGTGAATCTGTTCATTACCATAAGTTGTTTGTATAATGGTTTGTTTAGGGATATATGGTGAGGTATACGTAGTTTAGTGGCCAGAATGTTATCACATGATTGCATGTTCATGTTGACTGTCTTGACAGCACTGTGACTTTAAAAGATGATGGCATTGACAAAGATGATAGCAGTGTGACTTTAATGATGGCATTGCCAAAGACGGCAGCAGTGTGACTAATGATGGCATTGACAGAGATCACAGCAGTGTCACCATAATGAGTGCATTCACAAAGATCACAACCGTGTCACTTTAATGACGGCGTTGACAAAGATGACAACCGTGTCACTGTAATGACGGCATTGACAAAGACGACAGCTGAGTGACTTTAATGATGGCATTGACAAAGACGACAGCTGAGTGACTTTAATGATGGCATTGACAAAGACGACAGCAGTGTGACTTTAATGATGCATTGACAAAGACGACAGCAGTGTGACTTTAATGACGGCATTGACAAAGACGACAGCAGAGTGACTTTAATAATGGCATTGACAAAGACGACAGCAGTGTGACTTTAATGACGGCATTGACAAAGACGACAGCGGTGTGACTTTAATGATGGTTCTGACGTCAACCGACGGAAAGAGTCGAACATGAGGAGAAGGTCGACACCCCCACCCCAGACTTGAACCGTCTGCCCTCCATTGTCTCCCCCAGGTGTGCGAGCCGTGCCACCATTTCTGCGAGACGTGTCACGGCGCCAGCAACCAGTACTGCGAGGAGTGCCGCTACTTCCGCTCCCTGGACAACTACTGCACCAACTTCTGCCCGCAGTTCGCCTACGGTGACGTCAGCAGCAAGCGGTGTCGCCTGTGTCACCGGGAGTGTCGGGGGGGATGCACGGGCCCTGACAGCGTGCACTGCAATGCCTGCTCCAACTTCAAGATCTACCTGGACCAGGAGCTCACCAGGGTGGGTACAGCGTGTGTGTGTGTGTGTGTACGGGGGGGGGGGGGTCGCTTTGTTTAAAGGAGAGTGGGAGACAGAGTTTTGTCTGGGGGAAAAGCTGATTTGGCTTGTGTTGGTTTAAATCAGATTATTTCCAGTTTGCAATCACATACAACTTTACAGTAAATGTCAAAATTTAAACAGAGTCAAATTAGTGCTTATAGTGTTGGATAGGGGTAACTCCAGCTTGAAGATGTTTGAATGAGGAGCGGACTGGGTAACTAGGAAAACTAGCAGTGGCATCAGACTGTCGAACACACAGATGCACTCCTTTACGTTCACTCCCCCTCCCCATTCCTACACGCATACACACAAGATGGCATGACTAAGAAAAGACCAACGTTCAGAAAAGACTGACGTCCAGAAAAGACCAACGTCCAGAAAAGACTCAGAAAGACGACGTCCAGAAAAGACCGACGTCCAGAAAAGACTCAGAAAAGACCGACGTCCAGAAAAGACTCAGAAAGACCGACGTCCAGAAAAGACTCAGAAAAGACTGACGTCCAGAAAAGACTCAGAAAAGAGACCAACGTCCAGAAAAGACTAAGAAAAGACTGACGTCCAGAAAAGACTCAGAAAAGACTAACGTCCAGAAAAGACTCAGAAAAGACTGACGTCCAGAAAAGACTCAGAAAAGACTGACGTCCAGAAAAGACCAGAAAAGACTGACGTCCAGAAAAGACTCAGAAAAGACGACGTCCAGAAAAGACTCAGAAAAGACCGACGTCCAGAAAAGACTCAGGAAAGACTAACGTCCAGAAAAGACTCAGAAAAGACCGACGTCCAGAAAAGACTCAGGAAAGACTGACGTCCAGAAAAGACCAACGTCCAGAAAAGACTAAGAAAAGACTGACGTCCAGAAAAGACTCAGAAAAGACTAACGTCCAGAAAAGACTCAGAAAAGACTGACGTCCAGAAAAGACTCAGGAAAGACTAACGTCCAGAAAAGACTCAGAAAAGACTGACGTCCAGAAAAGACTCAGAAAAGACTAACGTCCAGAAAAGACTCAGAAATACTGACGTCCAGAAAAGACTCAGAAAAGACTGACGTCCAGAAAGACTCAGAAAAGGCTGACGTCCAGAAAAGACTGACGTCCATTTCGCGCCCAGTTTGAGAAGACTAACGATTTGTCGTTCTTTTCATGGTCATGAATATTGTGTATCTTGCCTGAAGAAGACCAAAGTGGTCGAAACGCGTCGTAGTTTGTCTTGTAATTTGATTTTCCCTTTTTGTCCTCCTGCGATCACCTCACATTGAATATAAGAAAGGACTGTAAACACGCTGCCTAGGACTGTAAACACGCTGCATAGGACTGTAAACATGCTGCATAGGACTGTAAACACGCTGCACAGGGACCAACATGAATTATGTTTAAAACATAAACCATGAGCAATCATGATAATAATAATAATAATTATAATAATAATAACAGGAAGGCA
Source organism: Conus canariensis (assembly GCA_033310375.1). Classification (NCBI taxonomy): domain Eukaryota; kingdom Metazoa; phylum Mollusca; class Gastropoda; order Neogastropoda; family Conidae; genus Conus; species Conus canariensis. Next base: position 152,048,404 of record CM065714.1, read on the forward strand.
GGCTGGTGGTTGTGGGATTCCTGGTCGTCATATACACATGAAGGCGGGGGGTGGAGGGGGATTGGTCATCGTCAGCCGGCAGAAGATGCAGTAGTGGTCATTCAGGGGGAAGCGATCAATGCCTGTTTTCTTGAATTGATCGTGCCCGGCACGGCACACCACCCAGTCAGTGATGTGACTGGATTGTGGCTGCAGACATGAACTGCCTGTAGCAGTGCAAAACTTCAATGACCATGGCAGTGTAGGGCCGATAGGCTGGTCACAGTGGACACTGAAGTGGTCAGTGATTAAGGCAGTTTATTACTGTGCTATACTGGTCACAGTGGACACTGAAGTGGTCAGTAATGAAGGCAGACAGTTTATTATGAAGGCAGACAGTTTATTATGAAGGCAGACAGTTTGTTATGAAGGCAGACAGTTTGTTATGAAGGCAGACAGTTTTTGACAGTGCTATCTCACAGTGGACACTGACGTGGTCAGTGATGAAGGCAGACAGTTTATTATGAAGGCAGACAGTTTGTTATGAAGGCAGACAGTTTATTATGAAGGCAGACAGTTTAATATGAGGGCAGACAGTTTATTATGAAGGCAGACAGTTTATTATGAAGGCAGACAGTTTGTTATGAAGGCAGACAGTTTGTGACAGTGCTATCTCACAGTGGACACTGACGTGGTCAGTTATGAAGGCAGACAGTTTATTATGTAGGCAGACAGTTTATTATGAAGGCAGACAGTTTAATATGAGGGCAGACAGTTTATTATGAAGGCAGACAGTTTATTATGAAGGCAGACAGTTTGTGACAGTGCTATCTCACAGTGGACACTGACGTGGTCAGTGATGAAGGCAGACAGTTTATTATGAAGGCAGACAGTTTATTATGAAGGCAGACAGTTTATTACTGTGCTATGTCACAGTGGACACTGAAGTGGTCAGTGATGAAGGCAGACAGTTTATTATGAAGGCAGACAGTTTATTACTGTGCTATGTCCCAGTGGACACTGATGTGGTCAGTGATGAAGGCACACAGTTTATTATGAAGGCAGGCAGTTTATTACTGTGCTATGTCACAGTGGACACTGAAGTGGTCACTAATGAGGCAGACAGTTTATTATGAAGGCAGAGAGTTTATTATGAAGGCAGACAGTTTATTACTGTGCTATGTCACAGTGGACACTGATGTGGTCAGTGATGAAGGCACACAGTTTATGACGGTGCTGTATCTACAGACCTCTAAAGGTTCATGTAATGGTTACAGTTAGAGAACGCATGAATACGTGAATTCCTACCTACCCTGCTCCTTTACCCTCAACCCCTTCTGCGTCTCTCTCTCTCTCTCTCTCCTCTCTCTCTCTCTCTCTCTCTCTCTCTCTCTCACCTCTTTCCTCGCTCTGTCTCCGTCTGTCTCTCTCTCTTTCTCTCTCTCTCTATCTCTCTCTCTCTCTCTCTCTCTCTCCTCTCCCCTCTCTCTCTCTCTCTTTCTGTCTGCTCCTCCCTCTTCCCCTCATCATCCCTCTCACCCTCCCTCCATTCTCTCCAGTTACCAACAGTTGACGAGAAATGGCGTCCATTGTACACAATTCAGCTCCTCTGTACACTACAGTGACGCCTCACCATGCCACAGGCACTCCCCCATACCCCCTACCTCTCTCCACCCTGCCATCGCCACCCGTCTCCTGTCGCTCCTCCCCCCTCCCCCTTCCTTCTTCTTCCTCCAGGTGTGCATTGACTGTGGACCCGTGGTGGTGTTGGTGTGTTTCAGTTCAGCAACTCCCCCATACCCCGTACCTTTCTCCACCTACCTCCACCCGTCTCCTGTCTCTCCTCGCCCCCTCCCCCTTTTTTTCTCCTTCCTCCAGGTGTGCAGTGACTGTGGACGGGTGGTGGTGTTTGTGTGTTTCAGTTCAACTGCACTGCGGACTGTCCGGACTCGCTGCCCTACCAGGTGCGGGACAGCACGCAGGACGACGAGAACCGCAACGTGTGTGCCGATGACTCGCACGCCGAGGTCCGCGCGATGCTGGACAGAGACAGAGCGTCAGTGCCGCCTTCTGGGCTATTGCTGTTGTTGTTGCTGTTGTCGTCATTCTTATCGTTACCTGTCTTTCCCCTCTGTTGCACAGTGTGTGTGGTGTGTGGTGTGGTGTGGTGTGGGTGTAGTGTGGTTAGTATGGTTTGTGTTCTGGTGCAGTGTGGTGGTGGTGGTGTGTGTGTGTGTGTGTGTGTGTGTGTGTGTGTGTGTGTGCGCGTGCGCGCGCGCGCGTGCGCGCGCGTGCGTGCGTGTGTGTGTGTGTGTGTGTGTGTGTGTGTGTGTGTGTAAAAGATCATAATCCTGATGGTGTGGTGTTTCAGGGAGAAGATCATTATACTTGTGGTGTTGTGGTGTTTCAGGGAGAAGATCATTATACTGGTGGTATTGTGGTGTTTCAGGGAGAAGATCATTATACTGGTGGTTTTTCAGGGAGAAGATCATTATACTGGTGGTGTTGTGGTGCTTCAGGGAGAAGATCATTATACTGGTGGTGTTTCAGGGAGAAGATCATTATACTTGTGGTGTTGTGGTGTTTCAGGGAGAAGATCATTATACTGGTGGTGTTGTGGTGTTTCAGGGAGAAGATCATTATACTGGTGGTGTTTCAGGGAGAAGATCATTATACTGGTGGTGGTGTGGTGTTTCAGGGTGAAGATCATTATACTGGTGGTGTTTCAGGAAGAAGATCATTATACTGGTGGTGTTGTGGTGTTTCAGGGAGAAGATCATTATACTGGTGGTGTTGTGGTGTTTCAGGGAGAAGATCATTATACTTGTGGTGTTTCAGGGAGATCATTATACTGGTGGGTGTTGTAGTGTTTCAGGGAGATCATTATACTGGTGGTGTTGTGGTGTTTCAGGGAGAAGATCATTATACTGGTGGTGTTGTGGTGTTTCAGGGAGATCATTATACTGGTGGTGTTGTAGTGTTTCAGGGAGAAGATCATTATACTGGTGGTGTTGTAGTGTTTCAGGGAGATCATTATACTGGTGGTGTTGTAGTGTTTCAGGGAGAAGATCATTATACTGGTGGTGTTGTAGTGTTTCAGGGAGAAGATCATTATACTGGTGGTGTTGTAGTGTTTCAGGGAGATCATTATACTGGTGGTGTTGTGGTGTTTCAGGGAGATCATTATACTGGTGGTGGTGTAGTATTTCAGGGAGAAGATCATTATACTGGTGGTGTTGTGGTGTTTCAGGGAGAAGATCATTATACTGGTGGTGTTGTGGTGTTTAGGGAGGAGAAGATCATTATACTGGTGGTGTTGTAGTGTTTCAGGGAGATCATTATACTGGTGGTGGTGTTGTGTTTCAGGGAGAAGATCATTATACTGGTGGTGTTGTGGTGTTTCAGGGAGAAGATCATTATACTGGTGGTGTTGTAGTGTTTCAGGGAGAAGATCATTATACTGGTGGTGTGGTAGTGTGTCAGGGAGGAGAAAAAGATCATTATCCTGGTGGTGTTGTGGTGTTTAGGGAGGAGAAGATCATTATACTGGTGGTGTTGTAGTGTTTCAGCGAGAAGATCATTATACTGGTGGTGTGGTAGTGTGTCAGGGAGGAGAAAAAGAAGATCATTATCCTGGTGGTGTTGTAGTGTTTCAGGGAGATCATTATCCTGGTGGTGTTGTGGTGTTTAGGGAGGAGATGATCATTATACTGGTGGTGGTGTGGTGTTTCAGGGAGATCATTATCCTGGTGGTGTTGTGGTGTTTAGGGAGGAGAAGATCATTATACTGGTGGTGGTGTGGTGTTTCAGGGAGAAGATCATTATACTGGTGGTGTTGTGGTGTTTCAGGGAGAAGATCATTATACAGGTGGTGTTGTGGTGTTTCAGGGAGATCATTATCCTGGTGGTGTTGTGGTGTTTAGGGAGGAGAAGATCATTATACTGGTGGTGTTTCAGGGAGAAGGTCATTATACTGGTGGTGTTGTGGTGTTTCAGGGAGGAGAAGAAGAAGATTATCATCCTGGTGGTGCTGATCATTGGCGGGGTGTTGATCCTGGGCGTGCTGCTGACGCTCTTCGGCTACTACTGCCAGAAGAGAGCCAAGTCCAGGGAGAAGACGGCCGAGCTTACCGCCCGCATGACCGGCTTCGATGAGATCGAGGTCAGTGTGCAGACATTGGCTTTGGTCCTCATCCTTGGTCATAGTCTAGATGATGTTAAGGCTGTCAGGGATCTCTGCACCCCTTTGTCAGGGTACTGATTTTTTTTTTTTTTTTTTTTTTGCTCTCCCAACCTCTGTGCCATATCTGTGACATTGCACCCATGCCGCTAGTTCCGACCCCCCGTCCACAGCCACAGCCACAGCCACAGCCCGGCCCGGCCCGCTACGAAGTCCCTGTACCGGCATGCCACAGGGAGCAGTCAGTGTCAAGTCGTCATGAGGCTGCCCTCCCGAGACACTGCACTGCTCCCCAGTCACTTCTATGGTGTTCAGTGATGCCTGTTCTGATCCAGCTTACGCAGGACACCACCAACTAGGCCCCCTACTGGCGACAACAATTAATTTGTTGCGGAGGCGCGTGAGTGAGCACTTCCTCCAAAAGGCGCCACCACGTCCTTCCAACGAAAGTCTCGGTGAAAGTACCGGTAATCTAGGCAGAATCAAACCAAGGTCAGAGACGCGTGAAGAGGCAATCGAAACTTGAGGTCACGTTGAGAGCAGGGCATGAAGATGAAGATCATGTTGCGGATTTCCAATCTTGTCTGGGACTGCATGACAGAGCTGTACCCTGCGCTTACTTTCATAATATAACCCGACCTCAACCAGGCCCGAGAGATACAGAGATCTGCGGAGTTGGTCAAGAAATTTGAGCAACGCTCAAGCATGCATGAAGTGGATGAAACGCGACTGTGTGGTCCCAGTCTTCCTGATTGAGCCCATAGCAAACTCAACTCTGGGTAGGAGCCGGTCGGGGCAGAAAAATCCCACAAATGGCTCTGATGGGAATCGAACCCACGACCTCCCAGTCGGTAGTCCGCGATGCTAACCACGGCGGCTGGTAGGGTACTGAGGGTGTCACCTGTCCACCGCCTCGATGTTGTGTGTCCAGCTTTGTTCTGTCTGCTGGTGAGATATTTACCCAAACGGTACAATATCGTGGACTGAGACTGTGGCAGTTCACCCTCCTCTGTACCCTGTAGGAAGTCAAGCACAGACTTTGTGGATGACCTTCCACTGTACCCTGTAGGAAGTCAAGCACAGACTTTGTGGATGACCTTCCTGTGTACCCTGTAGGATGTCTTGTACAGACTTTGTGGATGACCTTCCACTGTACCCTGTAGGATGTCTTGTACAGACTTTGTGGGTGACCTTCTTCCACTGTACTCTGTAGGATGTCATGTACAGACTTTGTGGATGACTTTCCACTGTACCCTGTAGGATGTCTTGTACAGACTTTGTGGGTGACCTTCTTCCACTGTACTCTGTAGGATGTGTTGTACAGACTTTGTGGATGACCTTCCACTGTACCCTGTAGGATGTCTTGTACAGACTTTGTGGATGACCTTTCACTGTACCCTGTAGGATGTCTTGTACAGACTTTGTGGATGACCTCCTTCCACTGTACTCTGTAGGATGTCTTGTACAGACTTTGTGGATGACCTCCTTCCACTGTACTCTGTAGGATGTCTTATACAGACTTTGTGGATGACCTCCTTCCACTGTACTCTGTAGGATGTCTTGTACAGACTTTGTGGATGACCTCCTTCCACTGTACTGTGTAGGATGTGTTGTACCGACTTTGTGGATGACCTCCTTCCACTGTACTCTGTAGGATGTCTTGTACCGACTTTGTGGATGACCTCCTTCCACTGTACTCTGTAGGATGTCTTGTACCGACTTTGTGGATGACCTTCCACTGTAGGATGTCTTGTACCGACTTTGTGGATGACCTCCTTCCACTGTACTCTGTAGGATGTCTTGTAAGACTTTGTGGATGACCTTCCACTGTAGGATGTCTTGTAAGACTTTGTGGATGACCTTCCACTGTAGGATGTCTTGTACAGACTTTGTGGATGACTTCCACTGTACTCTGTAGGATGTGTTGTGCAGACTTTGTGGATGACCTACCACTGTAGCATGTCTTCTACAGATTTTGTGGATGAACTTCCACTGTACTCTGTAGGATGTGTTGTACAGACTTTGTGGATGACCTTCCACTGTACCCCGTAGGATGTCTTGTTCAGACTTTGTGGATGACCTTCCTCTGTACCCTGTAGGATGTCTTGTACAGACTTTGTGGATGACCTTCCTCTGTACCCTGTAGGATGTCTTGTTCAGACTTTGTGGATGACCTTCCTCTGTACCCTGTAGGATGTCTTGTACAGACTTTGTGGATGACCTTCCACTGTACTCTGTAGGATGTGTTGTACAGACTTTGTGGATGACCTTCCACTGTACCCTGTAGGATGTCATGTACAGACTTTGTGGATGACCTTCCACTGTACCCCGTAGGATGTCTTGTTCAGACTTTGTGGATGACCTTCCTCTGTACCCTGTAGGATGTCTTGTACAGACTTTGTGGATGACCTTCCACTGTACTCTGTAGGATGTCTTGTACAGACTTTGTGGATGACCTTCCACTGTACTCTGTAGGATGTCATGTACAGACTTTGTGGATGACCTTCCACTGTACTCTGTAGGATGTCTTGTACAGACTTTGTGGATGACCTTCCTCTGTACCCTGTAGGATGTCTTGTACAGACTTTGTGGATGACCTTCCTCTGTACCCTGTAGGATGTCTTGTACAGACTTTGTGGATGACCTTCCACTGTACTCTGTAGGATGTCTTGTACAGACTTTGTGGATGACCTTCCACTGTACTCTGTAGGATGTCATGTACAGACTTTGTGGATGACCTTCCACTGTACTCTGTAGGATGTCTTGTACAGACTTTGTGGATGACCTTCCTCTGTACCCTGTAGGATGTCTTGTACAGACTTTGTGGATGACCTTCCACTGTACTCTGTAGGATGTCATGTACAGACTTTGTGGATGACCTTCCACTGTACTCTGTAGGATGTCTTGTACAGACTTTGTGGATGACCTTCCACTGTACTCTGTAGGATGTCATGTACAGACTTTGTGGATGACCTTCCACTGTACTCTGTAGGATGTCTTGTACAGACTTTGTGGATGACCTTCCACTGTACTCTGTAGGATGTCATGTACAGACTTTGTGGATGACCTTCCACTGTACTCTGTAGGATGTCTTGTACAGACTTTGTGGATGACCTTCCACTGTACTCTGTAGGATGTCTTGTACAGACTTTGTGGATGACCTTCCACTGTACTCTGTAGGATGTGTTGTACAGACTTTGTGGATGACCTTCCACTGTACCCCGTAGGATGTCTTGTAGGATGTAGGACGGCCTGTTTTCGTAGGATGACACCACAAAGACCATACCATGCTGTTTGCTGCAATGTCAAATGCAAAAAGAGAACTTCCTCAAAGGTGTCGGACTTTTTTTGTCTTCTTGGTACTAACTGGTTGCAAAGCGTTCGATCCTTACCAAGCCGTCAGCAATGTGTGCGTGTGTGTGTGTGTGTGTGTGTGTGTGTGTGTGTGTGTGTGTGTGTGTGTGTGTTAGTCGTTCAGATTAGATTAAGGTTGTGTCGCACAGTCGCTAGTTAGACGTACACTACAACTCAAAAGTTTAGGTAGGCTGGGAGTATTGCCACTGTGCTGATCAACACGTGCAAATCGGTGTAAGTTGCTGATGAGCACATTCTCCAGTACACTGGCCGTTGCCGCCGGCTGTGTGAGTGACGCTGCCTGTTGCTGTGTGACAGCCCGTGACGCCCACCAACGCCCAGCCCGACCTGGCCAAGCTGCGCCTGGTGAAGGAGTCCGAGCTGAGGAAAGGCGGCATCATCGGGTCAGGGGCCTTCGGTACCGTCTACAAGGTGAGACACTGGGTCTACAAGGTGAGAGACTGGGGTGGTGCAGGATGGAACACAGAGGAACAATGAGACACACTGAACAGTGCGCAGGGTCAGACGTGAAGATCATAAAGAGGGAGGGTTAGACAGGTAGAAAAGTCAGATTGCATGGGCGGGCTGGGGAAAATCAGTCGAGTGAAGTGCATCTTATGGAACGATAGCGCTGTTCTTATCTGCACTTACGGGTCACTTCTGTCGTAGCACACTTTGTAAATATTGATTTGGCTTTTTGCCTTATGCTAAGTCTGGTGGTGATTTGACAAATGACGTCACAAGGGCCTTCAAAAGCAGGGAGTACCTCACACATGACAACTGTCCTGTGAGGAGGGGCGGGGGAGGGGTCGATTAGGCTCGTGATGACAGTTGGAAAATGAAATGTTGTTGTTCCGTACGTTTCACACATTTTCAGTCATTTACAGCTTATGATTTTGGAATGGAAACATGCACATATCGGAGATATGACAAGACCATTTCCTTGCTTTTTTCTGATTTTTTTTCTCGGGCGGACGACGGTGGGGTGAAGGAGGGCAGGACGATAGGTGAGATTTTGAAGGGTTCTCTACAGCTGTTTCGGCAAAGATTATGGATGCCCAAGGGTGGGAGGGAGAAGGTAAACATCCTTCAGGCCACCAAGATTTTTCCGGACTGTCACGTCGCTGCAGACTAGTACAATAGAATACGATATCCCTCAGGCCATCAAGATATTGCAGGCCCCACAGTTCAGTACAGAGAAGTTCAAGAGAATACTATCCACACAAAAAAATGAACAGTGTGGTACAGAGTAACACAGCCCAGTGTCTCCCGTGCAGGGTTTCTGGATTCCCCTGGAGGAGAACGTGAAGATCCCACAGGTCATTTTGTCCTGCAGGACCCACAGTTCTGTACATTGTTAGTACAATAGAGTATGATACCGAAAGAAACACTGTAGTACAGAATAACAAGCCAGGTGTCTTGTGCAGGGGTTCTGGATCCCTCAGGGGGAGAACGTGAAGATCCCCGTGGCCATCAAGGTGCTGCAGGACGGCACGTCGCCCAACCAGAACAAGGAGCTGCTGGAGGAGGCCCGCGTCATGGCCTCCGTGGAACACGCCTGCTGCATCCGCATCCTGGCCGTCTGCATGTCCGCCCAGATGATGCTCATCACGCAGCTCATGCCCCTCGGCTGCCTGCTGGACTACGTCCGCAAGAACAAGGAGCACATCGGCTCCAAGGTGCTGCTGAACTGGTGCACGCAGATCGCCAAGGGCATGAGCTACCTGGAGGAGAGGGGCATTGTACACCGAGACCTGGCTGCCAGGAATGTGCTGGGTCAGTGTGTGTGTGTGTGTGTGTGTGTGTGTGTGTGTGTGTATGTGTGTGTGTGTGTGTGTGTGTGTGTGTGTGTGTGTGTTGATTAAATGTATGTGACTACAAAATCGTTTTTAAAAACCTATTGCTAGGTATGACTGACTATAGACAACGTGAACCGTTCGTGGCGGAAGACAGCTGTGTGGAAGTGTGGTGACACTAAGTGCTGTGTGCTGTGATGTGGTGACACTAAGTGCTGTGTGATGTGATGTGGTGACACTAAGTGATGTGGTGACACTAAGTGCTGTGTGATGTGATGTGGTGACACTAAGTGCTGTGTGCTGTGATGTGATACTAAGTGCTGTGTGCTGTGATGTGGTGACACCAAGTGCTGTGTGATGTGATGTGGTGACACTAAGTGCTGTGTGCTGTGATGTGGTGACACTAAGTGCTGTGTGCTGTGATGTGGTGACACTAAGTGCTGTGTGATGTGATGTGACACTAAGTGCTGTGTGCTGTGATGTGGTGACACTATGTGCTGTGTGATGTGATGTGGTGACACTAAGTGCTGTGTGCTGTGATGTGGTGACAATAAGTGCTGTGTGATGTGATGTGGTGACACTGTGTGCTGTGATGTGGTGACACTAAGTGCTGTGTGCTGTGATGTGGTGACACCAAGTGCTGTGTGCTATGATGTGGTGACACTAAGTGCTGTGTGCTGTGATGTGGTGACACTAAGTGCTGTGTGCTGTGATGTGGTGACACTGTGTGATGTGATGTGGTGACACTAAGTGCTGTGTGCTGTGATGTGGTGACACTAAGTGCTGTGTGATGTGATGTGATAACACTAAGTGCTGTGTGATGTGATGTGATGTGCAGTCCAAACGCCCACTCAGGTGAAGATCACGGACTTTGGCCTGGCCAAGTTACTGGACTACAACGAAGAGGAGTACCACGCAGCGGGAGGCAAAGTGAGCTGCCAGCCATCCTTTTCTTTTTTAATAACACATTAGCGGGTGGGGCAGGAGACCTAGAGACTGGCTTGCGTTTTTCTTTAGGCGAATGACAGGGTCAGGTTTCAGTTCAAATGCACCAAACAATACTCCCCCAAATGGCTGTCAGGATCATGCAAGAAGCACCAAACAATACTCCCCCAAATAGCTGTCAGGATCATGCAAAATGCACCAAACAATACTCCCCCAAATGGCTGTCAGGATCATGAAAAATGCACTAAACAATACTCCCCCAAATGGCTGTCAGGATCATGCAAAATGCACCAAACGGTACTCTCCCAAATGGCTGTCAGGATCATGAAAAATGCACCAAACAATACTCCCCCAAATGGCTGTCAGGATCATGAAAAATGCACCAAACAATACTCTCCCAAATGGCTGTCAGGATCATGCAAAATGCACCAAACAATACTCTCCCAAATGGCTGTCAGGATCATGCAAAATGCACCAAACAATATTTTCCCAAGAAGGCTGTCAGGTTCATGCAAAATGCACCAAACAATACTTCCCAGAAAGCAGTCAGGATCATGCAAAATGCACCAATCAGTGCTCCCAAGAAGGCTGTCAGGATCATGAAAAATGCACCAGACAGTACTCCCCAGAGAGCCGACAGGATCATGCAAAATACACCAAACAATACTCCCCAGAAGGCAGACAGTGCTGTATGGCTAACGGCCATGAGGAGTGAATTGTTTTTGGTTCATGGAATGTCTGTTTTTTGTGAGCTGTATTTTTTGACAATTAGTGTTGGGTTGATTTAGTACATGAGCATTACTTTGTGCTGTATTTGTTTATTTGTATTTTCGGTCGTGTGACGTTAAAGGAAAGATGCTTTTGGCTCTGTGGCAAATGAAGGAAAGTTGGCTGTTTGTCAAAGGAAAATGGCTTTTGACTGCGTGGCAATAAAGCGAAGTTACTGCTAGCTGTGCGCGACTAAAGGGAAGGTACTGTTGGCGGTGTGGCAATAAAGGGAAGTTACCGTTGGCTGTGTTTTAGATGCCCATCAAGTGGCTGGCCTTGGAATGCATTCAGCACAGAATCTTCACACACAAGAGTGATGTCTGGAGTTTTGGTAAGACGCTTTTTTTCGTGAATTATTCCACCATATCTTTGTGTCTGTCTCTTAGTCGATTTGTCCCCCCCCTCTCTCTCTCTCTCTCTCTCTCTCTCTCTCTCTCTCTCTCTCTCTCCTCTTTCTCTTAGTCGAATTGTTCCCCCCCTCTCTCCCTCTCTCTCTCTCTCTCTCTCTCTCTCTCTCTCTTAGTCGATTTGTCCCCCCCCCCCCCCTCTCCCTCTCCTCCTCTGCCTCTCTCTCTCTCACTGTCTATATATTTCGCTCTCTCTCTCTCACTCAGATTGTCCCCCCATCTCTCTCTCTCTCTCTCTCTCTCTCTCTCTCTCTCCTCTCTCTCTCTCAGTTTGTTTTTACCTCCATCTGTCTGTCTGTCTGTCTGTCTGTCTGTCTCTCTCTCTCTCTCTCTCTCTCTCTCTCTCTCTCTCTCTCTCTCTCTCTCTCTAACTCCTTGGAGAATCATTGTAACATTGCAATAGAAAACTCAATATTTTTTGCTTTTATTTTTGCTAAGACCCGGGACTCAATGAATATGTTTTCCCTGTCCGTCTGTAATGTTATCAATCCAGCGTATTGATATTCCTGTTATACCAATCAAAAATATAAAGAACAGGGTCACTGACAATGATAGAGAAAAAGACAGGGAAAAGGAGAGATGGGGAGAGTCCCTAAATGATCTTAGTTTTATTTTTTAAATCATGATCATATGCCTTATTTTTCGGTTTTTGTGCAAGATTAGCATTACCTCTGTGTGTGTGTGTGTGTGTGTGTGTGTGTGTGTGTGTGTGTGTGTGCGTGTGTGTGCGTGTGGGTGTATGTGGGTGTGTGTGGGTGTGCGTGCCTGTGTGTGTGCGTGTGTGGGAGTGCGTGTCTGTGTGTGCGTGTCTGTGTGTGTGCGTGTCTGTGTGTGTGTGCGTGTGTCTGTGTGCGTATGCGTGTGTGTGTATGTGTGTTGTGTGCGTGTGGTGTGTGTGTGTGTGTGTGTGTGTGCCAGGGTGACGGCCTGGGAGTTGTTCACCTACGGGCAGAAGCCCTATGACAACATCCGTGCCCGAGACGTGCCCGGTCTGCTGGAGAAGGGAGAACGCTTGCCCCAACCCTCCATCTGCACCATTGACGTCTACATGATCATGATCAAATGTAACTGTCTGTCTGTCTGTCTGTCCATCTGCACCATTGACGTCTACATGATCATGATCAAATGTAACTGTCTGTCTGTCTGTCTGTCCATCTGCACCATTGACGTTTACATGATTATGATCAAATGTAACTGTCTGTCTGTCTGTCTGTCCATCTACACCATTGATGTCTACATGATCATGACCAAATGTAACTGTCTGTCTGTCTGTCTGTCCATCTACACCATTGATGTCTACATGATCATGATCAAATGTAACTGTCTGTCTGTCTGTCTGTCCATCTACACCATTGATGTCTACATGATCATGACCAAATGTAACTGTCCATCTGTCTGTCTGTCCATCTACACCATTGATGTCTACATGATCATGACCAAATGTAACTGTCCATCTGTCTGTCTGTCTGTCTGTCCACTGCACCATTGATGTCTACATGATTATGATCAAATGTAACTGTCTGTCTGTCCATCTGCACTATTGATGTCTACATGATTATGATCAAATGTAACTGTCTGTCTGTCCATCTGCACTATTGATGTCTACATGATTATGATCAAATGTAACTGTCTGTCTGTCCATCTGCACTATTGATGTCTACATGATTATGATCAAATGTAACTGTCTGTCTGTCTGTCTGTCTGTCCATCTACACCATTGATGTCTACATTATTATGATCAAATGTAACTGTCTGTCTGTCTGTCTGTCCATCTACACCATTGATGTCTACATGATCATGATCAAATGTAACTGTCTGTCTGTCTGTCTGTCCATCTACACCATTGATGTCTACATGATCATGATCAAATGTAACTGTCTGTCTGTCCACTGCACCATTGACGTCTACATGATCATGATCAGATGTAACTGTCTGTCTGTCTGTCTGGCCATCTGCACCATTGACGTCTACATGATCATGATCAGATGTAACTGTCTGTCTGTCTACCTGGCCATCTGCACCATTGACGTCTACATGATCATGATCAGATGTAACTGTCTGTCTGTCTGTCTGGCCATCTGCACCATTGACGTCTACATGATCATGATCAGATGTAACTGTCTGTCTGGCCATCTGCACCATTGATGTCTACATGATCATGATCAAATGCAACTGTCTGTCTCTCTGTCTGTCTGTCCACCTGTACCATATATCTACATGATCATGATCAGGTGTAACTGTCTATCTGTCTGACTGATTATCTATCTGTCCTTCTGCATCAATGATGTCTACATGATCATGATCAAATGTAACTGACTGTCTGTCCGTCTGTCTGTCTGTCCATCTGCACCATTGGTGTCTACATGATCATGATCAAATGTAACTGTCTCTCTGTCTGTCTGTCCATCTGCACCATTGGTGTCTTTATAATCATGATCAAATGTAACTGTCCATCTGTCTGTTTGTCTGTCCACTGCAACATTGATGTCTACATGATCATGATCAAATGTAACTGTCTTGTCTGTCTGTCCGTCTGTCCATCTGCACGATTGATGTCTATATAATCATGATCAAATGCAACTGCCCATTTGTCTGTCAGGTCCGAATCGATCCGTTGGTCGTGTCCAGTTGTAGTAACCCATGGCTGTGAACGTGTGTGCGTGCATGTGTGTGTGTGTGTGTGTGTGTGTGTGTGTGTGTGTGTGTGTGTGTGTGTGTGTGTGTGTCGTGGTGGTGGTTGTCGTTCTGGTGACATCTGTGGCCACCATCTCTAGGGAACCAATTGCCCTTTTCCGTCACCTCACCCAGTGACGGCTGTTGTGTAGAGGGTGAGGACATTGTGCTGGGGGGGGGGGGGGAGTAAAGATCCTCTGTGGTGCCCTGGTCCTGTTCAGTGGCAGTCTGTGTGGTTTTCTCTATGGTGCCCTGGTCCTGTTCAGTGCTGGTCTGTGTGGTTTTCTCTATGGTGCCCTGGTCCTGTTCAGTGCCGGTCTGTGTGGTTTTCTCTATGGTGCCCTGGTCCTGTTCAATGCCGGTCTGTGTGGTTTTCTCTATGGTGCCCTGGTCCTGTTCAATGGCGGTCTGTGTGGTTTTCTCTATGGTGCCCTGGTCCTGTTCAATGGCGGTCTGTGTGGTTTTCTCTATGGTGCCCTGGTCCTGTTCAATGCCGGTCTGTGTGGTTTTCTGTGTGGTGCCCTGGTCCTGTTCAGTGGCGGTCTGTGTGGTTTTCTGTGTGGTGCCCTGGTCCTGTTCAGTGCCGGTCTGTGTGGTTTTTTCTATGGTGGCCTGGTCCTGTTCAATGCCGGTCTGTGTGGTTTTCTCAATGGTGGCCTTGTCCTGTTCAATGCCGGTCTGTGTGGTTTTCTCTATGGTGCCCTGGTCCTGTTCAGTTCCGGTCTGTGTGGTTTTCAGGTTGGATGCTGGACGCGGAGAGTCGGCCCTCCTTCAAAGAGCTGACGGAGGAGTTCGCCAAGATGGCGCGGGACCCCGGCCGTTACCTGGTGGTGCAGGTGAGTGTCACACCTCACACAGGTCCTCTGGCTGTGTCACAGGGTCTGGGGGTGATGGTGGGGGTGGTTCAGGTGACCTCAAGTGAAGGCATCCGTCTCTGCTTCCGAAGTCTTTGTAAATGTGAACTGATATTAGCTGGGCTAGTGTGTCTTACAGTTAATGTAAATGTGACGTCATATTGGCTGGGCTGGTGTGTCTTACAGTTACTGTAAATTTGAAGTGATATTGGCTGGGCTAGTGCGTCTTGCAGTTGTGTAAATGTGACATGATATTGGCTGGGCTAGTGTGTCTTGCAGTTATGTAAATGTGACGTTATATTCGCTTGTATTCCTGTACCTCGTTGTTAATGTGGATTATTATTGGCTATACTGTCTCATAATTGTTATAAATGTAGACTTTTATTAGTAAGGCTGTCTTGTAATCATAGCAGATATTAACTGTTATCGGCTTCACTGTCTTGCATTGTTGTAAACGTGAACTGTTATTCGCTAAACTGTCTTGCATTCGCTGTAAGAGTGAACTGTAGGCTGGACGTGTCTTTTGTAACCATTGTAACTGTGAAGTATGATTGGCCAATCTGTATTGCGTACGTTGTCAGTGTGAATTATTATTGGCTGATCTGTCTTGTGTACGTTGTCAGTGTGAATTATTATTGGCTGATCTGTATTGTGTACGTTGTCAGTGTGAATTATTATTGGCTGATCTGTCTTGTGTACGTTGTCAGTGTGAATTATTATTGGCTGATCTGTATTGTGTAGGTTGTCAGTGTGAATTATTATTGGCTGATCTGTATTGTGTAGGTTGTCAGTGTGAATTATTATTGGCTGAGCTGTATTGTGTAGGTTGTCAGTGTGAATTATTATTGGCTGATCTGTCTTGTGTATGTTGTCAGTGTGAAATATCATCGGCTGATCTGTATTGTGTAGGTTGTCAGTGTGAATCAGTATTGGCTGATCTGTCTTGTGTACGTTGTCAGTGTGAATCAGTATTGGCTGATCTGTCTGGTGTACGTTGTCATGTGAATTATTATTGGCTGATCTGTCCGGCGTACGTTGTCATGTGAATTATTATTGGCTGATTTGTATTGTGGTGGTTCATTCTCTTGCCGACTGCCGTCGGGGGAATTTTCCGTTGTGCATTTTTGATATATGCAGATTGTAACGTTTGATGAAGGCAGGGGTCGAAAATGTATTTGTCAGTTTTGTACAGTGCGTCAAATGAGTGCCGACTTGCACCTTGGTTTGTATTCATTTGTATTTCACCTCGTCATCAACAGCACTGCAGTTTGTTTGATTGTCCTTGAATCCAGAATAAATAGGAGCTGTTATGGTGCAGTCTATCTTGCAATTGTTGTCAGTGTTCTTAGCTTCACCCACTGACTTTGTTAAACGGTCTTAGTTACGGGGCATTTTCAAAAACTAGGTCTGCATCCTTCACCTGAAGAAGTCAAACAATTTGCTTGTATGTTTCGTATTGAGTCCGTCTCTTTGCTCCTTGTTTTGTGTGTTAATTTGTATGTGCACTTTCGGCCACAGGATGAGAAATATATTTCAGTTGATGTGTGCCTTCCCGTTCAGTTGTCTGTGTGACCATCAGAGTTGCGGAAAGACCTTTGGGTTGTCCTGTGTGGGCACCCTGAGTTGCGTGATTTATGTTGTGTGGTCTTGTGTCCTTGATGTCGGGGGTCTGACGCTTGATGTGGGGGCTTTACGTGTTTGTTCTCCTCCTCCCTAAATA
The DNA here is from genome assembly GCA_033310375.1 of Conus canariensis. Taxonomy (NCBI): domain Eukaryota; kingdom Metazoa; phylum Mollusca; class Gastropoda; order Neogastropoda; family Conidae; genus Conus; species Conus canariensis. Next base: position 152,065,080 of record CM065714.1, read on the forward strand.
TTGCTGCCCTGCACTGGGTGTCAGTGTCAAGGTCAGAACGAGGCAGATGATTACATTAATTAGCATAATTTCCCCTCATTATGTCACGGCCCCCCAGCGGTCCATGTTCAGATGTGTGTGCATGCTAAATATGACGGAACTGTGTCATCATGTGAGAAGTTGGTGCCAGACTATGTGGGATTGGTGCCGAGCTGTGGGCTTTGATGCCGAAGTGTGGGCTGTTTGTTGGCGCAGGGAGATGTGTTGAAGAAAATCCCTGACGAAAATTTTCATGGATCTGACCTTGACCTTCTCCCTATCGATGGCGTGGAACTTCCACCCGGCGCCGAGGGCGAGGTAGTGACGTCACGTTGGGTTTGTGCATGACGTCACCTTCCTGTTCTGAGCATGACCTTGACCTCACCCCTCTAGTTTTCCATGCAGTTTCCTCATGTGCATGCCCGATGTGCTGAAAACGACCTAGGAGAAAGAGAAGGAACAGGGAAAAGAGAGAAACAGGGGAATTGTTCTCTGTCTTCTTTACTAGCTGGAGATGTGAACGAGTCATGCTTTTTATTAGGTTAATTTTAAGCGGACTGACGGCATGCTCTATGTCGCTTATTGTGGTGATGGGTGATCTCTTTTCTTTTCTAAAGAAACTTTTCAGTGTTGTCAGTAGTGTTCTCTGTCTGTATATACGGGTTTTTTCTCCCCTTTTCTACTCCACGTGCTGTGTGTGTGTGTGTGTGTGTGTGTGTGTGTGTGTGTGTGTGTTGTGTGATAAACAATGACTTTCTGCAGTTGACAGTTTCTTTGCTGCAGCACTAATGCCGGTAGAAAACAAATTAATCCGCATGTGGTGCGTGTGTAGTCTGCCGTCATAGCCCGTACATTATAGGACAAGGGACAGAATAGTCGGCATGTTTTGAACACTTGCAGTAAGAAAGATAGACCAAAATACTGTTGATTGTTTAGACAAACAGCAGTAAGGCAGGGCAAAGTGTGGATGATCTTTTAAACAAAGAAGGAGGAAGGCAAGACAAAGTCATGATCTTTTCAACCAACCAAGAAAGAGGCAGACAGGAGAAATCACAGACCATCTTCTGAAGAAAAAGGACAAAAGAAATCAAGGCACAACATGTATGATGTTTTAACCATCAGGAAGCGTTGAGGGAGACGGGGCAAAAGCAACATGGTGTGTATTACTTTGTGTGAAGAGTTTGGCTCAGAACCACGTTGTCTTGGACAAAGATCCCTTTGCGATCGGCTGGGCTATAAGCAACATTTTCTTATCTTATCTTGGACAAAGATTTTGCTGGAAGTTGACCTGGGCTGATCTTGTATCTGACTCCTAGCTCCTGACTGTTCAGGTGATCGTCTGCGTGTGTTTCAGTTGGTCATAGGCAGAACCTGAATGGTGTCAGTGTAATTAATTGGTACTGTGAATGGTTAGTTGTGTTGTCATGTGTCTGTTTGTTCGTTCTGTAATGTAACGAAGCATTCGTCCCACCTGCATGTGTTCGTGTGCATGTGTGTTGTACTTGGTTTAATGTTTTGCAGTATTATGTTGATGTAATTGCGAAGTCCGTCCCCCAGTGTAGACTACTTATTGCCTTTCTCCTCTGCACCTCCTGCCCATGTCAGACATACACCTGCACCTCACCTTGACCACAGGCAAATGTGTGCAGCTGGCAGACTGGAAAGAAGTAACAAACAGATTAAGAAATACAGACAGACCGAGACAGAAGGACAGACAGTCTTAGACAGAGAGACAGACACACTGAAATATAGAGAGAAAGCGACAGAGATGGAGATAGATACACTAAGACAGTTAGAGTGAGAGAGGCAGAAGAGACGAACACTGATTCAGATACAGACAGACAGACGTGGCCTGGAGACAGAGACATAGAGTTCAAATGCTTTACTTATATGAGCATATAAGTGTTAAGTTTTCCACGTCGCCAAACTGTGTGCTCTAATTACATAGTCTGAAAATAGAAGTGTGAAAAAGACGCAAAACAGACATGCGCCCAACCACCTCCACCTGCACGCACTCCCAAGTCCTCCATCTTCACTGCCTCCTCCCCCTCTTCCCCCCTGAGGTGACGTCAGTCTGGCTGTGTCTGTCAGGGCGACAAGCTGATGAGGCTTCCCAGCCACTCCTACGACAAGAACGAGCTGGTGCGCAGTGTCAGCGTGGCGGCGGACGGGCCTGAAGAACTGATGGAGGCTGACGACTACCTCCAACCCCAGATGCCGCTGTCCCCCCGCCACGTGGTCTTTGAGAACAACAACTCTCCCGATGTGAGTATCTCCCTGATCTTACCTCCCCTTACCCCCCCCCCTCCCCCGCCCCCTCCGCCACGTGATCTTTGAGAACAACAACTCTCCCGCTGTGAGTATCTCCCTGATCTTACCTCCTCTTAACGCCCCCCCCCCCCCCCTCCGCCACGTGATCTTTGAGAACAACAACTCTCCCGCTGTGAGTATCTCCCTGATCTTACCTCCTCTTAACGCCCCCCCCCCCCGCCACGTGGTCTTTGAGAACAAGTCCCCCGCAGTGAGTATCTCCCTGATCTTACCTCCCCTTGTTCCCTTCCTTCCCCCTCCCCCCCCCCCTCTCCGCCACGTGGTCTTTGAGAACAACAAGTCCCCTGCAGTGAGTATCTCCCTGATCTTACCTCCCCTTGTTCCCTTCCCTCCCCCCCCCCTCCGCCACGTGGTCTTTGAGAACAACAACTACCCCGCTGTGAGTGTCTCCTTGATCTTACCTCCCCTTATTCCCCTACCCCCCCCCCCCCCTTCCGCCACGTAGTCTTTGAGAACAACAACTACACCCTGTGAGTATCTCCCTGATCTTACCTCCCCTTATTCCCCTTCCCTCCCCCCCCCCTCCGCCACGTAGTCTTTGAGAACATCTACCACCCTGCTGTGAGTATCTCCCTGATCTTACGTCCCCTTATTCCCCTTCCCTCCCCCTACCCCTGCCCCCGCCACGTGGTCTATGAGAACAACACCGCTGTATCTCCCTGACCTTACCTCCCCTTGTTCCCCCTCCCTCCCCCTTTCCCCCGCCACGTGGTCTTTGTGAACAACTTCGCCACTGTGAGTAACACGGAATCTTATAACCCCTCTCCCCTCCCTTCCCCCACCCCCCTTCCCCCGGCACGTGGTCTTTGAGAACAACAACTCACCTGTAGTATGAGAGAATCTTGCGAAAGGTCCAGGCATCCTATGTGCAGGCAGAACAGACAGAGGGGGGGGGGGGGGGGGGGGGTGCGGGACTATCTGCCTCGGGTGAAGTCGTACACTGACTTGCTGGGCTGCCTCTTACATACTTGCTGCAGTCTGGTGCACGAAGTGGACATTTTACGGTTACAACGGAAGCAAGCCCTTCCTTTTTCTTGGTGAGTAGTGTTCTTGATTATGGAGTGGGGCCAGGTGTTTTAGGTCACGCTGACTTGGTCCTACATCTGACCCGTGCTTCTCCATTGGTCCTGCACCTGACAGGTGCTTCTCCATCTGTCCTACATCTGACCCGTGCCTCCCATCTGTCCTGCACCTGACAGGTGCTTCTCCATCTGTCCTACATCTGACCCGTGCCTCCCATCTGTCCTGCACCTGACAGGTGCTTCTCCATCTGTCCTACATCTGACCCGTGCCTCTCCATCTGTCCTGCACCTGACAGGTGCTTCTCCATCTGTCCTACATCTGACCCGTGCTTCTCCATCTGTCCTGCACCTGACAGGTGCTTCTCCATCTGTCCTACATCTGACCCGTGCCTCTCCATCTGTCCTGCACCTGACAGGTGCTTCTCCATCTGTCCTACATCTGACCCGTGCTTCTCCATCTGTCCTGCACCTGACAGGTGCTTCTCCATCTGTCCTACATCTGACCCGTGCTTCTCCATTTTTTCCTACATCTGACCCGTGCTTCTCTATCTGTCCTGCATCTGACCCGTGCCTTTCCATCTGTCCTGCACCTGACAGGTGCTTCTCCATCTGTCCTACATCTGACCCGTGCTTCTCCATTTGTCCTACATCTGACCCGTGCTTCTCTATCTGTCCTTCATCTGACCCGTGCTTCTCCATCTGTCCTGCATCTGACCCGTGCTTCTCCATTTGTCCTGCATCTGACCCATGCTTCTCCATCTGTTTTACATCTGACCCGTGCGCTCCATCTGTACTACATCTGACCCGTGCCTCTCCATCTGTCCTACATCTGACCCGTGCTCTCCATCTGTACTATATCTGACCCGTGCTTCTCCATCTGTCCTACATCTGACCCATGCTCTCCATCTGTACTACATCTGACCCATGCTTCTCCATCTGTCCTACATCTGACCCGTGCCTCTCCATCTGTCCGACATCTGACCCGTGCTTCTCCATTTGTCCTGCATCTGACCCGTGCTTCTCCATCTGTCCTACATCTGACCCGTGCTCTCCATATGTCCTACATCTGACCCGTGCTCTACATCTGCCCTGCATCTGACCTGTGCTCTCCATCTGTCCTACATCTGACCTGTGCTCTCCATCTGTCCTACATCTGACCTGTGCTCTCCATCTCCGTCCTACATCAGACCTGTGCTCTCCATCTCCGTCCTACATCTGACGTGTGGTCTCCATCTGTCCTACATCTGACCTGTGCTCTCCATCTGTCCTACATCTGACCTGTGCTCTCCATCTCTATCATACATCTAACCCGTGCTCTCCATCTCTGTCCTACATCTGACCATTGCTCTCCATCTCTATCCAACATCTGTCCCGTGCTTTCCATCTGTCCTACATCTGACCCGTGCTCTCCATCTGTGCAGACGCCACTGCTGTCCCATTTCCAGCTGTGTAAGCCGGAGAGAGCGGAGGGTGCCCCTGGCGGTCGGCCGTGGCGGGAGCGGAACTACGCGCACCTGGACGCGGCGGTGGAGGCGAGGAAACAGCGGCAGCAGGATTCGCCCACCAGGGCCAGGGAAGACAGCTTCAACAGCCGCTACAGCTCCGACCCCATCCGCTTCTTCAGGGACAAAGGTGTGGTCTCCGCTGTCTCTGGGTGGCCTGGGCTAAAGGTTTTCTTCTGTGCAGTTCTTGTTCAGGCTGTGCTATGGTTCCTTTTTGAGCAGTTCAGGCTGTGCTGTGGTTCATTTCTGAGCAGTTCAGGCTGTGCTATGGTTCATTTCTGAGCAGTTCTTGTTTAGGCTGTGCTATGGTTCATTTCTGAGCAGTTCTTGTTTAGGCTGTGCTATGGTTCATTTTTGAGCAGTTCAGGCTGTGCTATGGTTCATTTCTGAGCAGTTCAGGCTGTGCTATGGTTCATTTCTGAGCAGTTCTTGTTCAGGCTGTGCTATGGTTCATTTCTGAGCAGTTCTTGTTCAGACTGTGCTATGGTTCATTTCTGTGCAGTTCTTGTTCAGGCTGTGCTATGGTTCATTTCTGAGCAGTTCTTGTTCAGGCTGTGCTATGGTTCATTTCTGAGCAGTTCTTGTTCAGGCTGTGCTATGGTTCATTTCTGTGCAGTTCTTGTTCAGGCTGTGCTATGGTTCATTTCTGAGCAGTTCTTGTTCAGGCTGTGCTATGGATCATTTCTGTGCAGTTCCGGCTGTGCTATGGTTCATTTTTGAGCAGTTCAGGCTGTGCTATGGTTCATTCCTGAGCAGTTCAGGCTGTGCTATGGCTCATTTCTGAGCAGTTCTTGTTCAGGCTGTGCTATGGTTCATTTCTGAGCAGTTCTTGTTCAGGCTGTGCTATGGTTCATTTCTGAGCAGTTCTTGTTCAGGCTGTGCTATGGTTCATTTCTGTGCAGTTCTTGTTCAGGCTGTGCTATGGTTCATTTCTGAGCAGTTCTTGTTCAGGCTGTGCTATGGATCATTTCTGTGCAGTTCCGGCTGTGCTATGGTTCATTTTTGAGCAGTTCAGGCTGTGCTATGGTTCATTCCTGAGCAGTTCAGGCTGTGCTATGGCTCATTTCTGAGCAGTTCTTGTTCAGGCTGTGCTATGGCTCATTTCTGTGCAGTTCTTGTTCAGGCTGTGCTATGGTTCATTTCTGAGCAGTTCTTGTTCAGGCTGTGCTATGGTTCATTTCTGTGCAGTTCTTGTTCAGTCTGTGCTATGGTTCATTTCTGTGCAGTTCTTGTTCAGGCTGTGCTATGGTTCATTTCTGAGCAGTTCTTGTTCAGGCTGTGCTATGGTTCATTTCTGAGCAGTTCTTGTTCAGGCTGTGCTATGGTTCATTTCTGAGCAGTTCTTGTTCAGGCTGTGCTATGGTTCATTTCTGAGCAGTTCTTGTTCAGGCTGTGCTATGGTTCATTTCTGAGCAGTTCTTGTTCAGGCTGTGCTATGGTTCATTTCTGAGCAGTTCTTGTTCAGGCTGTGCTATGGTTCATTTCTGTGCAGTTCTTGTTCAGTCTGTGCTATGGTTCATTTCTGTGCAGTTCTTGTTCAGGCTGTGCTATGGTTCATTTCTGAGCAGTTCTTGTTCAGGCTGTGCTATGGTTCATTTCTGAGCAGTTCTTGTTCAGTCTGTGCTATGGTTCATTTCTGTGCAGTTCTTGTTCAGGCTGTGCTATGGTTCATTTCTGAGCAGTTCTTGTTCAGGCTGTGCTATGGTTCATTTCTGAGCAGTTCTTGTTCAGTCTGTGCTATGGTTCATTTCTGTGCAGTTCTTGTTCAGGCTGTGCTATGGTTCATTTCTGAGCAGTTCTTGTTCAGGCTGTGCTATGGTTCATTTCTGTGCAGTTCTTGTTCAGGCTGTGCTATGGTTCATTTCTGAGCAGTTCTTGTTCAGGCTGTGCTATGGTTCATTTCTGTGCAGTTCTTGTTCAGGCTGTGCTATGGTTCATTTCTGTGCAGTTCCGGCTGTGCTATGGTTCATTTTTTAGCAGTTCAGGCTGTGCTATGGTTCATTCCTGAGCAGTTCAGGCTGTGCTATGGCTCATTTCTGAGCAGTTCTTGTTCAGGCTGTGCTATGGCTCATTTCTGTGCAGTTCTTGTTCAGGCTGTGCTATGGTTCATTTCTGTGCAGTTCTTGTTCAGGCTGTGCTATGGTTCATTTCTGTGCAGTTCTTGTTCAGTCTGTGCTATGTTTCATTTCTGTGCAGTTCTTGTTCAGGCTGTGCTATGGTTCATTTCTGTGCAGTTCTTGTTCAGGCTGTGCTATGGTTCATTTCTGTGCAGTTCTTGTTCAGGCTGTGCTATGGTTCATTTCTGTGCAGTTCTTGTTCAGGCTGTGCTATGGTTCATTTCTGTACAGTTCTTGTTCAGTCTGTGCTATGGCTCATTTCTGTGCAGTTCTTGTTCAGGCTGTGCTGTGGTTCATTTCTGTACAGTTCTTGTTCAGGCTGTGCTATGGTTCATTTCTGTACAGTTCTTGTTCAGGCTGTGCTATGGTTCATTTCTGTACAGTTCTTGTTCAGGCTGTGCTATGGTTCGTTTCTGTATTATACCGAGTCGTGCTATGTTTGAGCTAAGCAGGCCTCTTTTGCTCAGATTATTATGCTCATGTTGTAGCGCTGAAGAGACCCATTTTGTCCGTGTTTCGTTGTGGTTGGGGTGTTGTATGTTATTGTGTTGTTTTTGTCGTGTTGTGTGGTGGATGACTGTTTCAACGCCAGTGTTTTCAAGGCAAACCTGGTAGGGCAGGAAATGAAGACAGCTGATCGGTTACATTATTTTCCATTTATTTATGAACCAGTTATGATACTGTTTCCGGTTTATTCAGTTTGGTTCTTCATGAGCCCTTTGTGATACTGCTGGAGTTGACTGTTTCTTCATGAACCCTTTGTGATACTGCTGGAGTTTGCTGTTTCTTCATGAACCCTTTGTGATACTGCTGGAGTTTGTTGTTTCTTCATGAGCCCTTTGTGATACTGCTGGAGTTTGCTGTTTCTTCATGAGCCCTTTGTGATACTGTTGGAGTTTGTTGTTTCTTCATGAGCCCCTTGTGATACTGCTGGATTGTCCTGTTTCTTCATGAACCCTTTGTGATACTGCTGGAGTTTGCTGTTTCTTCATGAACCCTTTGTGATACTGCTGGAGTTTGCTCTTTCTTCATGAACCCTTTGTGACACTGCTGGAGTTTGCTGTTTCTTCATGAACCCGTTGTGATACTGCTGGAGTTTGCTGTTTCTTCATGAACCCATGGTAATACTGCTGGAGTTTGCTGTTTCTTCATGAACCCTTTGTGATACTGCTGGAGTTTGTTATTTCTTCATGAACCCTTTGTGATACTGCTGGAGTTTGCTGTTTCTTCATGAACCCATTGTGATACTGCTGGAATTTGCTGTTTGTTCATGAACCCATTGTAATACTGCTGAATTGTCCTGTTTGTTCATGAACCTTTGTGATACTGCTGAATTGTCCTGTTTCTTCATGAACCCATGGTAATACTGCTGGAGTTTGTTGTTTCTTCATGAACCCATTGTAATACTGCTGGATTGTCCTGTTTGTTCATGAACCCATTGTGATACTGCTGGATTGTCCTGTTTGTTCATGAACCCATTGTGATACTGCTGGATTGTCCTGTTTGTTCATGAACCCATTGTGATACTGCTGGATTGTCCTGTTTGTTCATGAACCCATTGTAATACTGCTGGATTGTCCTGTTTGTTCATGAACCCATTGTGATGCTGGGAAAGCGGTTAAAGAATGTTCTGTCTGTTCATCCATAACTCCACACTTCAACTCCCAACTTGCAAGCTAATGCGCGCATGCAGATAATATTACAGACTCTCTCTCTCTCTCTCTCTCTCTCTCTCTCTCTCTCTCTCTCTCTCTCTCTCTCTGCAGTAGCCATCATTACCATCATCATAATCATCACCATCATCATCATCACTGTTATCATCAATTTATCACCATCACCATCATCATCATCATCATCATCATCACCATCATCTTCATCATCACCATCATCATCATCATCATCATCATCATCATCATCATCATCAACATCACCACCACCATCATCATCATCATCATCATCATCATCATCATCATCATCATCATCATTATCATCATCATCATTCACATCATCATCATCATCATCATCATCATGATCAACCCCAGCCAGTCTGTGACCTGTTGTCGTTCGTTGTCTGGATGCTGACAGACGAGATAGAGGGGGTCACCACCTACCCCTCCCCCTACCCCCGGGGGATGTACAACGGCGGAGTGCGCATGTCCAGCCGCCATTCCCCGCCCCCGCCCAAAGCGCTGCAGTTGCCGGTGGATGAGGACAACTACCTGGCCCCCCACGCCGCCTCCCTCCCCCACCCCCACCCCGCCATGTACACCGACCTCAGTGATAAAGGTTTGTGTGTCTGTGTCTGTGTGTGTGCCTGTGTGTGTGTGTGTGTGTGTGTGTGTGTGTGTGTTGTGTGTGTGTGCTGTGTGTGTGCGTCTGTGTGTGGGTGTGGGTGTGGGTGGGTGTGCCTCTGTGTGTGTGTGTGTGGTGTGGTGTGTGTGCGTGCGCGCGTGTGACCCAGCCAACTAAAGTGGACGCACGGTGTGTTGCAGGCTACTACCAGAACGAGAAGGTGTTTGAGGAGGGGCAGGAGGAGGGGGAGACGGACCACATGCTGTCATCCTCCCCCCGCCCCTACCTCCCCGCCGTGGCCAACCCCGAGTACTTCACTCAGGACCCCCAAGACGACACAGTCTGGGAGACCAAACCCGTCCACAACGGCCTCCCGCCCTACCGCCCGCCCCCTCCTCAGTACCACCCCCCGGGCAAATCGCCCGGCGCCGCGTCCCAGTACTATAACGAGTTCTGCAGCCCCCCTGGGGCCCCCAGTGGGGTGGTGTCGGGGGGCAGTCTGGGCAGGAGAGACAAACCCTTCAGGGAACATTTGCCCTCCGAGTCGCGGGTGTAGCGGGTCCGAGGTGGGGTGGGCGGGGACCAGGGTTCGATCCTCCCACCTCCACCACCTTGTCTGTGTTAACTTGTACAGTGTCTGTCGGAGATGTGATGCCAGCATCTGCGAGCTGTTCATGACGGATGTGGCAGATGTGAGCATCTGTCGGATGACGAGGACGCACGCGGCAGATGTGAGCATCATCTGTCAGACGTTCAAACGTACGTGGCAGATGTGAGCATCATCTGTGAGACGTTCAGACAGACGTGGCAGATGTGACCATCAACTGTGAGACGTTCAGACGGACGTCGCAGATGTGAGCATCATCTGTAAGACGTTCAGGACTACTTAGCAGATGCGAGACAGACGACTGTTACGTTGTTGGGGCACTTGCTGCTTGGCAAAGAGCGTGGCGGTAGTAACGACACAAATCGTCCACAGTTTGTGATTGTTCCTCGGGGGTACTGTATGGGGAAGGGTGGATTGCCGGAGTGACACACTGGAGGTGCAGATGCTACCCTTCCGGCAGATGCTACTCTTCCTGCAGATGCTACTCCTCCCGAAGAGGCGACTCCCCGAGATGAACGCGGGCACAGCGTGTGGTTAGGGCCGACATGTGACCACGATGTCCTCCGCGTGCTTTTGTTGTTGGAGCGTGTTCTTTGCTCCGCCAGGCCACAGCACAGAGGAGAAGCTGAACGAACTGTTCACGCACTTCGATTGCATTTGGGCAACTGAACTAATGCTACACTGGAAATCCTGTACGACTCTTTGTTAGGTTGTTATAGTCTTGCGCCTAGCTCAGAGCAGCGTGCATAGTGACTCCTTGCAGCTCAAGCCCCCCCCCCCCCCCTCCCTCCCACACACACACCACCCTCTACCCCCAGGATGGAGAGCCAAGGCAGCCTGGCGAGCGGAAACAGGACCAACCAAAGACCTCAGTGAGGAGGGGGGTGGGGGGATGAGGTGTGCTGTGGACTGGGGCAGGGTGGTTGGGAGAGTGCTGTACCCCCCTTTCCTATCCCCACCCCCACCCCACCCCCGCCTCCTCCCACACACTGTCAGTTTAATGGAGCAAGAACCGTCACTGTCCGCAGTTAGCTTCTAGCTCCTTGGTGTGAGACGTGTGAGGACATGGTGTGAGACGTGTGAGGACATGGTGTGAGACGTCTTAGGACATGGTGTGAGACGTCTTAGGACATGGTGTGAGACGTGTGAGGACATGGTGTGAGACGTGTGAGGACATGGTGTGAGACGTCTTAGGACATGGGATATATACATGATGTGAGTGTGTCAGGTGAGATTGGAGACATGGTGATGTGTGTCAGGTGAGATGGGATACATGGTGATGTGTGTCAGGTGAGATGGGATATATGGTGTTGTGTGTGTGTCAGATGATATGGCATACATGGTGATGTGTGTCAGGTGATATGGGATACATGGTGATGTGTGTGTGTCAGGTGATATGGGATACATGGTGATGTGTGTCAGGTGAGATGGGATACATGGTGATGTGTGTCAGGTGAGATGGGATTTATGGTGTTGTGTGTGTGTCAGATGATATGGCATACATGGTGATGTGTGTCAGGTGATATGGGATACATGGTGATGTGTGTGTGTCAGGTGATATGGGATACATGGTGATGTGTGTGTGTGTCAGGTGAGATGGGATACATGGTGATGTGTGTGTGTCAGGTGATACGGGATACATGGTGATGTGTGTTAGGTGATATGGGATACATGGTGATGGGTGTCAGGTGATATGGGATACATGGTGATGTGTATCAGGTGAGATGGGATACATACTTGATGTGAGTGTGTCAGGTGAGATGGGATACATGGTGTGTGTTAGGTGATATGGGATACATGGTGGTGGTGGTGGTGGTGTGTGTGTGTGTGTGTGTGTGTGTGTGTGTGTCAGTCTTGCCCTGGTTACATTGTCCTGATTGTCATCATGTTGTTGCCCACACATCAACTGTAGTGCATGTAGAGGGATATTTGTCAACAGTCACCCCACCCCCACCCCGCTATGTTTTGTGTGGTGTGATTTGTTGTGATGGCCAGTAATGCAGACTTCTTCTGTGACCAGAGCGAACAAACCAGACGAGTGAGACGCTGGTTATTGATGTGCTATAACTGTGTTAGCTGTTTTTAGTTCGCTTTAATCATGTTAGCTATTTTTAGTCTGCTACAATCATGTCAGTAATTGTACATGTTGGCCATTTTTGTTCACTATGATTTCGTCAGCTAGTTTTAGCTTGCTGTGATCATGCCGGCCATTATCAAATCCGCTTTTCAGGCGTTAGGTCAATTGTGTTTTCAGATGCAAGTGTACAGGAATGAAGTAAGGGCAGCAGAACAAAAAAAAGCGTACTTCAAAAAACAGTGTCAACTCTGTAACTGTTTGAAAAAACCTTTGGTTCAGTATTGACTATTTCTGTGTTAAATGTAGAAATATAAGGCACATTAAGCTGTAGATGTAGCGGATGGAAACCCACTTAGTCTGTGTCATAGGTAATCGCTTTTAACTGTTTACATTGTACTTAATCTTTTTTGTCTGCTACTATGAACAGAGATATGTGTCATTACCGTTGTTTTTTCGGTCATCATTAGTATTATTTACATGACTGGAAAGTTATCTTGGTGAAATTGAGATACTCTTCAGCGATGGTCGTCAAATCAGGCAGGGGGAACAACCACCTTTGAGTCATAAAGGCTATTGGTGGACGCAGGTTCTCTCCCTTACATCTTGCAGCCATGTTGCTTTCCACCATTCACTATAATGTCCCAAGAGAATAGGCTGTCCGAGTTGGACAGAACAAGATGAAGTGAAACACGCCAGTGCACGTGAAGAGGAGAAAACGTACGGATAACCAGGATTTTTTTCTGATCATTTATAAACAAGGCTACCGTGTGTACGTGCATGTATTGATCAAAGGAAAAAACTAGCCAGCCAGAGGAATGATCTATATTTCAGATCATAGAAAGCTGAATATGTTTTCTTGTTCAGATATTCCCAATAATTTGTCTTTAACACTTGACAGCTAAAAGAAGCAATCACACATGATTTTAGTTAATTTGTTATTATTATTGGCTCACACCATCGTTTCACAGCTTTGAAGTATAACTCACCATTACGTAAAGACAAATACCAGTCGCATTCTTTATTCTGTTGGCGCTGGACAGCCGTCTGCGTAGCTTGTCATAATTATGGAGTTTTGGTCTGAACTCGCTGAACGAATGGTGACTCGCAAGGCTTTGTCTGTGAAGTTGTGAATTAGGACCTTGTGTGTGAGCGGGGGGGGGGGGGGGGGGGGGGGGGTGCGTGTGTGTGTAATTGTGTGCAACCATGGGAAACGCAGTTTGGTGGTATGCCAAGCAGTGAGGAGTTTGGTGGTGGTAAAGTGCAGTGGAGATGTCGGTGCGTGCTGGCACTGCTGTCTGCATGTGAGCAATACATTTGTCAGATTGTCCGGGGATCTTTGTGTGATTCAGGTTACCTTTGTGTGATTCAGGTTACCATATGTGCTGGGATCTTTGTGTGATTCAGGTTACCATATGTGCTGGGATCGTTGTGTGATTCAGGTTATCCATACCTGCGGTGGAGTTTGAAGTTATTTGAAAAAAAAGGCTTTACGCTAGTCACTTCCAGAAAAAATGATGGGTCGGCCTAGATATTGTACACCCCTCTCCCCGACCCCTTTCCCTCACTCTCCTTCGCACACGCTCAGGTGTGGTTCTTTTTGATGACGTCATAATTTGACCAGACGTCCCAGATCTGTTCTATACAGACGGATTAGCCACTCATGTTTTGGACCAAAAAAAGGTTTGCTCTTTTTTTTTTTTTTTAACTAGATTCGGTTGCGTTTGCTAGTTGAAATACAGAGTATGGATTAAGTGTTTGTGTGTGATCAAAATCCTATGCTGGCCAAAGATGTGCGAAAAATGGGCATGGAGGGGAGGGGGTGAATAATCTGACGCACTAAGTGCCAGCACTGATATACAGAAATAATCTGTAAAACTGTCGTGACAGAGAGAATGCTCCTTTGGTGTGACAGCCCGGATAGCTAGCGCACTAGTGTAGGAACATTGTTGTGACTGTTGATTGAAAGGTTTGGCTTCCTTTCCGTTGGATCAAGTGTAGGAACATTGTTGTGACTGTTGATTGAAAGGTTTGGCTTCCTTTCCGTTGGATCAAGTGTAGGAACATTGTTGTGACTGTTGATTGAAAGGTTTGGCTTCCTTTCCGTTGGATCATGTGTGGGAACATTGTTGTGACTGTTGATTGAAAGGTTTGGCTTCCTTTCCGTTGGATCATGTGTGGGAACATTGTTGTGACTGTTGATTGAAAGGTTTGGCTTCCTTTCCGTTGGATCATGTGTGGGAACATTGTTGTGACTGACTGTTGATTGAAAGGTTTGGCTTCCTTTCCGTTGGATCGTGTGTGGGAACATTGTTGTGACTCTTGGGTGGAAGGTTTGGCTTCCTTTCCGTTGGATCATGTGTGGGAACAGTGTTGTGACTCTTGGGTGGAAGGTTTTGCCTTTATTACGTCGGCTCATTTGGATTCAGGACCGGTAACTGTAGCTCGGTTGTACGTTTTAAACACCATTTTTTTTGTCAGATGATGGGGAGTTAGTTCCCCTAGCTGCTCCACCTGCACGCTTGCTGTGTTGGCTCACTGACTCAACGACTGGGGCGCTGCCCCCACCAGCCCCCACCCCCGGGACTTGGCACCATGTGTGTCGCACTCGGCACTGCCAGACTGCTTCACTCGACCATCCATCCATAGCGTTCTGCCCGCCGCCACTTGTGTCCGTGTGTGTCTGTCAATGTGATGAGACTGCGCAGACCGAATTCAGTTAATGCTGTGGTACAGTTTGCCGACTGTTTACTGTGTATTTATTATGCATCAGTGTGTTGGTCAACCAGCTCACTGCCCTGAGTTTATGCATGTACAATTATGTTGATGTCTGCCCACGTCATGGGCAGGGGGAGGGGGTCACTGTGTATATGTACAGCGCTGTTGTGGATGATTTTTGTTCAATGAATTGTGCACTCAGTATGCTGTTGTTGTTGTTGTTCAGTTATGGCCTGAGCAGAGGAAGAAGAGATTAGCGTAGTGTGAGTCACCCTGTGTAGTTTGGATATAGTGACGATTATTAGTGTTAGTGGAGATTAGTGCGCATCACAATATAGTTCAGATGTGTGATGTACTTTTCATGTTGCTGCTGCTGTCTATTATCACGTTGAAAAGTCGAGAAACTTTTTTTTTTTTTATTGAATATGTTAGGCTTTGTTGGAGTCTACCTGAGGTGTGGGTGTGTGCGTGTGCGTGTGTGTGTGTGTGTGTGTGTGTGTGTGTGTGTGTGCGCGCGCGCGCGCGCAGAGGGGAAGCGAGGGAGGAAGAGAAAGGAAGAAACGGGGAATGATATGTATATAAAAGAGAGAAAGAGAGAGAGAGAGAGTGTGTGTGTGTGTGTGTGTGTGTGTGTGTGTGTGTGTGTGTGTGTGTGTGAAAGAAAGGGAGAGGACCCCCGCATAGTGAAGGGTTTGAAAAAATACAAACAAAACATACACACTTTCAACTCGGGCAATCTAAAAAAATGAGGGAGTAGGGAAAGGGGGGGGGGGGGGGTGATACAGGCAAGGACACGTAGCACAGAGTGCTACAAATCAACTGCCCCCTGCTGTGACAGACACTAAGGTGACGTCATGCACACTGTGACGGTTCCCACAGTGTGTCAGCTTTCTACAGTCCCAGTGCATTCACACTTCTTTCTGTCAGTCTGCTGATGCTCCATCCATGGCAGGTTGGAAGGAGTGTCTGTCTGCTAATGCTCCATCCATGGCAGGTTGGAAGGAGTGTTAGTCTGCTAATGCTCCATCCATGGCAGGTTGGAAGGAGTGTTAGTCTGCTAATGCTCCATCCATGGCAGGTTGGAAGGAGTGTCTGTCTGCTAATGCTCCATCCATGGTAGGTTGGAAGGAGTGTCTGTCTGCTAATGCTCCATCCATGGCAGGTTGGAAGGAGTGTCTGACATGGAAGAAAAGTGTGTGTGATAAACACTGGCATTGTTTCTCGTCTGAGGGAGGTAGAATGTTGACGGATTGATTCACTGATTGGTCGATTGATTGATTGATTGATGGTAAGTGCACACGTACTTAAAGCGGTCCGAGAACTCATCTTTGTTAAAACGACTGCCTTAGACATCGGTGTAATACTCTGTAGTTAGACAGAAGTGATCGCATGTGTTAATTAGGATGAAGTGATTGCATGTGTTAATTAAAATGAAGTGATTGCATATGTTAATTAGAATGAAGTGATTGCGTGTGTTAGTTTGGATTAAGTGATTGTGTGTGTTAGTTAGGATGAAGTGATTGTGTGTGTTAGTTAGGATGAAGTGATTGTGTGTGTTAGGATGAAGTGATTGTGTATATTAGTTAGGATGAAGTGATTGTATTTGTGATATGATTTCAGCACTGGTTGGTCTAAAGATTAGGATGCAGTGATTGTATTTGTGATGTGATTTCAGCACTGGTTGGTCTAAAGACTAACAGACTGTGAGTAGTACAGTTGGGCATGGACAGACAGTTTGCAGGGTCAGCACGTGGCAGTATACCAGTCCTCTCTCTCTCTCTCTCCCCTCTCTCTCTCTCCTCTCTCTCTCTCTCTCTCTCTCATGGACACGGACACACACACACACAACACACACACACACACACACACACACACAGTTTCTGAGAGGTAGGGCCTGTCTAGGTTTGGTCTTTTGGGGTCCGGTTGGAGTGGACAGAGGGCACCACTGACTGACCCCACGCTGACCACAGTGTGTGAGAGGGAGCGGGGATGGACTGTCATGGGCGCTGAGTGCGGTCAGACCAACCCGTGCAGCGGGAACAGCAGTGAAACACAGTGGGATTATTATCATTTGTCTCTTCGTGTAAGTGCCAGAGTTTTCACAGCTTTTTGCCCCTAGTACGTCATTTTTCTCTCATTCATGTGTCTCTCTGTGGCCTCCTCCGCCTCTCATTCTCTCACCCATTATTTTTCTTTTGCTCATTTGTGCAAACAAGCCCGAGTTGAATTGAGTGTGTGTGTGTGTGTGTGTGTGTGTGTGTGTGTGTGTGTGTGTGTGTGTGTGTGTGTGAAGAGGGAGTGAATGTACGATACAAAGTGTGCCATCTTCTGTCCTGAACAGAAAGGAAATGACGGCGTTGAACGGAGCACAGTAGCTGCCGCATTTCCCTACAACTCCCTATTTTAACGACACGTCCTTCCTCCACCCACCCACCTCACCCCCACCCCCATATCCCCCTGTCTGTACTGTGATGACAACGTCAGGCCGTTGCACTGGACCTGCCCATCAGTGTGAGAGTGGACATGACCATATCAGGCGGTGGACAGTGTGACGTCACGTCTGGCACACAACGATATGCCAGGAATTAAGGGTTAATGGATATTATGTGTCTGTGTGTGTGTGTGGTCTTTGTCTCCACCCATCCCCGCAAACCCCTCACTCCATCTGAGACTGCGCAACGTGGAGGAGGTGACTAGTCCTTAGGACTGGAGGTTTAGCCTCCAGAATCATCGTCGTCAACACCAAGCCATTGTCATCATGGAAAGATCTATCAGACACTTTCATGTCAGTATTTAGGATTGAGTTTCCTTCATCAGCATCATTGTCCTGGTTTTGTCTTTTGTTCAGTTCTTCGATGAAGTGTCACAATAAAAATGACCGAACATCAGAATAGAAATTATGATCCATGCACACGCGCACGTAGAAAACAGTGTGATAGTGTACTTTAATGGAAGCTGCGTGATTAGACAATTACTCTTATCGTTCACATTAATGCCGCATTGGTTGGTGACTGCTGTTGCTTCTTGCTGTTCACAGACTGTTCGATGAACAGTGACGTCAAAAACAACGTTCTGGTCAAAATTTTGCTGTAGTCCACCAGCACATTGATAAATAGTGCAAGACAATTGGATTACAGGTCTTGCATTTCTCTTTCCATGATGGCATTGACTGGTCTAGCGACGACGCTGTGGTTAGCCTGTCCTGCACTGGTACTGTCGCAGACAGCAATTGTCCCCCTTCGCTCGTCTCTCTGGGCTGTGAGGTTGTCTGCTCTTGTCAGTCAAGATGTCATCATGTTTCTCCCCGCTCTTCTGTGTGTGACGACCAGTGTGTGTTGTGACATGATAGACCTGACGTCATGTCTGACGACTAGTGTGTGTTGTGACATGATAGACATGACGTCATGCATGACGACCAGTGTGTGTTGTGACATGATGGACCTGACGTCATGTGTTACGACCAGTGTGTGTTGTGACATGATAGACCTGACGTCATGTGTTACGACCAGTGTGTGTTGTGACACCATAGACCTGACGCCATGTGTGACGACCAGTGTGTGTTTTGACATGATAGACCTGACGTCATGTGTTACGACCAGTGTGTGTTGTGACATGATAGACATGACGTCATGTGTGACGACCAGTGTGTGTTGTGACATGATAGACATGACGTCATGTGTGACGACCAGTGTGTGTTGTGACATGATAGACATGACGTCATGTGTGACGACCAGTGAATGTTGTGACATGATAGACATGACGTCATGTGTGACGACCAGTGTGTGTTGTGACATGATAACTGACGTCATGTGTGACGACCAGTGTGTGTTGTGACATGGACCTGACGTCATGTGTGACGACCAGTGTGTGTTGTGACATGATAAACCTGACGTCATGTGTGACGACTAGTGTGTTGTGACATGATAAACCTGACGTCATGTGTGACGACCAGTGTGTTGTGACATGATAAACGTGACGTCATATGTGACGACCAATGTGTGTTGTGACATGATAAACCTGACGACATGTGTGACAACTAGCGTGTTGTGACATGATAGACATGACGTCATGTGTAAGGACCAGGGTGTGTTGTGACATGATAAACCTGACGTCATGTGTGACGACCAGTGTGTGTGTTGTGACATGATAGATCTGATGTCATTTGTGACGACCAATGTGTTGTGACATGATAGACTTGACGTCATGTGTGACGACCAGTGTGTGTTGTGACAGGATAGACCTGACGTCATTTGTGACGACCAGTGTGTTGTGACATGATAAACCTGACGTCATGTGTGACGACCAGTGTGTGTTGTGACATGATAAACCTGACGTCATGTGTGACGACCAGTGTTTGTTGTGACATGATAGACCTGACGTCATGTGTGACGACCAGTGTGTTGTTACATGATGAACCTGACGTCATATGTGACGACCAGTGTGTTGTGACATGATAAACCTGACGTCATGTGTGACGACCAGTGTGTGTTGTGACATGATGAACCTGACGTCATGTGTGACGACCAGTGTTTGTTGTGACATGATAGACCTGACGTCATGTGTGACGACCAGTGTGTTGTGACATGATAAACCTGGCGTCATATGTTACGACCAGTGTGTTGTGACATGATAAACCTGACGTCATGTGTGACGACCAGTGTGTGTTGTGAAACGATAAACCTGACGTGATGTGTGACGACCAGTGTGTGTTGTGACATGATAAACCTGACGTCATGTGACGACCTGTGTTTGTTGTGACATGATAGATCTGACGTCATGTGTGACGGCCAGTGTGTGTTGTGACACCATAGACCTGACGTCATGTGTGACGGCCAGTGTGTGTTGTGACACCATAGACCTGACGTCATGTGTGACGACCAGTGTGTGTTGTGACATGACAGAATTGACGTCATGTGTGACGACCAGTGTGTGTTGTGACATGACAGAATTGAGGTCATGTGTGACGACCAGTGTGTGTTGTGACATGACAGACCTGACGTCATGTGTGACGACCAGTGTGTGTTGTGACACCATAGACCTGACGTTATGTGTGACGACCAGTGTGTGTTATATGACAGACCTGACGTCATAAGTGACGACCAGTGTGTGTTGTGACATAATAGACCTGACGTCATGCGTAAGGACCAGTGTGTGTAATGACATGATAGACCGTCCGTCATGCATGACGACCAGTGTGTGTTGTGACATGATGGACCTGACATCATGTGTGACGACCAGTGTGTGTTGTGACATGATAGACCTGACGTCATGTGTGACGACCAGTGTGTGTTGTGACATGATAGACCTGACGTCATGTGTGACGACCAGTGTGTGTTGTGACATGATAGACCTGACGTCATGTGTGACGACCAGTGTGTGTTGTGAAACGATA
Organism: Conus canariensis; assembly: GCA_033310375.1. Taxonomy (NCBI): domain Eukaryota; kingdom Metazoa; phylum Mollusca; class Gastropoda; order Neogastropoda; family Conidae; genus Conus; species Conus canariensis. Next base: position 152,085,153 of record CM065714.1, read on the forward strand.
GACTGGACGTCATGTGTGACGACTAGAATGTGTTGTGACACGATGGACCTGACGTCATGTGTGACGACCAGTGTGTGTTGTGACATGATGGACCTGACGTCATGTGTGACGACCAGTGTGTGTTGTGACATGATGGACCTGACGTCATGTGTGACGACCAGTGTGTGTTGTGACATGATGGACCTGACGTCATGTGTGACGACCAGTGTGTGTTGTGACATGATGGACCTGACGTCATGTGTGACGACCAGTGTGTGTTGTGACATGATGGACCTGACGTCATGTGTGACGACCAGTGTGTGTTGTGACATGATGGACCTGACGTCATGTGTGACGACCAGTGTGTGTTGTGACATGATGGACCTGACGTCATGTGTGACGACCAGTGTGTGTTGTGACATGATGGACCTGACATCATGTGTGACGACTAGTGTGTGTTGTGACATGATAGACCTGACATCATGTGTGACGACCAGTGTGTGTTGTGACATGATGGACCTGACGTCATGTGTGACGACCAGTGTGTGTTGACATGATGGACCTGACATCATGCATGACGACCAGTGTGTGTTGTGAAACGATAGACTGGACGTCATGTGTGACGACTAGAATGTGTTGTGACATGATGGACCTGACGTCATGTGTGACGACCAGTGTGTGTTGTGACACGATGGACCTGACGTCATGCATGACGACCAGTGTGTGTTGTGAAACGATAGACTGGACGTCATGTGTGACGACTAGAATGTGTTGTGACATGATGGACCTGACGTCATGTGTGACGACCAGTGTGTGTTGTGACACGATGGACCTGACGTCATGCATGACGACCAGTGTGTGTTGTGACATGATGGACCTGACGTCATGTGTGACGACCAGTGTGTGTTGTGACATGATGGACCTGACGTCATGTGTGACGACCAGTGTGTGTTGTGAAACGATAGACTGGACGTCATGTGTGACGACTAGAATGTGTTGTGACATGATGGACCTGACGTCATGTGTGACGACCAGTGAGTGTTGTGACATGATAGACTGGACGTCATGTGTGACGACCAGTGTGTGTTGTGACATGATGGACCTGACGTCATGTGTGACGACTAGTGTGTGTCGTGACATCATAGATCTGACATCGTGTGTGACGACCAGTGTGTTAAGACGTGTGGAGTCTGATGTCGTTTGTCCGTCATATACATAGTGTACTGTCCTGTACATAGTGTACATAACGACTGCCGTACACAGCAGGAGGTCAGGGTCCTCGGGGGTGGGGGAGGATCTGGTTTGACCTTCATCTCACCGCGCCCAGTGGGGGGCAGGTCACGTGACGTCTTCACGGTCGTGGGTCCACGCCAGGCCCTCAACAGTCTGTGTCCATATTGCGCAAGTGTTTGCAGAGTCCCATCAACAGTCTGTGTCCATATTGCGCAAGTGTTGACAGTCCCATCAACAGTCTGCCAGTCTGTGTCCATATTGCGCAAGTGTTGACAGAGTCCCATCAACAGTCTGCCAGTCTGTGTCCATATTGCGCAAGTGTTGACAGAGTCCCATCAACAGTCTGCCAGTCTGTGTCCATATTGCGCAAGTGTTGACAGAGTCCCATCAACAGTCTGCCAGTCTGTGTCTATATTGCGCAAGTGTTGACAGTCCCATCAACAGTCTGTGTCCATATTGCGCAAGTGTTGACAGCGTCCCATCAGTAATCTGCCAGTCTGTGTCCATATTGGACAAGTGTAGAGAGCTGTATCCTGGCCTCAGCTCCCCCCCCCCCCCCCCCACACCCCCACCCCCATCCTGTCAGGCCGAAGAAGCGTCGTGATGACTTTCACTCCACCTTCGGATAGACTTGGGGATTTCTTTTTTTAATTCACCATTGCTAGATGGTGTCCTGAACCAGCACGACGTATCTAATGGTTCAGAACCAGCAGGGGACGACTAATGGACTTGGGGATTTCTTTTTTTAATTCACCATTGCTAGATGGTGTCCTGAACCAGCACGACGTATCTAATGGTTCAGAACCAGCAGGGGACGACTAATGGTTCAGAACCAGCAGGGGACGACTAATGGTTCAGAAGGAGTAGAGGACGACTAATGGTTCAGAACCAGCGGCTAATGGTTCAGAACCAGCAGGGGACGACTAATGGTTCAGAACCAGCAGGGGACGACTAATGGTTCAGAAGGAGCAGAGGACGACTAATGGTACAGAAGGAGCAGGCGACGTGGGCTGGTTGGGCTGCACGCATTTCCTTGTTAGTTGAGCGGCGCCAGGACAGGCCAGTCTTCAGTCAACAAACTTCAACAGGCATGTGGGGAGCTGCTGTTTTCGGAGCGTTTCCACCACGATCGCTGTGCTTTGTTTAATGACCAAACTACACAGTTAGAAATGGACTGACAACGGCTAGGGTGGGACACAAGCCGACTGCTGGAGTCATGTTATGTCCTAGGACCCCAAGGTCTGTGTCCTCAACTGTTGAAGCCGGTACAGATGTTGCCTATACTGTGTCCACGTCTATCATCTGCCACATCATCACCATCAGCTTTTGAACCCTGTACAGATGTTGACTATACTGTGTCCACGTATATCATCTGCCACATCATCACCATCAGCTGTTGAACCCTGTAGAGATGTTGGCTACACTGTGTCCACGTCTATCATCTGCCACATCATCACCATCAGCTGTTGAACACGGTAGAGATGTTGGCTATAATGTGTCCACGTCTGTCATCTGCCACATTATCACCATCAGCTGTTGAACCCTGTAGAGATGTCCGCTAGTCTGTGTCCACATGGATCCATTGATCTTCGGCATCACCATCGGCAGTTCAACCTGGTAGAGATGACCGCTATTTGTTTCTACGTCCATCATCTGCCGCATGACCGTTAGCTGATGAAGCCAGTAGAGATGTCCGCTGCTCTGTGTCCACATGGCTTCCTTCCATTCATCTCCGGCATCACCATTAGCGGTTCAAGCCGGTAGAGATGTCCGCTGCTCTGTGTCTACATGACTTCCTTTCATTCATCTCCGGCATCACCATTAGCGGTTCAAGCCGGTAGAGATGTCCGCTGCTCTGTGTCTTTCCATTGATTTCCGGCATCATCATTAGCGGTTCAAGCCGGTAGAGATGTCCGCTGCTCTGTGTGCACGTCACCTCTTATGACCTGTCGCCCTCACACTAGCGTTAACGTGCAAAGAGCTGACGTCACCTTCATGTTAACGTCGATGTTCTGTGACTGCTACCTTCACATGTTTAACATCCACGTGGTTTGCCTGTGACGTCCATAGACTATAAAGATCACCTTTACATAGTTGTACTATGACACGCATATTAGTGTGAAACTTGTACTGGAGAAATAACAGGACACTTTGTTTTTCTTTTCTTGCCAGCTCACGCCATGACGATCACGAGGTTTGTTTGAGAGAGGGAAGAACAGGAGTTTGGAGGACGAGACAGGGAGGGGAGGGAGACAGAGGAGGGGGATTGCTGGGAGGGGTGGTGGTGGTGGTGG
>CM065714.1:152093658-152096158 GCA_033310375.1 Conus canariensis
CTACAGCATCACAGAAACATCAAACGTGTGCGAACTGACGTAGTCATCACCTGGCGTCATTGAAGTTCGTCCGCAGTGACGTCAAAGAAGAACAAAATCTCCCCGCCCCGCCCCGCCCTCACCCATTCCACCCTCTTTCAATCCGCATGCTTCAGAACAAGGAGTCTGCCGAGGCCGCGTTGGAATTGTCTGACCGGGCGTGATGAGAACCGTTGACACTGCTCTCAGACCCTCTGACACAACCTGCGTTGGAACCGTTGGCAGTACTGTCAGACCCACTCACACAGCCTGCGTTGGAAATGTCTAGAGACCGTTGGAACCGTTGGCAGTACTGTCAGACCCATTCACACAGCCTGCGTTGGAACTGTCTGGAGACCGTTGTAACCGTTGGCACCGCTGCCAGACCCTACGAAGACCAGGCCCCAGCTGCACTCCTTCCCCAGACAGCTGTCTGGCGTTGCATGAAGCGGGTCCCTCTTCACTCCCTGGCACCATCCACACAGCTCCAGCTGGAACCACGCCCACATTCCGAACACCCGTCCATCCCGCTGTTACTGGTGGTGGTGGTGGTGTTTGTGCAGCCACAGGTCAGTTGGTGACAGCCCCAACCCCAAGGCCTCATCCAGCTGTTGGTTCACATAGCGTCAGGCCATTGCAGTCAACATGTATTAAATTACATATTCGGTTACGAATTTATTTTACCGATGTTTATTATCCACCATTCAAACTAAGCTCTCTCTCTCTCTCTCTCTCTCTCTCTCTCTCTCTCTCTCTCTCTCTCTCTCTCTCTCTCTCTCTGTGTCCACATCGCAACTCCCCCCACTCCCCCGTCACGTCAGCCACAGTTGAACAGCCCGTGTCACTGCTATACAACATTAGGCGGCAAGGCAGCAGTCACAGACTGGGAATGACCCTCGCACTCGGCCTGCAAAAATTTGATGACGTCATGTCGCCCTATGCTGCGCAGCGCGCGCTGGAAGGCAGTGACGGTGGCGCCCTCTAGGCGGCCCCAGTCATGCAGCAGCTGCCGATAGGGGCTCTGGGGTCGCCTCGCCATCTTCCCCCACTCCGGGTTTCAAACGTGGCGATCTTGCCGCTGTTGTAGCCTGCAGCAGAAAGACAACAATCCTCCAGACACCACGCCAACCCACCTACCATGCCATTCACACTAACATGCACCAGACACCACGCCAACCCACCTACCATGCTATTCACACTAACATGTGCGTGCAAATTCTTCTCCCTATCCCTTCCCCTTTTTCATCACACACACACACACACACACACACACACACACACACACACACACACACAGAGAGAGAGAGAGAGAGAGAGAGAGAGAGAGACAGACAGACAGACAGACAGACAGACGGACAGACAGAGAAGGTTGCACGCATGCACGAACACCCCCCCCCCCCCCCCCACTTGGGAGAGAGAGAGAGAGAGAGAGAGAGAGAGAGAGAGAGAGAGAGAGGCAGGCGGACAGTCAGAGAGAGAGAGAGAGAGATGAACACATGCACGAACCCCCCATCCCCCCTCTCCTCCCCCCCCCCACACACACACACTTATCAGAGCGTTCGCTATTACCAGCTCCACCCACCCACCCTCATCACCACATCACCCCTCCCCTCCTCCTTCCAACCCCCCGCTACCCCCTCCACCCACCCCCGCCATCCCCCTCTACCCACCCTCCTTACCACACCACCCCTCCCCTTCCCCACACCTCAACATTTCTTCCATCCCCCACCATCCCCTTCCACCCACAATCATCACCACACCACCCCTCCCCTCCTCCACCCACCCTGCCCTCATCACCACACCACCCTTCCCTCCTCCACCCACCCTGCCCTCATCACCACACCACCCCTCCCCTTCCACCCATCCACATCATCACACCACCCCTCCCGTCCTCTACCCACCCTCAACACCATACCACCCTTCCCTCCTCCACCCATCCTGACCTCATCACCACACCATCCCTCCCCTTCCACCCACCCTCATTACCACACCACCCTCCCCTCCTCCACCCACCCATCCTCATCACCACACCACCCCTCCCCTCCTCCATCCACCCTTATCACCACATCACCCCTCCCCTCCTCCATCCACCCTTATCACCATATCACCCCGCCCCTCCTCCACCCCCCTCCTCACCACACCACCCCTCCCCTCCTCCATCCACCCTTACCACCATATCACCCCTCCCCTCCTCCACCCCCCCCCCCCTCACCACACCACCCCTCCCCTCCTCCACCCACCCACCCTCATCACCACATCACCCCTCCCATCCTCCACCCACCTACCCTAATCACCACACTACCCTCCCCTCCTCCACCCACCCTCATCACCACATCACCCCTCCCCTCCTCCACCCTGCCCTCATCACCACACCACTCCTCTCCTTCTCCACCCACCCAGCCCTAATCACCACACTACCCCTCCCCTCCTCCACCCACCCACCTTCATCACCACACCACCCCTCCCCTCCCCCACCACCCAC
>CM065714.1:152103658-152106158 GCA_033310375.1 Conus canariensis
GTGTGACTCACAGCGGGTTGGGGATGTGGTTGGTGTGACTCACAGTGGGTTGGGATGTGGGTGGGATGGCTCAGTGGGTTGGAGATGTGGGTGGTGTGGTTCACAGTGGGTTGGGGTGTGGGAGGTGTGGTTCATAGTGGGTTGGGGTGTGGGTGGTGTGGTTCTTAGTTGGTTGGGGTGTGGGTGGTGTGGTTCACAGTGGGTTGGGTTGTGGGTGGTGTGGTTCACAGTAGGTTGGGGATGTGGGTGGTGTGGTTCACAGTGAGTTAGGGTGTGGGTGGCGTGGTTCACAGTAGGTTGGGGATGTGGGTGGTGTGACTCAGTGGGTTGGGGGTGTGGGTGGTGTGACTCACAGTGGGTTGGGGATGTGGGTGGTGTGGTTCGCAGTGGGTTGGGGATGTGGGTGGGGTGACTCACAGTGGGTTGGGGATGTGGGTGGTGTGACTCACAGCGGGTTGGGGATGTGGGTGGTGTGACTCACAGTGGGTTGGGATGTGGGTGGGATGGCTCAGTGGGTTGGAGATGTGGGTGGTGTGGTTCACAGTGGGTTGGGGATGTGGGTGGTGTGACTCACAGTGGGTTGGGGATGTGGGTGGGGTGACTCACAGTGGGTTGGGGATGTGGGTGGGGTGACTCACAGTGGGTTGGGGATGTGGGTGGGGTGACTCACAGTGGGTTGGGGATGTGGGTGGGGTGGCTCACAGTGGGTTGGGGATGTGGGTGGGGTGGCTCACAGTGGATTGGAGATGTGGGTGGGGTGGCTCACAGTGGGTTGGGGATGTGGGTGGGGTGACTCACAGTGGGTTGGGATGTGGGCGGGATGGCTCACAGTGGGTTGGGGATGTGGGTGGTGTGACTCACAGTGGGTTGGGGATGTGGGTGGTGTGGCTCACAGTGGGTTGGGGATGTGGGTGGGGTGACTCACAGTGGGTTGGGGATGTGGGTGGGGTGGCTCACAGTGGGTTGGGGATGTGGGTGGGGTGACTCACAGTGGGTTGGGGATGTGGGTGGGGTGGCTCACCTAGCTCTCTGGCCAGGGCTTTCCAGTGGGAAGGAGCCCTGCTGCCGGCAAAGAACGTCATCTCCAGCTCTTTCTTCTTTTCCTGGGGAAGGTCCTTCAAGCGTGTGTTGGCCGTCACCAGCACTGAAACCCACAGCACAGTCACCGTTCAGTGCCTTAGAGGTCAGTCACTTCCTGGGGCATCACTGTCAGCGGCTATATGTCATGTCTGTGGTGGTCACTGTCATAATGATTGATCATAATGATCAGCTATTGGAATCAATGGTCCCAGATCAATACACAATGACTTGTCATATAATTAGGGGTCAGGTGACTGTCGTATAATTAGAGGTCAGGTGACTGTCATGCAATTGGAGGTCAGGTGACTGTCGTGTAATTACAGGTCAGGTGACCGTCATATAATTAAAGGTCAGGTGACTGTCATGTAATCTTCTTCTTCTTCTTCTTCTTCTTCTTCTTCTTCTTCTTCTTCATCTTCTTCATTGTCACCACAATCGTCACAGACATGTATACAAAGAAAGACAAACAAACAGAAAAAAAGAAAAGAAGGGGGGATGGGGAGTGAAGTTGGGGGGGGGGGAGACCAGTTCCACGTCCACAACTCACCACACTGATATTTCTGTTTGGAGTGATGCTGATGGTGATGGTGGTGATGGTGATGCTGGTGGTGATGATGCTGGTGGTGATGATGGTGCTGATGATGATGCTCGGAATCCATGAAGATTCCGCTGTCGGCTCCGGAGGCCTTGGAATATTCCACATCCTCGTGTGGCTCGCGCGGTAAACGCTTCACGCGCATGCGCCGGAGGTGCACGGATATGACGTAGCCCAGGAGACCCACGACCACCGCCCCCAGCCCTGCGCAATACAGGGGAATGACGTCAACACTGTCGTCATCAGGATCAGGCGTGACGTCACGATGATGCTGACCCCGGTCGCTGGACAGACCGTTCAGCTGACCGCTGGTCAGGTGGAAGTCGTCATGGTGACGGCTGTTGTGGCCATTGAAGTGGTAGACAGGTGGGATCTTCTGGTCTGCAAACCATCAACCACACGTGTGTGCAAACAATGGAATGAGTGTGCTAACATGTGTGTGCAAACAATGGAATGAGTGTGCTGACACATGTGTGCAAACAATGGAATGAGTGCGCTGACACGTGTGTGCAAACAATGGAATGAGTGTGCTAACGCATGTGTGCAAACAATGGAATGAGTGTGCTAACACGTGTGTGCAAACAATGGAACGAGTGTGCTGACACGTGTGTGTGTGCAAACAATGGAATGAGTACGCTGACACGTGTGTGCAAACAATGGAATGAGTGTGCTGACACGTGTGTGCAAACAATGGGATGAGTGTGCTGACACGTGTGTGTGTAAACAATGGAATGAGTGTGCTGACACGTGTGTGTGTGTAAACAATGGAATGAGTGTGCTGATACGTGTGCAAACAATGGAATGAGTGTACTGACACATGTGCTA
>CM065714.1:152118658-152121158 GCA_033310375.1 Conus canariensis
AAGGGATTATCTCTACAGAATGGACAGCTACAGGAACAGGAAAAGGATTATCTCTCAGGTATGGACAGCTACAGGAACAGGAAAAGGATTATCTCTCAGGTATGGACAGCTACAGAACAGGAAAGGGATTATCTCTACAGAATGGACAGCTACAGGAACAGGAAAAGGATTATCTCTCAGGTATGGACAGCTACAGGAACAGGAAAGGGATTATCTCTACAGAATGGACAGCTACAGGAACAGGAAAAGGATTATCTCTCAGGTATGGACAGCTACAGGAACAGGAAAAGGATTATCTCTCAGGTATGGACAGCTACAGGAACAGGAAAGGGATTATCTCTACAGAATGGACAGCTACAGGAACAGGAAAAGGATTATCTCTCAGGTATGGACAGCTACAGGAACAGGAAAAGGATTATCTCTCAGGTATGGACAGCTACAGGAACAGGAAAGGGATTATCTCTACAGAATGGACAGCTACAGGAACAGGAAAAGGATTATCTCTCAGGTATGGACAGCTACAGGAACAGGAAAAGGATTATCTCTCAGGTATGGACAGCTACAGGAACAGGAAAGGGATTATCTCTACAGAATGGACAGCTACAGGAACAGGAAAGGGATTCTCTCTACAGAATGGACAGCTACAGGAATAGGAAAGGGATTATCTCTACAGTATGGACAGCTACAGGAACAGGAAAGGGATTATCTCTACAGTATGGACAGCTACAGGAACAGGATAGTGATTATCTCTGAAGAATGGACAGCTACAGAGTTGAGGCCCAAGACGAAAACAGAAGGAAAAATGCTGACATGCAGTATACCAGACACCGAACAGGACATGCTGTGGGGCTTACGATGACAGGAATTCTATTTCCTCAATTGGACGAGGAGGAAACTTGATGAGTTATTTTTAGACATGTATGCAAACATAATCATTCTGCAACTTTGAAAGCTAATGGATTTTCACATTTTCAACAGGGCAGGCTAAGTGTGAACTCTGTTAGCAGGTTGATATGTAACATGGGGATACAGTTCTTCCTGGCTCTTTCATGTTTAGGACAAAACAAAAACGACTCTAATCTCCTATGATGTTTACAGAAAGGGACAGCACCAGATTTGCTGCACTTGGAAAAAGACAAAAAGCTGGCAATCCAAGTGGTCCTATACTGCGAAATCCCCGATTCCATCAGCAGTCAACACTCCCAATGATATTGAAGCTGCTGTTTGTAAAATGGCAGACAGTCATGTCACAGTGGACCACTCATGGACTGTAGTTTGCACGTACAGTCCGGGGATCATTCTTATCGTTCCTGATGACCGGAATTTCCCCACGTCGTGCTAAGCCAGGACTACACAGTACAAATGAACCTGACTGACCCTGTGTGCCCTCCCTGATCCATCTAGTAAAGAGAGCCTGGTGTAGCATTATGAGACGTGGACAGTCGTCACTGTGCTGCTACATGCCATTTCTATAGATCCAGCCATCTTCCCCACGTCCCCCAGTCTCTCCCCCTTCTACACAGCATCCTCCCTGACTCCTCTCCCTGCTGTCGCACCACTTCAACTCCCATATTTCACAGCCGTGCAGGGGGATGGGTTTAATGTGGGCGTCAGAAACGTCAAATGCTGTATCTGCTGGCAGATCATACCGTGTGAGGCAATTGCCTGGTCTCTGCTGACAAATGGGCTCCGTGTGTGTGTGTGTGTGTGTGTGTGTGTGTGTGTGTGTGTGTGTGTGTGTGTGTGTGTGTGTTCTGAATGTATGTATGTACACTCACAGGGATGTTTGTAATTTGTATGGTATGTGAAGTCTGGCGGACTGTTCGTAGTACTTTTTGTTACTTTGTGAGGTACTGAAGAGTTTTATGTCTTTAATTTTGAGTTTCACATTACGCATTCTCTCTTTCTCTCTCTCTCTCTCTCTCTGTCTCTCTCTCTCTCTCTCTCTCTCTCTCTCTCTCTCTCTCTCTCTATATATATATATATATATATATAAAATGAGCCTATGAAGTCGCAGTTGAATTTCCACGTGGGTTGATAAAGTATTATGAATGGAATGGAAGGGAATCGTGTCCATTCACGTGTCGTGTTCACGTGCTCACCGACCCCATTTACTTCACAGATGACGTAATGTTGGTGACGTGTCAATTCATGTGATGTGTTAACGTGTTGACCGAGGCTGTTTAGTTCACTGATGATGTAATCTTGGTGACGTGTCTGTTTATGTGACGTGTTCACGTGCTGACCGACGCCGTTTAATTCACTGATGATGTAAGAATGATGACGTGTCTCTTCATTTTATGTGTTCACGTGTTGACGAGAGTGTTTGATTCACTGGTGACGTAATATTGGTGACGTGTCTGTTCATGTGATGTGTTAACATGTTGACAGAGACTGTTTAAGTCACTGATGATGTAATGTTGGTGTCTCTTCCTCTATGTGTTAACGTTTTGACGGAGATAGTTTAATTCACTGTTGATGTGAGGTTGATGACGTGTCT
>CM065714.1:152126158-152141158 GCA_033310375.1 Conus canariensis
TTTTATTTTTCCCTGTTAATTTTCCTTTATGATTTTTATGTCATTCAGATGTTATTTGTATTATTTTCGTTATCTCATTAATTTATTAAGGTTTTCCTTTTTAAAATGTCAGTACAACACTATGTTAATCTGACAGTAAATGGTTTCAGTCAGTCAGTGTGTGTATATAAATGCGTTCTTCATTGGGCCTTACAGTGACAATGTGTGTGTGTGTGTGTGTGTGTGTGTGTGTGTGTGTGTGTGTGTGTGTGTGTGTGTGTGTGTGTGAGTGTGTGTGTGTGTGTGTGTGTGTGTGTGTGTGTGTGTGTGTGTGTGTGTGTGGAAATGCGTTCTTCATTGGGCCTTACGGTGACAATGTACCCATGATCTGCCCATCACATCTTCGTTGATGATTATGCGTCGCTATTTCGTTACTACTGAAAAGCTTCCTTTGATCGGCTCAAATAAAAACAAGCTAGCAAACAAAATTCAAACAAAAACCTTTGCAGGTCAATAACTTTCCTGGTCAGTAACTTTCCTGGTCAATAACTTTCCTGGTCAATAACTTTCCTGGTCAATAACTTTAAAAAGTGGTGAAGGAAACCGAATCAATGCAAGGTGTTGCCAAAAATATGGTGGGGGAGAAAAAAAGGTTGTCTGGCTTATAGTTTAACCATCCATTTGTTGTCGGGCTATAATTTAACCATCCATTTGTTGCCTGGCTATAGTATAACCATCCATTTGTTGTCTGGCTATAGTTTAACCATCCATTTGTTGTCTGGCTTTAGTTTAACCATCCATTTGTTGTCGGGCTACAGTTTAACCATCCATTTGTTGTCTGGCTATAGTTTAACCATCCATTTGTTTTAACGGTGAGACAAATGTCCTATCAGTCTTAGGCTGCTAAAGACGAATTAGTCCCAGATTAAAGACTGAAGGTCTCATGGTAACCAACCATCCATCTAACTAAGCATTTTTTAAAAAACTTCCTTTCCCTTTGTTCCTTTCTACCAGCTCTGACAATAATCTTTTTTCACACAGTCACAGGGCCAAGGTCTGACATTAACCGTCATTGTACACACAGGGTTAAAATCTGAAGTAACCGTCACTGCGCACACAGGTCAAGGTCAGACAGTAACCCGTCATCGTACACACACAGGGTCAAGGTCAGACAGTAACCGTCATTGCATAGACACAGGGTCAAGGTCAGACAGCAACTGTAAATACACAGACACAGGGTCAAGGTCAGACAGTAACATTCATCACACAGATACTTGGTCAAGGTCAGACAGTAACAGTCATCAGATACAGTGTCAAGGTCAGACAGTAACAGTCATCACACAGATACAGTGTCAAGGTCAGACAATAACAGTCTTCACACAGATACAGGGTGAAGGTCAGACAATAACAGTCTTCACACATATACAGGGTGAAGGTCAGACAGAACCGTCGTTGCACAGAAACAGAGTCAAGGTCAGACAGCAACTATCAATACCCAGACATAGGGTCCAGGTCAGACAGTCACAGTCATCACACATATACAGAGTCAAGGTCAGACAGTCACAGTCATCACACAGATACAGAGTCAAGGTCAGACAGTCACAGTCATCACACAGATACAGTGTCAAGGTCATACAGAACCGTCATTGCACAGACACAGGGTCAAAGTCTGATAGTAACCGTCATTACGCACACACAGGGTCAAGGTCAGACATTGGTCGCGATTATGGTGGCAGTGTGAAGACATTAGTTTTGGTCTGAGGGTGAAGGAAACAGTCGAGATGTTTCTGTTCCCTTATTATCGATTGAATGCGAATCTTTGAGAATACGTGAATCTTGAAAGTCGATATCTAAACAACAAACCAACATGAAGGAGGCGGAGGTAGTCCATGAATATATGGTTTCAGCGCGTACGTTCTCTCTCTCTCTCTCTCTCTCTCTCTCTCTCTCTCTCTCTCTCTCTCTCTCTCTCTCTCTCTCTCTCTCTCTCATGGGAGAGAAAGACGAAAACAGATGACAGGTGAAAACGAAGGGGAAAAAAGAAAATCCAACAACACGAAATGAACTATGCTTCCAAATGTTATAAATGCAAGCGCACCCCATGAAAGTCAACGCAGATGAGGAAAGCAGGGATAGGGTTTAGCGAGGGAGGGGGAGGGGAAGGTGGGGTTGTGACAGGGTGGAGTTAGGCCTAAACCTAATGACAAACTGCTGTTCTACAGGCAGGAAGAAGTGAACCTAGAGACAAACTGCTGTTCTACAGGCAGGGAGAAGTGAACCTAGAGACAAACTGCTGTTCTACAGGCAGGGAGAAGTGAATCTGGAGACAAACTGCTGTTCAACAGGCAGGGAGAAGTGAACCTAGAGACAGTGTGCTGTTCTATAGACAGAGAGAAGTGAACCTGGAGACAAACTGCTGTTTTATAGACAGGGAGAAGTGAACCTAGAGACAAACTGCTGTTCTACAGGCAGGGAGAAGTGAACCTGGAGACAACTGCTGTTCTACAGGCAGGGAGAAGTGAACCTGGAGACAAACTGCTGTTCTACAGGCAGGGAGAAGTGAACCTGGAGACACACTGCTGTTCTATAGACAGGGAGAAGTGGAGGCGATAGGCCTGAACATAGGTCTGAACCTAGAGACAGTGTGCTGTACTATAGACAGGGAAAAGGGGGATAGGTTTGAACATAAAGACAGTGTGCTTTTCTATAGACAGGGAAAAGAGGGGTAGGTCTGAACCTAGAGACAGGGAAAATGGGGATATGTCTGAACCTAGAGACAGCCTGCTGTCCTATAGACAGGGAAAAGGGGGATAGGTCTGAACCTAGAGAGAGTGTGCTGTTCTATAGACAGGGAAAAGGGGGATATGTCTGAACCTAGAGACAGTGTGCTGTTCTATAGACAGGGACAAAGGGGGATAGGTCTGAACATAAAGACAGTGTGCTGTTCTATAGACAGGGAAAAGGAGGATAGGTCTGAACTTTAGACAGGGAAAAGGGGGATAGGTCTGAACCTAGAGACAGTGTGCTGTTCTATAGACAGGGAAAAGGGGGGATAGGTCTGAACATAAAGACAGTGCGGTGTTCTATAGACAGGGAAAAGGGGGATAGGTCTGAACCTAGAGACAGGGTGCTGTTCTATAGACAGGGAAAAGGGGGATAGGTCTGAACCTGGGGACAGCCTGCCGTTCTACAGACAGGGAAAAGGGAGGAGATCAGGGGGAATGCCGCACAGCAGTGGAGGGAAGTGGAGGACCTGTGGAGTTGACCTCAATGGGAAACCTGACAGATCTGACCTGTGGAGTTGACCTCAATGGGAAACCTGACATATCTGACCTGTGGAGTTGACCTCAATGGGAAACCTGACAGATCTGACCTGTGGAGTTGACCTCAATGGGAAACCTGACAGATCTGACCTGTGGAGTTGACCTCAATGGGAAACCTGACAGATCTGACCTGTGGAGTTGACCTAAATGGGGAACCTGACAGATCTGACCTGTGAAATTGACCTCAATGGGGAACCTGACAGATCTGACCTGTGGAGTTGACCTCAATGGGGAACCTGACAGACCTGACCTGTGGAGTTGACCTCAATAGGGAACCTGACAGATCTGACCTGTGGAGCTGACCTCAATTGGGAACCTGACAGATCTGACCTGTGGAGTTGAGGAGAACCTGACAGATCTGACCTATGGAGTTGACCTCAACGGGGAACCTGACAGATCTGACCTGTGGAGTTGGCCTCAATGGGGAACCTGACAGATCTGGCTGTCCTGATGATGTCAATTCTCTCATGCTGGACGTAGTCAGGAAGCAGCCTCGTCTTCACCTCCTTCTTTCAGCTGCTGTCCTTGTTCAGAATGGTCCCAAGATTCCTGAAGAGCTCCGCCTTCCCCCGTTGTCCCATTCACCGTGACGGGGACTGCCAAATGGTTTCTGGAATGTTGATCAAGATGTTTTTGTCTCCACCGACTCACATTGTCACTGAGCCAGTGAAACTGACGCCATCCCCAGTGTCACTGGCAGTTCCCGGATTTCTGCTCCGCTGTAAGGTGGACATGATGGCAGTCATAACATATGATTGGATACGGCATTGAAGTATCCTGTGGTAGGTGACACTGGCGGTATGGTCGGATATGTAATACGGAAGTATTCAATTATAGGCAACACTGTTGGCCTATGGTCGGCTATGCCGTTGAAGTATTTTCTTTTTGCAGGTGGCAGGGTTACCCCACAGTCGGATACGGCGTTAAGGTATCCAGTTGTAGGTGACAAAGGTGGTGCATGGTCGGATGTAGCGGTGAGGTCCAGAGACGTTTGTGCATCACACAGGTTGATGAGTGATAACAGGATGGACACCATGGGGGACAGAACACGCCCTGGAGTGATGACAGAATGGACACCATGGGGGACACAACACGCCCTGGAGTGATGACAGGATGGACACCATGGGGGACAGAACATGTCCTGGAGTGAGGACAGGACGGACACCATGGGGGACACAACACGCCTTGGCGTACTCCCACAGCTGTCGCCTGTCCATCTTCCACTACAGCTGTCGCCTGTCCATCTTCCACTACAGCTGTCGCCTGTCCATCTTCCACTGCAGCTGTCGCCTGTCCATCTTCCACTACAGCTGTCGCCTGTCCATCTTCCACTGCAGCTGTCGCCTGTCCATCTTCCACTGCAGCTGTCGCCTGTCCATCTTCCACTACAGCTGTCGCCTGTCCATCTTCCACTGCAGCTGTCGCCTGTCCATCTTCCACTACAGCTGTCGCCTGTCCATCTTCCACTACAGCTGTCACCTGTCCATCTTCCACTGCAGCTGTCGCCTGTCCATCTTCCACTACAGCTGTCGCCTGTCCATCTTCCACTGCAGCTGTCGCCTGTCCATCTTCCACTACAGCTGTCGCCTGTCCACCTTCCATTACAGCTGTCGCCTGTCCATCTTCCACTACAGCTGTCGCCTGTCCACCTTCCATTACAGCTGTCGCCTGTCCATCTTCCACTACAGCTGTCGCCTGTCCATCTTCCACTACCGTTCAAGGAAAACGATGAAGAGAAGAAAACCAAGAATGAAATGACGACCACAACAGAGCTCTACCTTGCTGACTGATCATGAGTCCCATCTCTTCTTTTCCCTCGTACACACACGTGCAGTCAGAGAGAGAGAGAGAGAGAGAGAGAGAGAGAGAGAGAGAGAGAGAGAGAGAGGCAGACAGAGACAGAGACAGATAGACAGACAGAGACAGAAAGAGAGAGGGGGAAGAGAGAGAGACAGAGAGAGAGAGAGACAGAGACACAGAGAGAGAGGGAGGGAGAGAGAGAGGGCGTGCTCGCGAGAGAGAGAGAGAGAGAGAGAGAGAGAGAGAGAGAGAGAGACAGACAGACAGACAGACAGACAGACAGACAGACAGACAGACAGACACAGTGAGACTGAGACAGAGGGAAAGCGGCTGAGGGGGATGGGAAGTCAGCCAGCCAGCAAAACAGACAGACTGAGAGAGACACAGAGACAGAGGCTGAGAGAGATGCAGTCAAGACCACAGTGTGGTATAGGACCTGCTGCAGCATGACACCTTACACAAGCTGCTCCACTCAGTGTGACATAGGACCAGCTGCAGTGTGGGGCATGCACACCTTACATCAGGTGCTCCACACAGTTGACATAGGACCAGCTGCAGTGTGGGACATGACACCTCACATCACGTGCTCCACACAGTGTGACATAGGACCAGCTGCAGTGTGGGGCATAACACATCAGGTGCTCCACACAGTGTGACATAGGACCAGCTGCAGCATGACACCTTACATCAGGTGCTCCACACAGTGTGACATAGGACCAGCTGCAGTGTGGGGCATGACACCTTACATCACGTGCTCCACACAGTGTGACATACGACCAGCTGCAGTGTGGGGCATGACACATCAGGTGCTCCACACAGTGTGACATAGGACCTGCTGCAGTGTGGAGCATGAACCTTACATGAGGTGCTCCACACAGTGTGACATACGACCAGCTGCAGTGTGGGGCATGACACCTTACATCAGGTGCTCCACACAGTGTGACATGGGACCAGCTGCAGTGTGGGGCATGACACCTTACATGAGGTGCTCCACACAGTGTGACATAGGACCAGCTGCAGTGTGGGGCATGACACCTTACATCAGGTGCTCCACACAGTGTGACATAGGACCAGCTGCAGTGTGATGCATGACACCTTACATCAGGTGCTCCACACAGTGTGGCATAGGACCAGCTGCAGTGTGGGGCATGACACATCAAGTGCTCCACACAGTGTGACATAGGACCTGCTGCAGTGTGGGGCATGACACCTTACATCGGGTGCTCCACACAGTGTGGCATAGGACCAGCTGCAGTGTGGGGCATGACACATCAGGTGCTCCACACAGTGTGACATAGGACCTGCTGCAGTGTGGGGCTTGACATCTTACATCAGGTGCTCCACACAGTGTGACATAGGACCAGCTGCAGTGTGGGCGCATGACCTTATATCAGGTGCTCCACACAGTGTGACATAGGACCAGCTGCAGTGTGGGGCATGACACCTTACACCAGGTGCTCTACACAGCGTGGTATAGGACCAGCTGCAGTGTGGGGCATGACACCTTACATCAGGTGCTCCACACAGTGTGACGTAGGACCAGCTGCAGTGTGAGGTATAACACCATGCATCAGGTGCTCCACACAGTGTGACATAGGACCAGCTGCAGTGTGGGACATGACACCTTACATCAGGTGCTCCACACAGTGTGGTATAGGACCAGCTGCAGTGTGGGGCATGACACCTTACATCAGGTGCTCCACACAGTGTGACGTAGGACCAGCTGCAGTGTGGGGCATAACACCATGCATCAGGTGCTCCACACAGTGGGACATAGGACCAGCTGCAGTGTGGGGCATGACACCTAGCATCAGGTGATCCACACAGTGTGGCATAGGACCATCTGCAGTGTGGGGCATGACACATCAGGTGCTCCACACAGTGTGGCATAGGACCAGCTGCAGTGTGGGGCATGACACATCAGGTGCTCCACACAGTGTGACATAGGACCAGCTGACGTGTGGGGCAAATACACATCAGGTGCTCCACACAGTGTGACATAGGACCAACTGCAGTGTGGGGCATGACATATCAGGTGCCCCACACAGTGTGACAAAGGAGCAGCTGCAGTGTGGGGCATGACACATCAGGTGCTCCACACAGTGTGACAGGACTAGCAGCAGTGTGGGGCATGACAACTTACATCAGGTGCTCCATACAGTGTGACATAGGACCAGCTGCATTGTGGGGCATGACACATCAGGTGTTCCACACAGTGTGACATAGGACCAGCTGCAGCATGACAACTTACATCAGGTGCTCCACACAGTGTGACATAGGACCAGCTGCAGTGTGGGGCATGACACATCATGTGCTCCACACAGTGTGACATAGGACCAGCTGCAACATGACACCTTACATCAGGTGCTCCACACAGTGTGGTATAGGACCAGCTGCAGTGTGGGGCCCATGACACCTTACATCAGGTGCTCCACACAGTGTGGTATAGGACCAGCTGTAGTGTGGGGCATGATACCTTACATCAGGTGCTCCACACAGTGTGACATACGGACCAGCTGCAGTGTGGGGCATGACACCTCACATCAGGTGCTCCACACAGTGGGACATAGTACCAGCTGCAGTGTGGGGCATGACACCTTACATCAGGTGCTCCACACAGTGTGGGTATAGGACCAGCTGCAGTGTGGGGCATGACACCTTACATCAGGTGCTCCACACAGTGTAACATAGGACCAGCTGCAGTGTGATGCATGACACCTTACATCAGGTGCTCCACACAGTATGGCATAGGACCAGCTGCAGTGTGGGGCATGACACATCAGGTGCTCCACACAGTGGTGGTACAGGCACTGCTGCAGTTGTGGGGCATGACACCTTACATCAGGTGCTCCACACAGTGTGGTATAGGACCAGCTGCAGTGTGCGGCATGACACCTTACATCAGGTGCTCCACACAGTGTGACATACGACCAGCTGCAGTGTGGGGCATGACACCTCACATCAGGTGCTCCACACAGTGGGACATAGTACCAGCTGCAGTGTGGGGCATGACACCTTACATGAGGTGCTCCACACAGTGTGACATAGGACCAGCTGCAGTGTGGGGCTTGACACCTTACATCAGGTGCTCCACACAGTGTGGTATAGGACCAGCTGCAGTGTGATGCATGACACCTTACATCAGGTGCTCTACACCGTGTGACATAGGACCAGCTGCAGTGTGGGGCATGACACATCAGGTGCTCCACACAGTGTGACATAGGACCTGCTGCAGTGTGGGGCATGACACCTTACATCAGGTGCTCCACACAGTGTGGCATAGGACCAGCTGCAGTGTGGGGCATGACACATCAGGTGCTCCACACAGTGTGACATAGGACCTGCTGCAGTGTGGGTCATGACACCTTACATCAGGTGCTCCAGACAGTGTGGTATAGGACCAGGCTGCAGTGTGGGGCATGACACCTTACATCAGGTGCTCCACACAGTGTGGTATAGGACCAGGCTGCAGTGTGGGGCATGACACCTTACATCAGGTGCTCCACACCGTGTGGTATAGGACCAGGCTGCAGTGTGGGGCATGACACCTTACACCAGGTGCTCCACACAGGAGAAAGTAGTGACTGGGAAGGAGCCAAGGCGTGTGGTTGTTGTAAACCCATGGCTGGCGAAGGGAGACAACTCAGCACTTTAGTTTCAAAAAGGAGTGACTGAGGGCGGAAAATGAAGCAAAAGTTAGAAAGACAGGGGGTTTTGCGCCGAATATGAGAAGATATGTGGTTTCTCTCTCTTTGTTTTCACTGTCCTAAACGTTATTTGTTTTTGCCTGAAGAAGACCCAAGAGGTCAAAATGAATTGTGTTTTGTCCTGTACTTTGTTTGTCTGTGTCCTTGGCGGTAACTAACCCCCTCTTTCTAAATTCAGCACTTTAACTGACGAAGGCCGCTTTGACTGAGAGTCATACAGAGGACGACACAGGAATGCGCTCTGTCCTAATCACTTTGACTTGTATGCACTGTTCGCATCACACTCTCATTAAGGACCATTCCCTCACCGCCCCAACCCCCATCTCCCCCGTTCACCCCCTCTCTCCATCTCTTCCTTCATCCACTCCCCCACCTCTCTCTCTCTCTCTCTCTCTCTCTCTCTCTCTCTCTCTCATCCATAACGCCTTTCTATACCCCCGGCCCGCCCCCTTTGGATGCTGCCAATACCCTTGATCAATGCTTATGGAAAAGTGTGTGTGTGTGTTGTGTGTGTGTGTGTGTGTGTGTGTGTGTGTGTGCGTGTGCGTGTGTGTGTGTTGCGCGCGCGCGCGCCTGTGACTATACGTGCTTGTGTGAGGGTGGGCGTGTGTATGCATGTTTGCAAGTATGTATGTATGTATGTATGTATGTATGTATGTATGTATGTATGTATGTATGTATGAATACCAAAGAAGGCGTACTTGACATGACTTGTTCGACAGTCTGTCATAAGAGACATTCGTTTCTGGTCCGTCTTGCATATAAGTAAGCCACTATGTCAGATTTTGAGAAGAGCAGATGAACATATGTGCAAGTTTGTATGCGGAACAAGATGATAGACAAGTATGTAGACACAAAAACAGACACGGGCACGCAAAACACGCTTGTCACATCAAATATTTGCATGAGAATATACACGTGTCCTGCGAAAACGAGTAACAGGTCAAAATATTGGGACTGTGAGATATTTTCTTTTCTAAGTTAACAAACACATATTGGCCAGTTATTGCATGTAACTATATGTGATTTTTCCAAGTTTACACCACCACTACACACCACCGCCACAGTCATTTAGTTCAACACAACACACACACTCGCGCGCGCACGCCGCACGATACACCCACACCACTCACAACACCGCGCCGGCGCGCACACACACACACCATACACACACATGTCATTTTAGTTCCCACACACACACACACACACACACACACCACACACACCACACACACACACACACACACACACACAACACACACACACACACACGCCGCGCGGCGCGGCCAAATCAACTGTCATTTTTTTTTTTACTAATTCTCCTGCTCCCTGCAGTGATGCTGACGTGTTGACCCCTCTTTGTTACAGGCAGAGAATCTACACCATTGGGATTCATTCACGTGTGTACAGGAAGTGCTCCTCACCAGCCTCATGTCGTGTACCATGGAAGTGCCTCACAGCTTCATGTCGGTGTACATGAATGCTCCTCATCACCTTCATGTCGGTACATGAAGTGCTCCTCATCAGCCTTCATGTCGGTGTACATGGAAGTGTCCCACAGTCTATGTCGGATTCTGGAATGCTCCTCATCACTTCATGTGGGTGTACATGGAAGGCTCCTCATCAGCTTCATGTCGGTATACAGGAAGTGCTCCTCATCAGCCTTCATGTCGGTGTACATGGAAGTGCTCCTCATCAGCCTTCATGTCGGTGTACATGGAAGTGCCCTCACTCCTTCATGCCCAAGCCTTCATGTCGGTGTACATGGAAGTGCTCCTCATCAGCCTTCATGTCGGTGTACATGGAAGTGCTCCTCATCAGCTTCATGTCGGTGTACATGGAAGTGCTCCTCATCAGCTTC
The DNA here is from genome assembly GCA_033310375.1 of Conus canariensis. Taxonomy (NCBI): domain Eukaryota; kingdom Metazoa; phylum Mollusca; class Gastropoda; order Neogastropoda; family Conidae; genus Conus; species Conus canariensis. The sequence goes on from CM065714.1 coordinate 152,136,829, forward strand.
ATGTCGGTGTACATGGAAGTGCTCCTCATCAGCTTCATGTCGTGTACTGGAAGTGCTCCTCATCAGCCTTCATGTCGGTGTACATGGAAGTGCTCCTCATCAGCTTCATGTCGGTGTACATGGAAGTGCTCCTCATCAGCCTTCATGTCGGTGTACATGGAAGTGCTCCTCATCAGCCTTCATGTCGGTGTACATGGAAGTGCTCCTCATCAGCCTTCATGTCGGTGTACATGGAAGTGCTCCTCATCAGCTTCATGTCGGTGTACATGGAAGTGCTCCTCATCAGCTTCATTCAGCTGTCGGTCTTAGTTTACGGAATGGAAGTGCTCCTCATCAGCCTTCATGTCGGTGTACATGGAAGTGCTCCTCATCAGCCTTCATGTCGGTGTACATGGAAGTGCTCCTCATCAGCTTCATGTCGGTGTACATGGAAGTGCTCCTCATCAGCTTCATGTCGGTGTACATGGAAGTGCTCCTCATCAGCTTCATGTCGGTGTACATGGAAGTGCTCCTCATCAGCCTTCATTCCGGTGTACATGGAAGTGCTTCTCATCAGCCTTCAGTCAGTATCCAGCAGCAAACCTGACGAAATCTTCGTAATGCCAAACAGCTGTCGGCTGCCGCCCCTACTGACCTGAGCTCTGGGACAGTCTGTACAGGCTGCACACCAAACCTGACGAGATCTTCGTAATGCTAAACAGCTGTCGGCTGCCGCCCCTGCTGACCTGAGCTCTGGGACAGTCTGTACAGGCTGCACACCAAACCTGACGAGATCTTCGTAATGCCAAACAGCTGTCGGCTGCCGCCCTGCTGATCTGAGCTCTGGGACAAACTGTACAGGCTGCACACCAAACATGAATGCACCCAGATCTTGCTTAAGGACTCGAGTATTTATAGACTGGTGCAATTAGATTGTTTTCAGAATATTTTATTGTTGTGTCTGAAAGTTGATTCTTCTCATTTTCTTTCATACGCCCATCAAGGTATAAGCCAGGTGGTTCCAAGGAGACAGATTAAAATCAAAGGAATAGGGCTATTTTGGGGGCTTCCAGCTGGCGTAAAGACCGGATTACGGGTGAGTGCAAAGGCCTGAAATGTGACGTCAGCTAAGGGAAAGGGCATGTCTTTGAAGACTGTTTGTTGTTTCATCAGTGAAAATCCCACAAAACAAGGGAAATAATTGATGGGGAGTTGTACTTTTGATCAATTATCAGTTAAATACTGGCTCAAATTTATGGTAGGCCTCAAAGCGCTTACATGGATTATATAGTGTTTTAGTGCAAAACCACACACACACACACACACACACACACACACACACAAGGAGACTCACATTTGCTGACACACTCCGTGTCACGGGTAGCGGTGCAGGGCCGCGCTGTTCGCTCCTCCTCGCCGTTGCACGTGCGGCACGGGCGACACGCGGCGGTGGCACTGAGCAGGTCGGAGTACGTCCCGTTCCGACACTGGCGACACTCCGTGTTGCGGCCCCCCGCACACGCCCGCCCCACCCCCCAGCCGGCCGGACACAGGTCACACAGCTGACACTGACCGCTGCGCCCGGACAGGTAGAACAGCCCCGCCTGACACTCACACGCCGTGTCGTGGGTCGCGTTGCACGAGCGGAGCACGCGCGCGTTCTTTGGGCACGTGCTGCACCGGAAGCAGGGCGTCACATGACTGTGGTTGGCTGAGAAGGTCACGCCCTCCGCGCAGGGTTTACATCCGGGTAGTTCCTCTGAGCCGTTGAAGTGGTTGGTGTTGGTGGGACTGGGGTTGATGCTGGCGGGGGTGGTGGTAGTGGTTGTGGGAGGGGGGGAGGTGGGGGGGACACAGACTCCGGTGGCTCCCGTGCCGGGCGGGCAGACAGGACAACACTGGCTGCTGGCTGCTGACCTCTCCTGACCCCAGGGACAAGGTGGCAGTGCGGGGAGGTCAGGGGTGGTGTGGTGGGGGGTGACTGTAGTGCTCTCCCCTTGGATCGTCAGCTGCAACAGGCCCGTGTCTTTGGTCAGAGAACATAGAGAGATGCACAGATCTTGAGGAGTGAACAGTGGACAGATACATATCTTTGATATCAAAGCATATGGTAACAGTGATATAAAATCAGCAGTCATAATTCCGTTGTTATTAAGGTCTGGTAAGACTAACAGCTCTGTCACTTAATATTCAAGTTGTTCAGAATGGACGTGTAAACCAAACGTCTACATCTTGATTTGACCCATATCCATCCAGGCTGGGTGACGCCAATCACTGTGGAACACTCTCTGTAAGTGCTAGCAGACAAAACTCTCCCAGTCCATGCGGTAATTGCCAACAATGAATAAATAAGTAAGTGAATAAACAATGAAACTAAAAACTACACGATGAAAGCACGAAATGCGACGACTGGCAGTGTTCCTGCTCCGGGGCTTCGTCTCCTCAGCTGCCTGGATGTGTTGTGTCTTCCTACCAGTCTATCGGACCCACTGCCTGGATGTGTGTGTGTGTCTTCCTACCAGTCTATCGGACCCACTGCCTGGATGTGTGTGTGTCTTCCTACCAGTCTATCGGACCCACTGCCTGGATGTCTGTGTGTCTGTCTTCCTACCAGTCAATCGGACCCACTGCCTGGATGTGTGTGTGTGTCTTACTACCAGTCAATCGGACCCACTGCCTGGATGTGTGTGTCTTACTACATCATCGACCCTGCCTGGATGTGTGTGTGTGTGTGTGTGTGTGTGTGTGTGTGTGTGTGTGTGTGTGTGTGTGTGTGTGTTGTTGTGATGTGTGTGTTGTGTGGTTGTGTGTCTTCCTACCAGTCAATCGGACCCACTGCCTGGATGTGTGTGTGTCTTCTACCAGTCAATCGGACCCACTGCCTGGATGTGTGTGTCTTGCTACCAGTCTATCGGACCCACTGCCTGGATGTGTGTGTCTTCCTACCAGTCTATCGGACCCACTGCCTGGATGTCTGTGTGTCTGTCTTCCTACCAGTCAATCGGACCCACTGCCTGGATGTGTGTGGTCTTACCACCAGTCAATCGGACCCACTGCCTGGATGTGTGTGTCTTACTACCAGTCTAATCGGACCCACTGCCTGGATGTGTGTGTTGTCTTCCTACCAGTCATCGGACCCACTGCCTGGATGTGTGTGTGTCTTACTACCAGTCAATCGGACCCACTGCCTGGATGTGTGTGTCTTACTACCAGTCTATCGGACCCACTGCCTGGATGTGTGTGTGTGTGTGTGTGTGTCTTCCTACCAGTCAATCGGACCCACTGCCTGGATGTGTGTGTGTCTTACTACCAGTCAATCGGACCCACTGCCTGGATGTGTGTGTCTTGCTACCAGTCTATCGGACCCACTGCCTGGATGTGTGTGTCTTCCTACCAGTCTATCGGACCCACTGCCTGGATGTATGTGTGTCTTACTACCAGTCTATCGGACCCACTGCCTGGATGTGTGTGTGTCTTCCTACCAGTCAATCGGACCCACTGCCTGGATGTGTGTGTGTCTTACTACCAGTCTATCGGACCCACTGCCTGGATGTGTGTGTCTTCCTACCAGTCAATCGGACCCACTGCCTGGAGTGTGTGTGTCTTCCTACCAGTCTATCGGACCCACTGCCTTAACGGACAGAGCGTGCTTGAATTCAGCGCGAGAAGAGGTGACGTCACTGATCCAATGATCGCGCAGTGTTGAAGGCTTCTCAGTATTGTCAGTGCCTGTTGAGGACTGGCTTCCCAGTTAAGACAATGACGTACACCCCCACCCGTCCTTCCATCTCCACACCCGGATACCCGGATGAGACAATGACATGCCGCAGCCCCCCCCCCCCCTCCCCCTTCATCTCCGCACACAATTAAGACATTGACACATCACCCATGTTTGTGTTGTCTACCATTTCACCCCCCTCCTCCTTCCTCCTCTCTGTTTTCCGTCTTTCTGCTGTATTTTTGAATCATCTCCTTCTTCACAACATCCAACATAGGTCCGTACACGTGTCACACACCCTCCCCTCCCCTCCCCTCCCCCCCTTCTCCACACATAGCTGGTAAGATGACATGCCACCCGAGTTGTGTTGTCTTCTTCCCCTTCCTTGCCACCCAAGTTGTGTTGTCTTCTTCCCCTTCCTCTGTTTTCCGTCTATCTGCTGTATCTTTATATTATCTCCTTCTTCACGACATCCAACATTGGTCTGTACGAGTGTCCCCTCCCTCCCCCTTCTCCCCACATATCCGGATAATACAATGACAGGCCACCCAAGTCTTGCTGCCTTTCTCGCTTTCCTCTCCTTTCCATATATCTGTCGTATCATTCAATCATCTATGGTGTCTTTCAATCATC
>CM065714.1:152151158-152181158 GCA_033310375.1 Conus canariensis
GAGAGAGAGTTGGGGTCGTCGGGGAATAGGGACATGAAACAAAATATAATTGTAAGCTCTGACAACGGGGATTTCAGTTCATGTTCCTATAGCCCAGACCACTACGATCGATCGAGGGCCATATCACAGCTGTCGTCTTGAGAGTCACGACCACCTACTTAATAAAGAAAAAAGAACGACACGCTTCAAGACAGCAATCTTACATCAAAAAGGGACGAAACACACAAAAAAGAAAAGGAAAAAAAAAACAACAACAGAAGAATGAAAGAAAATGAAACAATTCATTACCACCCGCATGCACTCACACATTCGAACACTTCTCATACATATTTAGTTTGCAGTCTGCCACATTCCTCCCTCCCTCTCTCTCTCTCTCTCCTCTCTCTCTCTCTCTCTCTCTCTCTCTCTCTCTCTCTCTCTCTCTCTCTCTTCTTCTCTCTCTCTCTCTCTTCAGTGTATCCCAATTCTTTGTAAATTCTGTACCTCAGCAATATGGAGTTTTATCGGGGCCATTGAAGGAATTGCTAATTTCATAGGGATACTGAAAGACTTCCATTGTATGCAAAAGCATGTATCAGAATAATAAAGTCATTGTCTAAATCAAGACGACTGATCGATAATCACCTCTCATATAATGCTTACTTGCTGGCAGAACAGTCTGCTAACTAAGGCAAAAAGCTCGGGGTAACTACTATTCCATATGCGTTGTCTGAATTTGAATTTGAATATAAATACGAGGACATAGCAAGGTGCTGAATCAATTGACCAGTTGATAAGCTGATTGAGACAAAAGCTGACAGAACTGAGACAATCTCATCAGTTCAAGCGATAGAGTCACAATGAACAGATCACTGTAAACGTATCATATTCATGATCTTTACCAAGGAACAGATACAAATAAATATGTCAGGCAAGCCCTTGTGTAGAATTGTTTGTTTGTTCTTTCAAGTGTCACTTCTACTTGGAGAGCTTTTTCAAAAAAAATTATTATTTTCATTTTCTATCGTTTAGTTGTCTTTACGTTCAGCCAGTTGTTCAGGCCGAAAAGATTAACAAATAAATTACATACTCTCCTCTCTCTCTCTCTCTCTCTCTCTCTCTCTCTCTCTCTCTCTCTCTCTCTCTCTCTCTCTTCCCCCCCCCCCCCCACACACACACATCCTCGCTTACATGCACATTCATGTCACAGGCAAATCACACCACGTCTTATTTTCTTCATTCACAGGCAAATCACACCACGTCATATTTTCTTCGTCACAGGCAAATCACACCACGTCATATTTTCTTCGTCACAGGCAAATCACACCGTCATATTTTCTTCATTCACAGGCAAATCACACCACGTCATATTTTCTTCATTCACAGGTAAATCACACCACGTCATATTTTCTTCGTCACAGGCAAATCACACCACGTCATATTTTCTTCAATTGCAAGAAAACGAAACATTACAGAACAGGATGCACTACTCACTTACAATGTCTTTATGTTTTGTAGACTCTCTGGAAAATACTGTCAACTCATTCTCTTTTAGATAGAAACTTTTGAACATGACTATTGTGTTAACAGTTAGCATACACTTTGCATTTCTGCTTTTGCCACCCCCATTCTCCTACCCTCCTGCCTACCTGCACCCCCCTCTCCTCCCCTCCCCTCCATGCATGATCTACGTCTGTGTGATACATGATCTATGTCTGTGTAATACATGATCTATGTCTGTGTAATACATGATCTATGTCTGTGTAATACATTATCTATGTCTGTGTAATACATAAACTATGTTATGTGATACATGATCTATGTATGATACATGATCTATGTCTGTGTGATACGTGATCTATGTCTGTGTGATACATGATCTATGTCTGCGTAATACATGATCTATGTCTGTGAAATACATGTTCGTTGTCTGTTTGATACATGTTCTATGAGTGATACATGATCTATGTCTGTGATACATGATCTATGTCTGTGTGATACTTGATCTATATCTGTGTGATACATGATCTATATCTGTATGATGCATGATCTATGTCTGTGTGATACATGATCTATGTCTGTGTGATACATGAGCTATGTGTGATACATTCATGATCTATGTCTGTGTGGTACATGATCTGTGTCTGTTTGATACATGATCTATGTGTGATACATGATCTATGCCTGCGTGACACATGATCTATGTCTGTGTGATACAAGATCTATGTATGTGTGACACATGATTTCTGTGTCATATATGATCTATATCTGTGTGATACATGATCTATATCTGTGTGATATATAATCTATGTATGATACAATATCTTTTTGTGTCATACATGGTCTATGTCTGTGTGATACATGATCTATATCTGTGTAATGCATGATATATGTCTGTGTAAGACAATGTCTACATATTTGTGATACATGTCTGTGTGATACGTATAGGTGTGACACATGATCTATGTCTGTGTGCTACAGGATCTATGTCTGATACATGACCTATGTCTTTGTGGTACATGAGCTATGCTTGGTACATGACCTATGTCTGTGTGATACATGATCTGTCTGTTTGATACATGATCTATGTCTGTGAGATACATGATCTCTGTGTAATACATGACCTATGTCTGTGTGATACAACATTTATGTCTGTGTGATACATGATCTTTTTCTGTGAAATACATGATCCCTGTGTAATACATGATCTATGTCTGTGTGATACATGATCTACGTCTGTGTGATATATGACCTGTGTCTGTGTGATAAATGATCTATATCTGTGTGATACATGATCTATATCTGTGTAATACATGATCTACGTCTGTGTGATACATGATCTACGTCTGTGTGATACATGACCTATGTCTGTGTGATTCATGATCTATGTCTGTGTGATACGTGATCTATGTCTGTGTAATACACGATCTATGTGTGATGCATAATCTATGTCTGGGTGACACATGATCTTTGTTTGATACATGACCTATGTGTGATACATGATCTATGCTAGTGTGATACATGATCTATGTCTGTTTGATACAAGATATTTGTGTGATACATGATCTGCGTCTGTGTGATATATGATCTATGTCTGTTTGATTCCTGATCAATGTTTGATACATGATCTATGTGTAATACATGCTCTTTGTCTGATACATGATCTATGTCTGTGTGATATAAGATTTATGTATGTGTGATACATTATCTGTGTGTGATACACGATCTATATCTGTGTGATACATGATCTATATCCGTGTGACACATGATCTATATCTGTGTGATACATGCTCTACGTCTGTGTGATACAACATCTATGTCTGTGTGATACACGATCTATGTCTGTGTGATACATGATCGTTGTATGTGTGATACATGATATATACCTATGTAATACATGATCTATGTCTGTGTAATACAACATCTATATATGTGTCATGCATGAGCTATATCTGTGTCATACATGATCTTTATAGCTGTGATACATGATCTATGTCTGTGTGCTACAGGATCTATGTGTGATACATGATCTATGTCTGTGTGATACATGATCTATGTCTGTGATACATGATCTATGTCTGTGTGATACATGATCTATGTCTGTGATACATGATCTATGACTGTGTGATACATGATCTACGTCTGTGATACATGATCTATGACTGTGTGATACATTATCTATGTCTGTGATACATGATCTATGATTGTGTGATGCATGATCTATGTCTGTGATACATGATCTATGACTGTGTGATACATGATCTATGACTGTCATGCATTATCTATGTCTGTGATACATGATCAATGTCTGTGTAATACATGATCTATGACTGTGTGATACATGATCTATGTCTGTAATACATGATCTATGACTGTGATACATGATCAATGTAGGTGTAATACATGATCTATGACTGTGATACATGATCTGTGACTGTGATACATGAGCTATGTCTGTGATACATGATCTATGTCTGTGTGATACATGATCTATGACTGTGATACATGATCTATGACTGTGATACATGATCTATGTCTGTGATAGATTATCTATGACTGTGTGATACATGATCTATGTCTGTGATACATGATCTATGACTGTGATACATGATCAATGTAGGTGTAATACATGATCTATGACTGTGATACATGATCTGTGACTGTGATACATGAGCTATGTCTGTGATACATGATCTATGTCTGTGTGATACATGATCTATGTCTGTGATACATGATCTATGTCTGTGATACATGATCTATGACTGTGATACATGATCTATGTCTGTGATAGATTTTCTATGACTGTGTGATACATGATCTATGTCTGTGATACATGATCTATGTCTGTGTTACATGATCTATGACTGTGTGATACATGATCTATGTCTGTGATACATGATCTATGACTGTGTGATACATGATCTATGTCTGTGATACATGATCAATGTCTGTATAATACATGATCTATGACTGTGTGATACATGATTTATGTCTGTGATACATGATCTATGTCTGTATAATACATGATCTATGACTGTGTAATACATGATCTATGACTGTCTGATACATGCTCTATGTCTGTGATACATGATCAATGTCTGTGTGATACATGATCTATGTATGTGATACATGATCTATGACTGTGTGATACATGATCTATGTCTGTGATACATGATCCATGACTGTGTGATACATGATCTATGTCTGTGATACATGATCTATATCTGTTGTACATGATCAATGTCTGTATAATACATGATCTATGTCTGTGCGATACATGATCAATGTCTGTGTAATACATGATCTATGTCTGTGTGATACATGATCTATGTCTGTGTAATACACGATCTATGTCTGTGTGATACATGATCTATACATGTCTGTGTAATACACGATCAATGTCTGTGTGATACATGATCTATGTCTGTGAGATACATGATCTATGTCTGTGAGATACATGATCTATGTTTTGTGAGATACATGATCTCTGTCTGTGTGATGGAGGGAGGAGGGATGATCAGGAAGATGAACTGCCAACAGACTGAAGCGACTTTGTAAACAGGAAAGAGATGAACTGCCAACAGACTGAAGCGACTTTGTAAACAGGAAAGAGATGAACTGCCAACAGACTGAAGCGACTTTGTAAACAGGAAAGAGATGAACTGCCAACAGACTGAAGCGACTTTGTAAACAGGAAAGAGATGAACTGCCAACAGACTGAAGCGACTTTGTAAACAGGAAAGAGATGAACTGCCAACAGACTGAAGCGACTTTGTAAACAGGAAAGAGATGAACTGCCAACAGACTGAAGCGACTTTGTAAACAGGAAAGAGATGAACTGCCAACAGACTGAAGCGACTTTGTAAACAGGAAAGAAGGGGGACAAGTCAGGGGAGACTGGGGTTACCATCAACACGGTCAATTGTACCGGGGAGAGGGGTGACAGGGGGGTTGGGGGGGGGGGGCTCGGTGATGGGGATGGGGTAAGAGAGAAAGGGGGGGGGGGGAAGAAAGGGAGACGTCTGTCGGACGGAGAGGGGGTGGGAGGGGCACCTTTTCCATGACTTACCATCAGCACAGCAAAGACAGCGCTCCACGTCACCACGCCCATGACTGACTGTCACTGATGACGTCACAGCTGCCCGACACTGACCCCGCGCACCTGGCCACGCATCAGTGACACCGGCACCCACCCCCTACCTCTGCCTCCCCACCTCACCTTTCCCTCTCCCTCTGTGGCCGTGCTACAGGCATGGGAACCACTGTCTTTCACTGAGAGTTTATCACCCATACAGAACACCCTGCTTCAACACAATCCACCATTTTTAGGAGGAAAAAAGTCAAGTAAAACACTGGTCAGTTTGAGGCCTATTTGTGTTCAGAGAATCCGTTCTGTAATAATATTCCAGCCGTTTTCCTCCATTTCCCTGTCTGGAATTGATCAGCCTCCGAGCCCCACTGATCGTTTGTGATGGCGCCGTCACTCCCCAGCTCTGAGAGGTTGCCGAACAGCAGGTGAGAACTCAAACGCCTGGAGGAAGGCTTTGACTGATTGCCTTCCCCCTCCCCACCCTTCCCTCCCTCACCCAGCTCTCTACCCTCACACTGGCACGGCTGTTGAGTCACAAAGAAGGCAGTGTTCACGGTGGTCAGCCCCACTGCACCGCGTCACACTCTCACAGAGCACGCTCACTTCAGCCTCAGGGCTTGACGTGAGATTAGCCAGGCACCAACACAACGCAGTTTTCCACGTAAGCCACACAGCTGATGCAGATTTCACCCCTGGGACTGTAATTCACTGCAGATTCCCCATGTGTACAAGACAAACGCCACACGCCAATCTCCTCGAATCACAACAAACTGCGGTGTGTCGTTTCCCCCCTACAACCAACACACATGCTCTGCACTGGCAGCGGAGCGAGGGCTGTGTGTATATATCAACGCATGCACCAGTGAGTTTCCACGCCAGCCCCGTGACTCGCTGTCTTCTCACAGGTTTTTTTTTTAATCCACGTTTGTCCCAGGCGGCGGTTTGACGGGCTGTCAATCGCGGCTCGCTCCCAGGCAGCCATGGACACGGCGCGCGTGCTGCACCCTACGGGGCCCGCCAGCAGACGGCCCTAGGTGTTCTCCTGGCCCTCCCCCCTCACGCCCCTCCCACCCGGCCCGCTCAGACCCGGGGAGGTTCTGCTTGCCTGTTGTGGGCCCTCCATGGGGCGGAGGGGGGGGGGGAGAGTGGGGGGGGGGGAGCTTTGTGGGGGGCGTGTTTGTCTCTGACAGGACTGGGGCTGTCAGAAGAGGCCGCTATGGTGATGGAGTGACGGACAGGCCTACCTGCATCCGTCACTGACGTCACGTCGCCGCCCGTCCCGTCGCTTACTTCTACCACCACCACCAGCCCCACCACCTCACCACCACTATCATCACCACCGTTACTACCGGTCTTGATCATCACCACCCCTATTAACATCACCATCATCACCACCGTAACCATTACTGTCACTATCAGCATCACCCACGTCAACACCATCATCATCATCATCATCATCATCATCATCATCATCATCATCATCATTATCGTCATTATCGTCACCACCACCACCACCACCACCACCACCACCACACCACCACGTACCATCCACCACCACCACCACCACCACCACCATCCTCATCATCATCATCATCATCATCACTACCACCACTATTATCACCATCACTGTCATCATTGTCATCATCATCATCATCATCATCATCATCATCATCATCATCATTACCACAACCTACCAATTACACTCCTCTTCATTTTCATCACCATCACAACTATCATCATCACCGCTACCCCGTAAAATCACTACCACCACAACTTTGCATATCATCATCATTCATCATCATCATCATCATCATCATCATCATCATCATCACCATGACCAGTCACATCGCTACCACTCGACTCAACCTAACCATTACACCACCGCTACCCCGTAAAATCACTACCACCACCACCTTGCATATCATCATCATCATCATCATCATCATCATCATCATCATCATCATCATTATCGTCATTATCGTCATCATCACCATGACCAGTCACATCGCTACCACTCGAACCGAAAACGCCCGAAAGCTGAAATAGCTGGAAAGCACGACCTGGCACCCATAGTGAGTCACTGAAGGCAAACCAGATCGATACAGTGATCTGGTGAATCTACTGAAGGCAACCCACATCGATACAGTGATCTGGTGAATCTACTGAAGGCAACCCAGATCAATACAGTGATCTGGTGAATCTTCGCATTACCTGGACTGACGGCCCAAAGTGAATCTACTGAAGGCAACCCAGATCAATACAGTGATCTGGTCAATCTTCGCACTACCTGGACTGATGGCCACTGGTCCCCTTGGAAATCCCAACGCGCTCTTTTTGGACGTGAAATTAGCGCTTTGATAGATACTTCTGACAACCAAGTGAATCGTGTGGTCCAGATCGTCATGAAAGCCATCATGTTGATTTCCTACTGTCCAGATAGTACCACAACGGCTGATCCCAACTTCCTGTTCCTCTGAAAATCATGGAAGTTCGTGCTTTTCAAGTGTATTTAAAAGAATATGTACCCTTTACGAAAAATATCTTTTAATGCCTTAGGAAATTCTACCATGCCTTCATAGAGATCAGGAAGGCCTTTGACAGGTTGTTGCAGAAGGCACCGTGGAACATGCTGGAGAAATGGAACATCAGGCAGAAGATCAACACTATCCAGCAACTGTTCCCAAAAGGACCTGTGCGCTGCTCAGACAGGGTGCTGCTAGAGAATAGGTTCATGCTTCCTAGGAGTTCGCCAGGGCTGTTTTCTATCCTCAACACTGTTCAACATATTCTGGAAAACAGGTTGTTGTCGTAGTTGACCTAGGCGAAATATTGTTGCTATAGTTCAATTGTCCCAAAGAAAACGTTTTTACTATAATTCCATTTTCCCTAGAGAAATGTTGCTTTAATTTTGCTCATTCTGGGAAAATATCATCGCTATAGTTCCACTGTCGAAAAGGAAATATCGTTACTATGGTTTCGCTGCCCAAAGGAAAATGTTACTACATTTCTGCTGGCGCTGGCAAAATGTTTCTGCTGTAGTTGCGCTGCTCCTCGGGAAATGTCATTGGTATATTTCTAAGTCATCCGCATTGTTCACGGTTCTCTTTGTTCTCTCGGTGATTCCGTGATGTACAGATTTTTGTCAGCGACATATTCCTGGTTGCCATGGTTCCCTGTATATATGCTAAATGTGTTTTGCACACGGCACTTCTATGTATAGCCTCACCTGAAAGACGTCAAGCCAGATCACTATTTCAAGTGCTGCGCAAGCGGACAGAAATCTATATTCTTGAGCCACGAGCTTCACAGTTCTCGTGTCTTTTGGTGAACGCGTTATCCACTCTCAATCGCGGCGTTTTGTAAACACAAACACACGCACATCAACAACAGCAGCAACAACAACAACAACAGCAACAAGAAGAAGAAGAAGAACAACAACAACAACAACAGCAGCAGCAAGCAACAACAACAATAACAACAAGAGCGCCGGCCACGTCCTCATGAAAACCGCGGAGTTTAAACACATGGATACGTTAGTATCACGTGTCGAAAAGAAATCCGATCCAAACAGTACAGCTCAGCGACAAACAACCGGAAACCGTTCTATAGAAAAAGTATGCACTTTCTCTAATTCCGTTCTATTTCCCAGTTCTCAAATGCCTGCTGCATAAGTTTAGATAACTGCAGACTGCGTATCAAACAATTTCTAGTAAATACTCGCATTAACTGCGTACACAGTTTGATTAATCATTTCTGAATTTCAGCAACACACTTCTTTTCTTTTCTATTTTTTAAATCAGGACTGCGAGTGCAGCATTTATTCTTAACTTTGTGGCAAATACAGTTCCTTAGTATCTATACATATTTGTAATTTTCTGTTGTTCATTTCCTTAAACACTCTTTTCCCTGTGTCCAGGGTATCTTCCGGAAAATCGTTACACTTTTATAAAATCCAGATTTACTTTGTGCGTTTATTTTTTGCATGTAGCTTGTTTGCGCATGGTGCTGTCTTTCATTTTGCTTTTCTAATCTTCATTGACTGCTTTGAGGTGCCGTTGGATTCTATTTTGAGCCTTTGGTGTTGAAAATGCCACGGACTGTAGGTGGTGTACCTCCATTTGATGCCAATGGAGGACCTGCACCATCAGCAGGGATCTACTGATGAGTCCCATTCAACAGATGAAAGTGACCATGGACCTGCACCATCTGCAGGGATTTACTGATGAGTCCGATTCAACAGATGAAAGTGACCATGGACCAGCACCATCTGCAGGGATCTACTAATGAGTCCCATGCAACAGATGAAAGTGAACCGTGGACCGGCACCATCAGCAGGGATCTACTGATGAGTCCCATGCAACAGATGAAAGTGAACCATGGACCGGCAATAGAAATGGTTCTGTGTTCAAGGCGGATTGTGATGGTCTTCATTGCTATCAGTGACTGCTTCAATGTTTGCTTTCTGACACCTTTTTGATTCCCACTTTTCCTTCTCCCACTTTCACCCCCACCCCCCTCCGCCCCAGCTCCCCTGCTTCCTCCCCACCCTCTTTTATTTTGTTTTTAAATCTGTGCAAACTTATTCGTCTAATGACGGAGGGATTGTTAACTTGCACTAGTTCTGCACGACCTATTTGTTCAGATTTACTTCTAGATATAATCTGCCGGTTTCTTTTTTTTTATTATTTTTTATTCATTTGTTTTTGCAGGCCTGTAACCGTATCTGACAACATTATTACATCGTCTACAAATCTATGACGCTCCTGGTACTATCTGAATGCTATGTTTACCATTTCGAATATGTTCAATTGCTGATTCGTAGATTCTTTTTTAATGAGAAAACTATCGGACTTGAAAAACTACCTTTTTCGTAGATTTAAAAACACAATGCGAAAACGATCGGACTTGGAAAACGACCTTGTATAAGTCCCTATGGACAGTCTACAATATCAAAATATCTATCTCTCACATATGCTTTGTCTGAGCCGTAATGTTGCTGCAGTGACTTGTATAACTGTTTTATTCACTTTATTTCTGAATTCCAGCGACAGAGCGTTTCTCTTTACAAAATCAGCGGTTTTAGAAAGTCTACAAATGGCACATAAAGTTACGAACTTGTGTTAAATTTACTTGGACAATAGAATACACGGTTCAAATATGATCCGTGGCACTGTAACCTGCTTTAAATCCACTTAGTTCTTCTACCAGTTTCCCTTTGCTTTCTGTCAACTGGCTGAGTCTCCTGTTCAAGATATATGTCTACACTTTGCTTGCCACAATAGTTACTGCCATGCCACAGTAGCTATTGGGTAGATTGACATCCCCCCACCCCCCCACCCCCTTGAATTGTGACAGTAATAGACTTGCACCTTTTTTTAAGGATAGGTGCCCCTTTCAATCACTTAGGTGGAAAGTTCTACAAAATACATAATTGTTTATTTTGCATGTTTAAGCATTTCGCCAATTGTGTTATCATTGCTAGCGCTTTTAGTTTACCAGCTTTTAAATTTCTTATACCGGACGTAAGTTCTTCCTCAGAAACAGTATCACTAAAAATTTTTTTTTAAAGGTTCCTGTGATTCACAATGTTCCTCCTCCGGTAGTATTTTCCCGTATGACAGGTCCGATAAGTATGAAATAGGCTTTTTTTCTTTTTTTGAACATTTTTTGTAGTGTTTCCTTTATCTGCATATTTAAAAAAAATCTTTTTCCATATTCTGTACTTTGAGAGAGAGAGAGAGAGGAGAGAGAGAGAGAGAGAGAGAGAGAGAGAGAGAGAGAACGAACGAATGAAATTTTATTTTTCCAGAGTAATGAGATAAGCAAATTATATATATATATATATATATATATATTTTATATTTTTTACTCAGCCCTGGGGGGAAAGATATAAAGAAAACCCATGAGAGAGAGAGAGAGAGAGAGAGAGAGAGAGAGAGAGAGAGAGGAGAACAGCGAGGGAGCGGCGAGGAGAGCGGCAGTGAAGGAGGAAGCTCATAAAGTTCCGCCTCATTGCACGAGAAGAGAGAGCAGGGAGGGAACGAACCCCAGACATCGACGTTGGCCCCACGGCCCCGATCTACACCACAATACTGACGGCAGGAGAGAGAGAGAGAGAGAGAGAGAGAGAGAGAGAGAGGAGAGAGAGAGAGAGAGAGAGAGAGGTGGGGGGTAGAACCTTTCCGCCCGCCCTTTATTACCTGAGGTGAGTTTTGTGAAAGCGCTATCGAGCAAGGCTCCCGTCTATTCACCCTGGTCTGGTAGTATTGCCACATCCCCCCTTCCTACCTCCCCCCCCCCTCAACACACCATTCCTTTACCCTCTCACCTTTAACTACCTCGACCCGTTTAGGTTTTTCACTGGCTGGTTGTTGTTGTTGCTGGCTTTGGAAAGCCAAGTGATGTGTCATGTGTAGCCTAGGTGTTGACTTTGGCCTGGAGATCGTTAGGGCCTGGGGTGGTGGGGTGGTGGGGTGTGGGGGGAGGGTTTTTGGTCACGAACGTGGAGCCTCTCTCTCTCTCTCTCTCTCTCTCTCTCTCTCTCTCTCTCTCTCTCTCTCTGTCACACACACACACACACACACACACACACACACACACACACACACACACACACACACACACGGAGAAAGAGAGAGAGAGGAGGTGGGAGGGGGGAGAGACAGCGAGACAGAGACAGAGATAAACAGACAGAGACATAGTAGTAGTCGTAGTAGTGTAGTAGTGTAGTAGTAGTAGTAGTAGTAGTAGTAGTAGTAGTAGTAAAGTGACCCACACACAAAAGCAAATGCATGGTACACATACACGCACAATCAAGCGCGCGCGCGCACGCACACACACACACACACACACACACACACACACACACACACACACACACACACACACACACACACTAAAAGCGCAATGTTAGTGGCCTGCCCAGCAGATTGAAAATGGCCGGGTCTGTCCCCACATTGAAAGCGGATAGTCGTTCTCTTCGGGTTATCTTCCCCTTCCAACATTGCTGAATCAGATTTGCTCTCCCGGTTCAGGAGTACATAATCCACTCGAGGCTTACTATCCTTCTTAAATGGTGATGTTGTACACCAACACTGATTCAGTTTTAATTCGATTAGGCACAGTATCAACGTGTTTCAGATGCAACTTACTTTCACAGAGAATCACCTGTAAGTCAGGCTGTGATAAATCCTTGAAAGTCAGGTCTGCAGTATCACCTTGATAAGTCAGGGCTTCAGTATCACCTTGATAAGTCAGGCTTCAGTATCACCTTGGTAAGTCAGGTGTTACGGATGGTGTGGTGCTGTGTGTATTACTGACTCTCACTTTCAAACGTTTGGATGCGTGTAACAATTATTCCCTACACACAACCACACCACACGAACATGGACGGCCATTGAACACACAAATCAAGCTTCTTTTCTTTTATTTGCTGTATGAATCATCAAGACATCATAAACACATATCACAATAAATCACTAATATAAATCGGCAGGCACAAAATCAATACACGCCACCACCTAGCGCGCAGGTCAACAATTCACACCAGCAAGGGCATGCAACAAATACAGGGAGCTTCAACCGTCCCTGTCAGCGACACAACATTCACGAAACTGTCACAGAAAGTATTTTTCTGCCACAGACCTCACTGGCACCGTAAGCAGGGTCCCAACAGACACAGTTTACACACCTGGCTGCACCGAGCCCAAGTCACAGTCTATAGCACCAACCAGGGTACTCACACGGCAAGCAGAGCCGCTCAAGAACACAGTCCCAAGTGATGTCCCATAGAGCACAACCACACAGAAGAAAATCATGTCGGACTACCGACCTGGCGGTCAGCCTCTCCACGTCGTCTTGACGGAGAATCCTGAGGCCCTTTTCAATACAAATACACAACTAGCTACCTCTCCACATCAGCAAGACGGAGACAGCGGCTGGGGCACGGGCTGCACCCCACATCCAATGGTAACCATGCAGTTCCTACCAGGCTGGACTCAGGGCCTCACCAACACCTGGGGAACTGTGTAACTACCTTGCTTACCTAGCCTACTACTTACATATTTATCGTCCTTATCTTGTCACTAACAGTCACTCTTCACATAATACATTTCACTAGAATTTGGAAAAGAATACTCATAATAATAGTCTACTAAGTTTCAATACAACGTGTGTATTACAATAGAAAAATTCATGGTATGTGCGATTACATTGAAGAATACAACAAAGATTTCCTCATGTAACCCTTTTGAAAGTACCAAGAATACAATTGTTACAGATAAAGGAACGATTTCCACTTGCCCTTATTATCAAGAAAAGAATGCTTTTATTTTCCCACATTATCATCACTTGACGTGTCCACAACAGGGATCAGAATACATTGTCCAATAATTTATACACAATACTCATTCCTCACTTTCAGAGCTCACCAACACTCACATTATTATAATACTTTAGAGAAAAGATAAGCAACGTTCTTTTTTCAATAATCACTTGATTTGATTTGATCTCTTTTCCCCGATCACCTGTAAATACACATATTCTCTCTCCCATCCACTCACTCCATTCTTCTCCTCCACCTCTCGACTCACACATTCACTCACTCCATTCTTCTCATCCACCTCTCGACTCACATTCACTCACTCCATTCTTCTAATCCACCTCTCGACTCACACATTCACTCACTCCATTCTTCTCATCCACCTCTCGACGCACACATTCACTAACCACAACTTCCCACAGTCAGCCTATGTCTCGTCAAGTCTTGTCAATCACAAGATCAATCAAGGAACAATTAAATATTTTAGGCCTTCACTAAGAACTAGAAATATCACGACCACCTGTAGGGAAAGCCAACTCTAGTAGTACTAGCCCTAACTTCCATTGAACTAGTCACATCATACCTGATCAACACCAGAACTAAGCTGGGAGTCTCTATTCGGCACCGTGGGGATGTTTCCAGGGCGGCAAATCTACAGAGACTGAAAGGAAATCCTCGCTCACCTGACTGACAACAAAACGCGGGTGAGTAGCTGTCAGGTAAATAGGTAAACTTACGCCATCTGAGAACTGTCCCCACAATTTGGGTCCGGACAAAAATTATCTGTCACATCAGGTCTTCAGTATCACCTTGATAAGTCAAGGCTCTGATATCACCTTGATAAGTCAGGGCTCTGATGTCATCTTTATAAGTCAGGGCTTTTTATCACCTTGATAAGTCAGGGCTTAGTTTCACCTTCATAAGTCAGGGCTTTATATTACCTTGATAATTCAGGGCTCTGATATCACCTTGATAAGTCAGGGCTTCAGTATCACAATGATAAGTTATGGCTTTATATCACCTTCACAAGTCAAGGCTTTATATCACCTTGATAATTCAGGGCTTTAGTATCACCTTGATAAGTCAGGGCTTCAGTATCACAATGATAAGTTATGGCTTTATATCACCTTCACAAGTCAAGGCTTTATATCACCTTGATAATTCAGGGCTTTAGCATCACCTTGATAAGTTATGGCTTTAGTACCACCTTGATAAGTCAGGGCTTTAGTATCACCTTGATAAGTCAAGGCTCTGATATCACCTTGATAATCAGGGCTTTACATCACCTTGATAAGTCAGGGCTTTACATCACCTTGATAAGTCAGGGCTTTACATCACCTTGATAAATCCAGGCTGTGTGACAGGTGAAACCAATCTCGTTCTTTAGGCGATGAGACACACCCAGCGGGGAGACCTGACGTCGGTAAGATCAAAGAGTGGGTCAAACCATAGGCAGCCCTCTGTTTCACCTGCGAGTCCAAAAGGGGAAAGTGAAGCAGAGGACTGACCTGAAGGCTTCAGTTTTTTCCTTTTCCCAACAATGTATTATTTCGCTTCTCACGTGTACCATTCATTTCAAAAGACTGGTCACATGACACATGCCTAGGAAATTAAAACTGAAACAGTTTAATTACTCTCATGACTTTGCCGTTCAACAGCCATTCTTGGTATCTGCCATCAGCAGCAACCTTCACCACAGCCCTGCAGGCTGCTCATGGAGGCAGAGGGGTCCATGCCGTCTGATGATTCATCGTGTTCGTCGTCTGGACATTACGGTAAGGCAAAGACGTGATCAGCATAAATCGAATTTGATTTTCGGTGTTGTTGACACTCTGAAACTGTTCTGACACTTCCATGTGGTTGTCTTGCTCATCACTGACAGACGAGGGTATCCAAACGTAGCGTTCGTATGGTCTGTGTACTCCAACCTTGAAGCGAGCTGCCAGAGACCTTTAGTGGACACTTGCAGGAAAGGAAAAACAGAATCGGCTGAACTGATCCATTTCCTGTGTTCAGCCCAGTGAACCACCAAGGCCGTATCATGACAGAGCGGAACTAAGAGCTGAAAGGAAAAGAAGAAAGGTCTGCTATAGTCTGCTCATCCTCCTTCACTTCTGTCCAGTCTAGTCTGGTCTAGTCCCTTCTGGTATAGTGTGGTCTAGTCCCTTCTGGTATAGTGTGGTCTAGTCCGTTCTGGTATAGTGTGGATCAGTCCGGTCCACGTCCGTTCCTGTTCAATCTGTTGCAACGGCACACAATCCTACAAATTTCTTTCTTTTTTTTTTTTAGTCTTATCAGACATTCACGTTCTCACTTTCCATCCAATTTGTGCTGTGACATGTGAAAGGCAGAATACATCATGTAACTTTTGTAACATAACAAATGTACAGTACTGTTACACGTCAAAGGTGAAGTTCTGTTACATGTCAGAGGTGAAGTTATGTAACATGTCAGAGGTGCAGTTATGTAACATGTTAGAGGTACAGATATGTAACATACCAGAGGTGCAGTTATTTTAACATATCAGAGGTGCAGTTATGTAACATGTCACAGGTGCAGTTATTAATTTTTCGGAGGTGCAGTTATGTAACATGTCAAAGGTGCAGTTCCGTCTTACATTAAAGATGTGTGTGTGTGTGTGTGTGTGTGTGTGTGTGTGTGTGTGTGTGTGTGTGGTGTGTGTGTGTGTTGTGTGTGTGTGTCTGTGTCTGTGTCTGTGTGTTTGTGTGTCTGTGTATGTGTGTGTGTGTGTGCGTGCGTGTGTGTGTTGTTGTGTGTGTGTGTGTGTGTGTGTGTGTGCATGCGTGCGTGCGCGCGTGCGTGTGTGCGTGCGTACGAGCAAGCATGTGTGCGTATGTATGTGTGTGTGTGTGAGAAAAAGAGAGAGAGAGAGAGAGAAAGAGAAGAGAGAGAGAGAGAGAGAGAGAGAGAGGAATGTCTTTATCTGCCTCATCTATCGTAAAATTTAGAAAGAGAGGGTGTTAGTTACGCCAATGACATTGACAAACAAAGCACATGACAAGACACGATGCATTTCAACCACTTGGGTCTTCTTCAGGCGAAAAAATAAATCACATTTAACATTTAAGACAGTACAAACAAAGAACGAAAATGACTCATCTGTTGTTAGTCCATGTGGTGGGGAGAATAGCCGCTAGGCGGAAATGACAAGGGGGATTATGGGAGAGGAAAAGGAGGAGGGGGGTTGTGGGGGGAGGGGGGGGTGTGATACGATAGGGTTGTGTGTCTAGTTTAGTGGGGTGGTGTGATATCTTTGTGACGGTTGTGATAATGGTGGATTGATAATAATGGTAAGGGGGGAGGGGGGGGGAGGCAAACTGGAAAAAAAAATTATATATAGAAGGGGTAAATAAAAAAAAAAAAAAGTTTAGGTGAATAAAATAAATGATTTCGCTGGGTGATGAAAGAGGTGGTGGTAGTTATGCGTGGGTAGTTGTGAAAGGTGTGTGGGTAATGTTAATGAGGGAGGGAAGGGGATGGAAGATAAGTGGGTGATAAGGTATGATTGGGAGGGGGGGGGGAGGGGGGGTTGAGAAAAAAAAGGAGGAGGGTAATGTGTGTGGTGGGGGGGGGGGGGGAAGGAAGGGGGGCAAGAGTAGGAGAGCTCATATCTCTTCATCCACTATGGGGTGGGGGGTGGGGGTGGGAGGTTGGGAGGTTCATATTAATAGTGTTGTTTTAAAAAAGTAAACAATGCTGTGGGATGATGTTCATTGTAAATAACAGGTGAAATAATGTGTTGGCATCAATATGCTGCTGTTTGTTGAGAGAAGATAGCAGTGATCAATGAAAAACAGAGTATCATGTGTTGACCAAAACACACACACCACAACACACACACACACACACACACACACACACACACACACACACACACACACACACGCACACACACACACACACACAACACACACACACACAAAAGGGGGGGGGGGACCACATGTAAACAATGTTCTAGGTGAGTTAAGATCGTGTGATCATAGTGAGACTAACTGTTGAAAATTTTCACACACATATTCACACACACACACACACACACACACACACACACACACACACACACACACCACACACACAAAGAGGGGTAAAAATTATTATCATTAATCAGTCACTGATGGGTGATGATCATATGAGATCAACGGTAGTGTAGGAAGAGATTCTTCTCCGTTCCCTTAGGCAGGAATGGTGGAGGTACTGGCAAGGGCTTCTGTATGGTGAAGGCCCTCCAGTGGTCAATAAGGTTTTGCATTCATCAGTGTGTTGGCAGGCCAGGATTCTTCTTTTGGTGTTGTTGGGACTGTTCCACCGTCATTGGGGCTGCATGATGAATTGCAGACCCGCCAGGGTGGAGTATTGCAGAGATGTTATGTCATAGTCTGGTGTGCCCGGTTCTCAGTATCACAATGATGATCATCTAATCGTGTCCAGCCACAGCAGCTGTCTAGACCTGTCCATGGCAGAAGGAGCAGGGTCCACAACAGGCACAGGATCCACGGCGAGGACAGGAACCTGTGTCGGAGTAAGGAATGCGCTGGTTGTCATGGGAACCAAGAGCGGCAGCAGCACACCTGTCCCTGATAGCGAACCAGGAGCACGTGAGCTTCGGAAACACAACCTTGGCCTTGCCATCTACAATGGCAGCCGTCTCTCTGACCCATGAAACTACAGCAGTGTGTAAAGGTCACTGTGTTTTCTGCAATGTCCGAACCTAGGACAATAAAGTGGGGGGGGGGGGGGGGTGGAGGAGATGCCTTTGTCATCAGAACTGATCTGAGATAGAAACAAACACCTATGCCAAGAAGCATCATCGACCGTTCTGTGACCAGGCTGGCTTGGAAAGGCACCTCCACTTTACAGACATCAGTGAACGTGGACCACCAATGACACCTACCGTACAAGAGAGGCGTGTTTGTATGTCAAATCCTGTGACTCTCCCCCCCCCCCCCTCTCCACTTCCACCCCTTACAACCCACTCTTGCAAGCTACTTCTGTTTCTCAATTCCGTTTTTTTTTCGTTCAGAAAAAAGAGCTTGTTTCCCCAAGTATTTGCAATACGTGTGCTAAAATGTGGACAAAGACGGCGCGTGGCCCCTCCTCAGGTATTTTCAATACCATCTGTTAAAATGTTGATGAAAACAGTTTGGTCCCTACCCAGGTATTTCCAATACCGTCCGTTTCATTGTGAGGAAAAGGTACTTCAGACTGACAGAGGTTTCACAAACAGGTAAACTGTCATAAGATAACTATCACACCCCCGATCTAAAATCGTCAGTTCAAAGGGCAATTGCATGAAGGGAATTCTCGTTAATTTCTATCTGGAGGAGTTTATAAGAGTGAGGAATTCAATACAATGATTGCAAACTTAGAGACGCACGCGTGCGCGCGCACACGTCTCTCTCTCTCTCTTCTCTCTCTCTCTCTCTGTGTATGTGTTTGTGTGTGTGTGCGCGCGCGCGCGCGCGTTTGTGTGCGTGTGTGTGTGTGTTGTGTGTGTGTGTGTGTGTGTGTGTGTGTGTGTGTGTGTGTGTGTGTGTGTGTGTGACAGAGAGAGAGAGAGAGAGAGAGAGAGAGAGAGAGAGAGAGAGAGAGTCGAAATTCATTCCCGACTTCAAATCCCACCCCACATTACCCCCCTCCCTCCCCCCCTTCTCTCTCTCTCTCACTCACCCTTCTCTCTCTGTCTCTGTCTCTCTCTCTCTCTCTCTCTCTCTCCTGGGGGGTGAGTTCATGCTCATGTTCGAGGCAGTCGCACTTTGTTGAGTGTCTGCAATTAACTGCTAATTATTCGAGTTTCATTACATTTAAAGTTTCAGAAATTTGCAAGATTAGTGCTTTTGGTACCATCCATCATGCCTGCAAGTTTCATGGAGTTTCGTTCTCGCTGTGGTGTGTTTTACTTGACTGTTTTGGCTCGGACATTGAAGAGGCTCAACCACTGTGTGTCAAAGGTCACAGGAATACGACTTCTACCTCGTGGCTTTGACATGCACAGCAGAGGACAACACAACATTCGCACGGACTATGCATCGCTGTATTTCTCGTTCTGCTGGTTTTCTCGCGACGCTCTACCCCGTGCTGAGGCAAGATTCGGATGTGTGACAGCTTCTTTTGTGATTGTTTTTCTCGCCCGTTTCCTGCTGCAGTGCATGGACGTGGAAGCAAACCCAGGACCTACACATTCGGATCTCCTCATACAAATGGAAGAACATATAACTCGATTAAACGACGCCGTGAATGTCTTGACAAAGAAATGTGCTTTCCTTGAAAGCAAATATGAACAAGTCGTAGACTGGATGGATTACTTCGATGAAGTACGCCAGAATGTGGACGATGATATTGATAAGCTTGAGGCATTTTCCAGAGCAAAACAACGTGAAATTTTTCAACGTCTACGAGGAAGAAAATGAAACTTACTCTGATTGCGCCAGGAAGGCTGTTCAGCTTCTGAACAGGTTTTACCCCTGCAAGACATGGTCCCTGGAGGATGTTGAACGGGCCCATCGTGTAGGACGGAAAAGAGAACATTCTGCCTACCCCCGTCCCCTCATTGCAAAACTACACAGGTGGAGTGATAAACTGTCAGTTCTAAGTGAAAAGGACAGCAGAAAGGACTTGGCTGATACGCTGAACATTCGTGTGGGTGGCGATCTCACGAACAGACAGCAGAGTGTCATCAGACGTGAGAAGGAAGAAGGACGACGTGCCTTCTTTTGCAACGGACGCCTGCATATTGACGACAACAGAAGAGAGCAGCGCCATGGATACCGTGCTGGCAGACAACGTTCTCTGCAAAGCCATCACGCTGAAATTAAAAACCAGCCGCGGCAATCTGTCAGCCCACCTCCTCCCTCTGATATGGAATCTTTTCCTGCCCTCAGACGTCCACATGCCTCAGCTCAGCAGAACGACGGATCCTCTTGCGCTGCGCTTTGCCCGACATCCCGCTCCGCGCCCTACCCTCCCTCTTCAGCCCCAACGCCACGTCCTCAGAGAACGCCGCGAACCAAGGCCAGTGTTCGCCAGACAGCTTCACCAAGTCCTGTTCCTTCCGCTTCTGGTGACAGTGCTGCTGTTCCACAGGACCTGGACCTTACCAGCCAGGAGACCCTCGCACCTGATCCAGTGGACAGTGTAAGTGATAAATTCGCTGATAAATCTTCCGTCTACCAGAGAACTGTCACCTCATTCTCCCGCACCACCACGGCTTCCAGTGTGATCAGCGCTCCTCCACCGCTCAGCGCATGTTAGCAAAACAGTGTATATACTCATGCTGGTCCACCTGCCCATACTGTGCCTGTGACAACGGACACATTGAATGGTTTACTGTCCAGTGGAATTGCCTCTGCCGACCATTCCTCCGTTCTGGACCTGTGGATACATGGAACTCCGACGATGTTGAAAGTCAGTCTTTCTCTCAGCCCTTGTTTCAGCTCCAGCAGTCTCCTTTAGTTAGTGACCAGTCCCCTACCTGTTCTTACTTCATTCCTCAAGTTTCATATGAAAACGAAACCCCAGTCAAATCACCATGCCACCCACCTCAAACCCGAAGCAGAGCCAAATGTCGCCAAACACACCTGACAGACACATTCACTACCACTCCTCGTACAGCCCATGCCCCCTCTAGTAGCTAGGAATTCGGCCCTGCCTGTGTTTCAAATCACCCCACGGCTCAGCAATCTGGCATTTTAAAAGATGCCAAAACATTACGGTTCTTGACTTACAATGTGGAAGGTATGTCAACAGTATATGTACATGCCGGCAGAGTCTGCTGGACGGGGCAGATGACTGGGAGTGCACTGCAGACCTCCCAGAATGGAAGAGTCACCCAGAGATCATCAGCAAGAGTGGCATGAGACCAGACATAGTAGTCCACTCTAAGTCAACCAAGCAGCTGATCATGATCGAGCTCACGGTGCCATATGAGAACAGAATGGATGCAGCTCAAATCTACAAGACTGAAAAGTATGCTGATCTGGCAAACAGCCTGAGGAGAGAAGGCTATCAGGTCAAAGTCCTCACTGCAGAAATTGGAGCTAGGGGATTTGTACGAACGTCTGCATACAGCCTCATGAAACAGCTCTCAGTTGCAGGGAAGGAAAAAACCAGAGCCCTGAAAGCAATGGCAGAAGCGGCAGAGAGGTGTTCAAGCTGGATCTGGTCAAGGAGGAACAAAAGTGAACTTCATAAGGCTTAATTTCCCTACAAATATCAGGTGTCCCTGTGGCTCAGTGGTTAAAGCGCGAGTCATTAAGTGGAAAATGAGCATGTCCAGAGGGTCATGGGTTCGAATCCCAGCCATGGCTCGTCCCAAGATGGGAAAAAAAGGGGCAGCAGAGGGACATCCGGAGTCATGAACGGGTGTGGCCCAACCCCCCTAGAGTGTCAGGAGATAAGGGCCGAAACACTTGCTTGAAGGGGGCTTCTCTTCTGAGGACTCTCTGCTGCCACGCTCTCCACGAGTTTCTTTCTACTCATGAGGTTCGCTCTTTTGTGTCTGTTTATGATTTCATTCTCTTCGTTGAAACTTTTTCAGATTCCTTCCCAAGTCACTTATTTCCTTATCATGATGTATATATTTCTCCTGGTATTCAAGTTTCTGATTCCGTTACCGCTAGACTGTCCGGTGGAATTGCACTTCTTGTAAAGAAAAAGCTGACTAGATTTATTACACATATCGCAATTGAATATGACAACTGCTTGGTTCTCAAGATATCGAAACTACTAACGGGTTTTTATTCTGACTGTTTCTTGATTGGTTTGTATATCCCACCTTCAAATAGTGTTTATTATGCTGAAACTGAAATTGATAATGGTTTATGTTTTTTGGATAACTGTATCGCTGATTTATTTGAAGAATATGGCGAACTACCTCTCATTGTTTTTGGAGATCTGAATGCCAGAACAGGCAATGGTAATGCTTCTGACTTCTCCATAGATGACTTTATTGGTGAAAATGCAGATGATTCAAAGCAGTGTACAAGATTTCGTAGGGAGTCAAAGGATGGTGTTACAAATGAATTTGGTAAATATTTACTTCAAATATGTGATCAATATAACCTGATTATAATGAACGGACTTGTTTTAGGTGATGAGGGGGGAAACTTCACTTACATTGCTTATAATGGATGTAGTGTTATTGATTACTTTATTGTATCTGAATGTATGTTTCATGCGGGTTCATATTTAAACGTTATTCCCAGAACTGACTCAAAACATATGCCTGTAGAAATATTTCTTGAAGTACCTAAGGCCATTGAACTGAAACCCACCTCGACCCATTCTACGATAAGTAAAGTTACTAAGTTTGTGTGGAATAATGAAAAGAAAAATGATTATTGTGCAATGTTTAATGATAATGATGTTAAGAAACTAATTCAAGATGCTAGTAATTTAATAGATCTTGATATTGATGCTTCATTAGCCTCATTCATTGGTGGTCTCAAGATGGCTGGAAAAAGTATGTTAAAGACGTTCAGGGTAGATAGTTTCAGACAAAAGCCATGGTTTGACAGAGAATGTGCAGAAAAAAGACGTGAAGTACGTAAAGCTTTACGAACATTTCGCAGAGTTTGCGACAGTATTGTAAAAAATGATGTTGACAATGATAGTAAAAAGCTACAAATGATATATTACAGATATATGTATGTGATTTCAAGGAGACAGTATAAAAATCTGCTTAGTATTAAGAGGTCCGAACATAAACACTCAATTCTAGATACCCTTGTGAATAGTAGTGGCGATCCTAAACGTTTTTGGGGAACTGTTAAATCTGTTCTTATATCTAAAGAATTAAAACATAATTCGATCACTTCTGGTGAATGGTTTGATCATTTCAAGATGGTTTTTAATAGTGATCTATCTAATGATACTGATTTACCAGATTTTGAAGAAACTTTTCAAACTAACTTGCCTGTAGACACAAACTTGGACTGTGCTCCACTAGACAGAGCGATAGAGCAATGGGAAATTGAGGATGCTAGTAGAAAGAAACTCGTGGAGAGCGTGGCAGCAGAGAGTCCTCAGAAGAGAAGCCCCCTTCAAGCAAGTGTTTCGGCCCTTATCTCCTGACACTCTAGGGGGGTTGGGCCACACCCGGTTCATGACTCCGGATGTCCCGCTGCTGCCCCTTTTTTTCCCATCTTGGGACGAGCCATGGCTGGGATTCGAACCCATGACCCTCTGGACATGCTCATTTTCCACTTAATGACTCGCGCTTCAACCACTGAGCCACAGGGACACCTGATATTTGTAGGGAAATTAAGCCTTATGAAGTTCACTTTTGTTCCTCCTTGACCAGATCCAGCTTGAACACCTCTCTGCCGCTTCTGCCATTGCTTTCAGGGCTCTGGTTTTTTCCTTCCCTGCAACTGAGAGCTGTTTCATGAGGCTGTATGCAGACGTTCGTACAAATCCCCTAGCTCCAATTTCTGCAGTGAGGACTTTGAACTGATAGCCTTCTCTCCTCAGGCTGTTTGCCAGATCAGCATACTTTTCAGTCTTGTAGATTTGAGCTGCCTCCATTCTGTTCTCATATGGCACCGTGAGCTCGATCATGATCAGCTGCTTGGTTGACTTAGAGTGGACTACTATGTCTGGTCTCATGCCACTCTTGTTGATGATCTTGGGTGACTCTTCCATTCTGGGAGGTCTGCAGTGCACTATGCTATAAAATAATAATGATAATAATAATGTATGGATTTTATATAGCGCAATTCTTGGGATCAACTCATTGCGCTCAGCACACACTCAAACACTCGCACTAACATGTGTTCACACACACACGCACACACACACACACACACACACACCACACACACACACACACACACACACACACACACACTACCGACACAGGCGCACTTATCAAGTTCATCGGTTCAAGCGTAAACAATACAGTTATGCATGCAGTACATAAAAAGTCAGGTCATAATAATAGACACAGCATTCAGATATTATGGTTGAAGAAGGCTTTCCTAAAGAAGTATGTTTTTAACTCTGACTTGAATTTAGATAATGTAGGCAGGTCACGTAAGCTGTCAGGAAGAGAATTCCAAAGAGTGGGCGCACTAAAGCTAAATGCTCTCTCACCGACTGTCTTTAACGAGCGCCTAGGAATTTTCAGAAGTTTTTGAGAAGATGAGCGAAGAGACCGAGAAGTTTGATAGGTGGACAGAGAAGCAGAAAGATACTGTGGGAGTGTCCCATCAAAGAAACGATAGGCAAAAACTGCGATTTTGAACTGCCATCGATATTTGATGGGAAGCCAGTGGAGTGCACGTAACAAAGGTGTAATATGCTCATTTTTACGCTTTTTGAGAACAAGCCGAGCTGCACTGTTTTGCACCCTTTGTAATCGTGCAAACTGTTTTGAAGGAAGTCCTGCTAACACAGAGTTACAGTAGTCTAGTCGGGACATTACCATGGCGGTGATGAGTCTGATTGTTGCCTGTGTGGAGAGGTAAGACCGGATAGAAGCAATACGTCGCAATTCCAGGAAGCATGCACGACAAACATTAGATATTTGGTTCTGCATAGAGAGCGTTTGATCAATGCTAACACCTAAAAAAAAAAGCTTTGAAATAGGAAAAGCATCTGGTTCCGATGGATTAAGTGGTGAATTTTATAAAAACTCATCTCAAGAAGTCATTCTATTTTTAATTCAATACTTCAATAAACTGTTTGATTCTGGTAGTTTTCCTAAAAGTTGGTCTCAGTCTATCATTCTACCTGTGTATAAAAAGGGTAATCCTGATTGTCCTGACAATTACAGGGGTATTTCCTTGCTAGATATTGGAGGCAAGTTGTACAGTTATATCCTTAATAAAAGACTTACTGAATGGGTCGAAGATAATGATTTAATTGATTCATCTCAAGCTGGTTTTAGACGAAATCATAGTACAATTGATCACATTTTTACCCTTCTGGCACTAATTCAAAAGCAGTTACTCAATCGGAGCAAGCTATACGTTGTCTTTATTGATTTCAAAAAGGCCTTCGACTTAGTTAACAGGCAGTACCTTTGGATGATATTAAAGAAAAAAGGAATCAGAGGTAAAATGTACAAAGCTATCAAAGGCATGTATGAAACGGTCAAAGCTAGTGTAAAAGTGAACAACCAGTGCACTGAACCATTCTTCTGTCCTCGTGGCCTGAGACAAGGAGACAACTGCCGTCCAGTTTTATTCTCGCTATTTATTAATGAACTTGCAATTGATGTAACCCGTAATGGTAAACACGGTGTAAAGCTATCCCCAGATTTAATGGAAATGTTGATACTACTTTTTGCTGATGATGTTCTGTTACTGTCTTTCTCGGTTATTGGTCTGCAACGACAGCTGAATATTTTGAGGGATGCCTCGCATAGAATGAATTTATCGGTTAATTTAGATAAAACTAAAGTGGTCGTCTTTCGCAAAGGCGGTTACATTGCAGCGAGAGAAAAATGGTTCTTTGGTAGCAATAAGCTAGAAGTGGTCAATCAGTATAAATACCTTGGTATCATTTTTTCTCCTTCCCTCTCTTTCTCCTACGCTAAGGAAGATAGAGCTGCGAAAGCAAAGAGAGGAGTTGTATGCATCTTAAAACTGCTGTGGTCCCTCGGTGAAAAGCATCCCAAAGTGTTCTTTAAATTATTTGATTGTCAAATCCTACCAATGCTAACTTACGGCTCTGAAGTTTGGGGATTGATTGCAAATCAGAATTTGATTGAAAAAGTACACCTCTTTGCGTTGAAAAGATTGTTAAATGTTAGCGTTAAGACACCTAATGTCCTCGTCTATGGTGAATGTGGTAGATATCCTCTTTATGTTCATTACAAGATGTGTTAAATATTGGTTGAAACTTTTGAGAATGTCTGATGAGCGTCTGCCTTTAAAATCTTATAAAATGCTGCTAGCTCTTCACTATCAAAATCAGAACAATTGGGTTTCTGCCGTATGCTTTACTTTATACAAATATGGATTCGGACATGTATGGGAACACCAAGGTGTCCAAAATATTCATCTTTTTCTCAGAGAATTCAAGCAAAGGCTAATTGATTGTTTCATTCAAGGATGGGAGGCTCAGTTGAGAGATAAAAGTCGGTATACATTTTATGCATCTTTCAAACTATCGTTTGGTACATCTCAATACTTATTCGACCTAAAACAGTGTGTACTGAAAAAGACCTTAATCAGATTTAGATTAGGTGTTTCAGCATTACGAACGCATCGGTACCGATATTCTAATAATGTCTCCCCTAACTGTCCATTTTGCGAGAGTGTCCCAGAAAGTGAACTTCATTTTATATGCGTCTGTCCCAAATACTCAAATGTTAGAGAAAAATACATTCCCTGTAAATATTACAATTACCCTTCTTCTTTCAGGTTATCGTTACTGATGTGTGACACTAAATGTATGTGCAGACTGGCAGCGTATCTAACTGATGCATTTAAAATCCGTAATCTTGCTATTTCGTCCGCAGGTTAGTATGGTTGTTAATCATATTCATTTTCAATGTAGTATCCTGACATGATTTCCCTTGTACCCCCTCCCCTTGACATGGGCAGAAGGCCTGGCTCATTAAACATTGTTGTCATTGTCATTGTCATTTGTCTCTCTCTCTCTCTCTCTCTCTCTCTCTCCTCTCTCTTCTCTCTCTCTCCTCTTTTCTCCTCTTCTATCATGTTTGTACATTACGCTTTACGTTTTAGAGAGGAAAAGTTGAAATGAAATGTTATAAACCTAAGTTCGTTACTTCTATTACCGCCAAATGAGCATTCTTCTTTTTGAAAATTTTTCTAAATAAATTATTCATTTCAATAGCATAAACAATTTCATGTTATGTGTCTCATCTGGACAGGCTGGAGGCCTCACATTAAAGTCACGAGTTCACGAGTTCTCTTGTCTACGCGAACACGTTCGAGGGGTTCTGAGATTTGATGATCCCATTAAGCCAGGCTTGAAAGGTGTCTAACAGGAGGAGACGACCACATCATGGACGTGGTGGAGTTGGTTCTTCAGTCGTCCTTTACCCCTCGGTTATCGCCCCTTGCTGAGGCACATCTCCCACTGCTGGGACAATGGGGTCTGGCTTGCTCCAATGTCGGTGTGCTCTTTGTGATAGTTTAGGGAATGTTAAAACCGCTGAGATAATGTGGATGACAAACGTTAATTCAAACATTTTCAGCTTTCTTCACGATAAAAATCCACTGGAAGGGCAAGTAGAGCAGGGAGAGGGGGGGGGGGAGAGGCGAGGTAACGACCCAGAGCGGGGAGGGAGGGCGAGGTAACCGACCTCCAGAGCGGGAGGGGAGAGGCGAGGTAACCGACCTCCAGAGCGGGGAGAGGGGAGGCGAGGTAACCGACTCCAGAGCAGGAGGGGAGACGAGGTAACCGACCTCCAGAGCGGGGAGAGGGGAGGCGAGGTAACCGACCTCCAGAGCGGGTAGGGGAGAGGCGAGGTAACCGACCTCCAGAGCAGGGAGGGGAGAGGCGAGGTAACCGACCTCCAGAGCGGGTAGGGGAGAGGCGAGGTAACCGACCTCCAGAGCGGGGAGGGGAGAGGCGAGGTAACCGACCTCCAGAGCGGGGAGAGGGGAGGCGAGGTAACTGACCTCCAGAGCGGGGAGAGGGGAGGCGAGGTAACCGACCTCCAGAGCGGGGAGAGGGGAGGCGAGGTAACCGACCTCCAGAGCGGGGAGGGGAGAGGGGAGGTAACCGACCTCCAAAAGAGAAACAGTAGAAAGCCAGAGGAGTACCTCCCCTCATGGAGCGCAGAAGCCAGCCGTCATGGCTGTCAGGGAGCTGATGACAGAACAAGGCACCACTGACAGTGCCAGACAGGTCATGTCCTGAAACTGAAGCACTGATCCACAGCAAGCTGAATCACCAACTGACAAGAAAACATGAAACGAAGGTATAGCGTGAACGAGGGGATACCAGTTGGGAATTGATGAAGTTAACATCACAATATCGGAGAAGAATCACTTGCACACACAAGATTCACACGTGCATGCTGACAGGTGTAGTGTTAAGGACTGACACATTTCATGACACTGTCAATTCAGCACGACCTTCACCAGCTCAACGAGAAAGACATTTACAGCGGGTAAGTCACGTTATGATTGAACGTTATAGGATTAAGTTTTTGTAGTGATATTTGAAGAATAAGTGAATGTCACATTGGTAGGATTAGGATTTGTTAGTTATTGTAGTAATAGTATTTGTAGTTGGGTGTAAGGTGTATTATTGTATATGAGAAGGGTGAATGTAGTATGACTTTGTAAAGCGCCTAGAGAAATTCGTTTGATTAAGCGCTATATAAGAAATCATTATTATTATTATTATAAGTCAACCGTAGAACAGGGGGTTCCATTCTACGCGGGTTTCGTGTGCTCCCCATACACTGTGTGTTGCGCTGGGCTGTCACAACTCTGTCACAGATCAGATCGGGTGCCTTAGCGTGGACTGGACCTGTGGGGTGGCTGACAAGGACTTCAGAGACATCCCACCAACCTCCGCCATCTTGCTGACTTTGATTTTTTATCCTCTGTGGAGGAGGTCATTTCGGCCATAGAGGCCAGAGATATGGTGGAGCGTGTATGGACATGCCTGCACGCTTCACCGTGTTCGTGACCACACCAACGGTGCAGGAAGGTGGAGAGAACAGCAGATGGGTGCGATTGGGTCTTATTCAGAGGTAAACAAAGGAAATCCTTTCAGAGAAATCTCCATGGCTGTAGCGCAGGGGTTGGGAAGGACAGATGGCGGGCTGCATGCCCATCAGACTGATGATGACTCCATTTGGGACCTGGACACTTCCTGGCTGGACAATAAGAAAAGTGTCTGTTCCTATATCGGTTCATGTATCAATCTCTTTCCATGTCTGTTCCTATATCGGTTCATGTATCAATCTCTTTCCATGTCTGTTCCTATATCGGTTCATGTATCAATCTCTTTCCATGTCTGTTCCTATATCGGTTCATGTATCAATCTCTTTCCATGTCTGTTCCTATATCGGTTCATGTATCAGTCTTTTTCCATGTCTGTATGTTCCTATGTCTGTTTATGTCTCTTCTTTCCGAGTCTGTCTATTCCTATGTCTGTTTCT
>CM065714.1:152186158-152228658 GCA_033310375.1 Conus canariensis
ACTGCTCTGTTCGGATTGCCGGAGCGACGGGAGAAGTCGGGGTGTGGCTGTGGACGAGGAACCGGAGTGAGCGGCGATAGAGTGGTGCGTCGGGAATGACACAGAAGATTGAGAGTGCAAAACAATAGATAAACACACAATGAATAAATGAATACATTAAATAAACAACTAGCTAAATGAATCGATTGATGGATAAATGAAAGGTGAAGGGGGTGGTGAGATAAGGAAACTGACAGACGTGCAAAGAGCTTTTCTTTACATCCAGTTGTAACAACGTATACAGCAGGTGATGTGAATACTGTGCGATTTGAAATAGCCGAATATAACCGAATACATGAAAATACGCAATACCGGGTGTCGCGTGAAATCTGGGAACGTGATATCTGGAAGGCTTCCCAGATATCACAGATTTTTTGGGGAACGCGTTCCCAAAACGTACTGTGATATCTGGGAAGGCCCGTGATATCTTGGAACGTGGTCTTTCAGAGCTCAGAAGGGCAGAAAGAAGACGAAAAAAGAATGGATTTTCGAGATAAGGTAGGAAACAATTTATTTAGGTGCAGTTGAGATCTTTGGCCTTCTTGTCACTTTTTTTTCCATTAATTTCTTGGCATGATTTTCACAAGTTCCCACATTTCACGATTGGAAGTTCAGGAAATCTGGGAACGCGTTCCCCGATATCACGGTTCCCAGATAATATACGACACCGGGCCTTTACTTAACAAAAATTCTAACTGAACATTTTCTGTCTTTGCAACTGAAAAATAATGTCTCTAGGTTTTAAAAAAAAGACATTTTTTGTTTAGTGCACATTCGTGGAGCTTAAATGATACAGAAATGTTTGATGGACTATCATCCTGATCGCTGAACCTTAGAGAAGGTAATGCTGTATGGTGTCAATGCTGTGCTTGTTCTGTTCACTATTTCATATCGTGCTTTGCACACACCACTGCGACGCTATGGCTGGAAGAGAGGCAAACGGTAATGGCCCAATGTTCACACGCCGTTTTGTGTCTGAAGCAGTGGGCGGACTCCCCGCAGAACGCGCGTGAAGAGCGGAAATAGTGCGGCACTACGGATGAGGGATTTCCTTTGATGCAATGACGAGGACATCTGGTCTTCATGTCCTTTGATGCAATGATGAGGACATCTGGTCTTCATGTCCTTTGATGCATTGACGAGGACATATGGTCTTCATGTCCTTTGATGCATTGACGAGGACATCTGGTCTTCATGTCCTTTGATGCAATGACGAGGACATCTGGTCTTCATGTCCTTTGATGCATTGACGAGGACATCGGTCTTCATGTCCTTTGATGCATTGACGAGGACATCTGGTCTTCATGTCCTTTGATGCATTGACGAGGACATCTGGTCTTCATGTCCTTTGATGCATTGACGAGGACATCTGGTCTTCATGTCCAGTCTGTGGAAGAAGCAGAGTGCTTGTAATTAATTCAAAGAAACTGACCAGTGTTTGCTGTATGTATGCGTACGCTCGCAAGCACGCGCGCGCGCGCACACACACACACAGACACACAGACACACACACACACACACACACGCACACACACACACACACACACACACACACACATTCTTACAAGTTTCTTCCTTCTTGCCGAAGGAAGAATATTCACACACACACACACACACACACACACACACACACACACACACACACACACACACACACACACAAATTCTTACAAGTTTCTTCCTTCTTGCCGAAGGAAGAATATTCACACACACACACACACACACACACACACACACACACACACACACACACACACACAAACAAACAAACAAGTGAACGAATACAGTATGCAAGCTGTCCCAAGGGACACGGGTAAATTTCAACATCATGCTACTTTATCACAGCTTTGTGCTGCTATATGTATTGTTCATACTGCATGTTTTACGTTGACTACTTTATAACAGCTTTGTGCTGCTATATGTATTGTTCATACTGCACTTTTTACGTTGACTCTTTATCACAGCTTTGTGCTGCTATATGTATTGTTCATACTGCACTTGTTATGTTGACTCTATTACAACTTTGAGCTGCTAGATGTATTGTTCATACTGCACTTTTTACGTTGACTATTTATCACAGCTTTGTGCTACTATATGTATGGTTCATACTGCACTTTTTACGTTGACTCTTTATCACAGCTTTGTGCTGCTATATGTATTGTTCATACTGCACTCTTTACGTTGACTCTTATTCACAGCTTTGTGCTGCTATATGTATTTTTCTCACTGCATTTTTTACATCACCTACTTTATCATGGGTTTGTGTCACATATGTATCGGGCTGTGAACTTTTTAGTATTAATTACTTCATCTCGGCTTTGTGTTGCTTTATGTATGTTTCACATTGAACTTTTGAACATCAATACTTTATTATATCCTTGTGTTGCCGTTTGGTTTTTGTATTTGTTTGTTCGTTCACTTGTATGTTTGTTTGTTTGTTTTCAGTCCAATCTGTGCCACCTGAGAGGCAATCAGCCACGCCGCTCTTTCGGGCTCGTCGTCCACAACCACAGCCCGACACCGGCAATCTGCATGGAACAGTCAATGTCAAGTCGTCATGTGGCAACCCACCAGAGGAGACACTGCACTGCTGGCCAGTCACTTCGGTGGTGTTCAGTGGCGCCTGTTCTGATCCATCAACGCAGGACACCACCCTCTTGACAATAACTGCTTAGTCGAGGTCATCTGGGCAATAAGCAACATTATGTCTCTCTTGTGTTGACATATTCTATTTTCACACTGAACTTTTTATCATCAACACTTTACCACCGCTTTGTGCTGCCACATGAATTAACACACAGGCACACACACACACACACACACACACAAGATGGCGGCCACGGTCAACAACTACAGCAGAAGCTAGCTGAGTTTTTTGTAAAGTTTTTTAAAAAAATGATGACCAGGATGACAAAAACAAGAAATGCAAGAAGTAAGCCATCAACTTTGCCAATGGAAAAAAGTAACAGCAGTTTGCAAAATTTTCAATCCACTGTAACAAGCCAGTCGAATGTTCGAAGCGGGGGT
Organism: Conus canariensis; assembly: GCA_033310375.1. NCBI lineage: Eukaryota > Metazoa > Mollusca > Gastropoda > Neogastropoda > Conidae > Conus > Conus canariensis. The sequence continues at coordinate 152,189,225 of CM065714.1, forward strand.
GACCGTTTAGTAACCCAAACAAAAATGTCCGGTATGCCTGCCGACAATAAAGGCCCCGCAGAAGACAGCCCGAAAAGAGAAGCGGGAAGTAACATTGAAGATTTCAAAGCTCTCATAATGACTCTGAGCGAACGAATCTTGAGTCTAGAGAAAATAGTTGAAAAACAGACCAAAATAATTGAATCGAACCTCAGGATAACGAAAAGCGAAAGTGTCGCCATTCAGACCGAATCGACCGAAACATCTTTCGCAACGCCTCACCGCTCTTATGCAAAAGTTGCACATCGCTGCCGGCAAAATCTCCTCCCCAACACAACAAGGGCGTGGATGAGTTGTACGAGCCGTACATTAGGTCAAACAAAGAAATTTATCTAATGAAACAAAACCACAAAGAACAAAAACTGAATTGTGACGTAAAGAATCAAAGCAACGTCAAACAAGATTCTGCGAAATTGCCTAACACATCTGTGGAACAAAAGATAGAAAACTTCAAGTCTCCACACAAACAAAACGTCAAAGAAAAACACTCTGGCACAACAAAGAAATACGTATCCCATTCTGTTTCTACATCTGGTGGCGATTTGCCTCGTGTCCTTCCGATACATGACAGTATCATGAAGAAGGTTGATGCACGGAGACTTGGCCTGTCATACGGTCTGCAGGTGGCAAAGAGAAAAGCTTATCAGATTGAGCATTGCACACGCGCTCTGAACGAGGCAAAAGTATCTCTGAATGCTGAACCCGAATGTGTAGTTCTGCATGTAGGAGTGAACGATTTGAAGGGGAAAGATCCGGAGAAATGCAGTACGGAAATGCAGAAATGCGTCAAGGAGGCCAAAGGTCAATTTCCCAAAGCCAAGATCGTAGTAAGTCAAGTGGCTCCTGTCAAATATAAAACACTAGACATTAAGAAAGATCTGTTCAACGCAATGACAAGACAGAAACTACAGACAGAAAACGACATTACTTTCGCCTCCTTTAACGAGTTGAGGATGGAAGACAGAAGAGTCCTGACAGCTGACGACGTTCACCCCACAACCAGAGGAGCGAGCACCATCGCGAGGACCCTGGGCAAACACCTGCATGGAATGTTTTGGGAAAAGCCACGGAGGAGACCCGCAGCCTTTCGTTACAGTTGCCAAGGTTTTCACCCTCCGCCTTTTCCACGTCCTTGGTTCTACTAAACTGGTCGTACTTCGACTCTCAGCTGTTTACAGTCAATCATCAAGATTTTCTGTTTTTATATGTAGTCATCTCTAAGATAGTTAATGTCTAAATGATATAAATTATTGTGATATATGTAAATGAAAGCACATAAAAAGCCAAACATTACATTTCTACAGTGGAATTGTCGTTCTATAACGAAAAATCTATCATACTTAAATCAATATTTAGTAACAAATAAGTTTCATGTTTTATTACTACAATCTTTAAATGTGAGCTGTGATAAATTACCATATCTACCTGGATTTTACCACCCTCCGGTTTACGAACAATGTGGAGACAGAGTGCAAACAGCCATTTATGTGCGTGAAGACCTGGACTTTTGTGAAAGAACTCCACCTGTGTATAATATTTCCTCTGTGTCATGCTGTGCAGCCATGGTTAAGTTCACTTCATCCTTGATTCTTAATGTTGCTTCAATTTATCTTCCAAAAGGTCCTGATAATAAGAACACTGAATGGTTGAAAGGGTTCCAAGATCAAACGGATAAGTGGGTTATTGGGTGTGATTTTAATGCAAATGCCCATTTCGGGGATAAGAGTTGTTCCTATATTTCTAATAACCGTTTGTTAGATAACATAGCGGACGCGTGCAGATTGGTCACTCTTCAAAGACACCCTTAAAAACATAGATTTAGATTATTCTACTGAAGAAAATATAGACAATCAGTATGATAAATTCTGTAATTTTATCCTAAAAAGATAAATCGATCCCCAAAATAAAAAACACAAAATCTAAAAAACACAATGGAAATGTGTGGTGCAACAAGGAATGTGAACGCGCAAATAACAAGAAAAAAGAAAGATTTAAGATATATTGTAAAAAGAATGATCAGCAAGTAATCATGAAAAAATGAAAAAGACGGGTAAAGAAAGTGATGATGCAATAGAATATGCAAAATTGAAACATTGGAATGCATTCTGTAACTCTGAAGTAAGACATTGTAAGGACATGGGAAAAATATGGGAAGAACTGAAAGCTATGAAAAATGGATTGACATCACCACAGTATCCCATAAAAATAGATAACAACAATCTACCCACTGCTAAAGAGAAAGCAGAAGATTTTGTAAACTTATTCGCTGATGTCAGCCGTCCTGAGGGTCTAACAAACACTGACCGAACTTACAGAGAAAAAGAAGAAAGTAATATAACATATGACGATCCACCACCAGATAATAGCATTAACATTAATGCTCCTATAACTGTACAAGAAGTAAAAGAAGCCATTAGAGCCATTCCAATAAGGAAATCATCAGTTGGTTTAGATGCAATATCTGATCAGATGCTAAAGAATTTACCTGAAAATCTTGTAGTTTTTCTTCATGCTTTGTTAAGTACTTGCTGGAACAGTAGCGACATGCCCAAAAGATGGAAACAGACAATTGTTGTCCCAGTTCATAAACAAGGAAAGTCTTCCAATGATCCTAAAAATTACAGACCTATAGCATTAACATCACACGTCTGTAAACTATCAGAAAGAATTGTTTTGAATAGACTAGCACATTACTGTGAAAAAAAAAATGACATCATTCCTATTATTCAAGCTGGCTTTCGTAAAGGAAGATCTACCACAGAAATATTAGTGAAATTATCAACAAATATAAAGAAACAATTTGCAAGACGTAAATGTGTCCTGGCTACATTTTTTGACATACCAAGGCTTACGATCAAGTGTGGCATTCATAGCTATTAAACAAACTTAAAAATATTGGACTATCAGGAAATGTATACAATTATGTTAAATGCTTTCTGAAAAATAGCGTAATACAAACAAGAGTAGGAAAACCATATTCCACCAGTAGAACTTTGTCAATGGGAATCCCCCAAGGGTCAGTGTTAGCTCCGCTTCTTTTCTCATTGCTATTGCATGATTTGCCAAATAAGTTATCTAAAAAGGTAGTTCTCGTTCAATATGCAGACGACATTTGCATGTCTCGTTCAATATGCAGACGACATTTGCATGTGGATGGAAGTAACTCTTAAAAAGAAAACTCCACAGCGTGATACAAATTTCATCAGAAAGATCTATCAAGACGAACTCAATAGGATGGCGGAATACATGAAGTTAAATGGATTAAACTTATCTATTGAAAAAACAAATATAATTCTTTTCAATAGTGGTAATAATCCAGAAAAACTGCCTGTTTTTACATTGGGCGAAACACCTCTTAAATACGTGACAGAAGTTAAATTCCTAGGAGTCCATTTCACATCTAAACTATCATGGGACGCTCATATTGAATACTTATTAACAAAGGCGAGGAAAATATTAAGTTTCCTTAAAATTATTTCTAAAGAAAAAAAGGGACAGAATTCATCTACATTGATAACTCTATGTAAATCCTTAATGAGGTCGAAAATAACATATGCCCAAGAAGTAATCTTCAGCGCTCCCAAATACCTATTGAAAAAGCTTGAAAGTATTGAATGCAAGGCATTGAAATTAGCACTTGGCCTTCCGGTGCACGCATCATCTTCTCGTACGTATTACGAAGCGCAGATGCTTCCCTTAGATGAATACAGAGAGTTAGCGTGTTGTAAATTTGTTATCAAGAGTACAACTAATAAAACGCACATTAGATCTGAAATAAAAATGAGGTCAGATATTGATTTTCCTAAAAGAGCAAAATCTATAGCTTCTCAAAAAACACTGGCAACGTACACGTCAAAAAGTATTACTGATTCTGGAGTTTCAATCGATAACGATGCTCTATCCATTAGACCGTTATTTTCTCCTATACCACCATGGGAGCTTAATAAAGCACATTTTGATATTGAACATACCAATATGAAAAAAGATGAAAACATAAACATGTTAGCGAGCTATATCAAATGCCATGTTGAAAAGAACTATTCAAATTATTTGAAAATATACACAGACGGTTCGTGCATTGACAAACAGGTTGTGCATTCTTAATACCAGATTTAAGAGTAGAGAAATCATTTTATATCGGAATTAACAAATCGATATTTACAGCAGAATTAACAGCGATACTCCTGGCTTTAAATTACCTTTTAAACTTTCCAAAAACAATATTTCAAAATCTGTTCTGTGTTGATTCTAAATCAGCTCTTCGGGCATTAAAAGTTTTTCAATTGCACACAAGACCTGAAATGATCATAGAGATAAGTTGTATGATACGCATGTTAATTGCAAGAGGAACCCATGTAGCTTTTTGTTGGATTCCTTCACATTGTTCTTTTCATTGTAATGAAAAAGTAGACAGGGCAGCTAAACGTGGAGCCAAAAATAGTTTTGATTCAGAATTGTTTGATTTCCCCTTATCAGTACATGAACAGTGTGACTTAGTTAAGTCGCATGTCTGGAAAGCTTTTGAATATAGTATGGTAGATCACGTCTATAAAGAACAGTTTGATATTAAAAGAATCAAAGAGAATTTTAATCTTAATAGAAAATTACTCTCATTAATGCACAGGTGGAAACTTAATGCATTTAAAACAAAATATGTAAAAAACGTAGTTTGCATATGTGGAAACAAAATTACTCCAGTTCATATTGTTTCATGCAATGATATGAAAAAAATCATTCCAGTATTGAAGCAAAATACTGTGCAGGCCATTTTTGAGTCACCAGCTTTAACGTACGAATTCTTTGTACACTTAGAACGCACCCCTATTGGAAAATACGTATAATATTTTTTTTATTAACTTTATTTGCGGGGGATAAGAAAGGAAGGGGGGTGGGGTGGATAAAATGGGGGGGGGGGGGAGCAAAGGATTTTTGTTTGTTTGTTTGTTTGTTTGTTTGTTTGTTTTATTTTATTTTTTTCTTTAATACTGTCATCCGTTTTGACTTTAATTGATTAGTTAGTTGTTGGTTATAAGTATTTTGTTTCATGTTAATCTTTGTCACCGATCGGCGGTACTAAATCAGCACGTCTATGTGGTTAGAGTGGTGAGGATTCAAGATATAGAGCGTGTGCGCGTATGCGTGGGAGTGTGTGTGTGTGTGTGCGTGTGTGTGTGTGTGTGTGGTGTGTGTGTGTGTGTGTGTGTGTGTGTGTGCGCGCGCGCGCGCGGCTCGCGCGTATGTGAGGTTGGGTTTAGTTAGCTAGACTTAGGTTAAGTTCCTCAGGGTTAGGTAGTAAGGTTAGGCTAGGAGGGGGGGGGGGGGGGGGTGAAGTAGGACATACAGTATTTTTGCCTTCCAGTCTTCATTTATTGAGGGAGTGGTAGGAGGAAGTTGGTTTCGTTCCCGATTGTTACCCTTTTGTTAATGTGGTTCTACACCAGAGAAGGCGGGGCAGGATATCGGCTGTTGTTGTGTTGTCACGTCTGTGAGTTGTTGTGGTAAATTGTCGTGTTGTTGCACGAGCAATAACTAGTCCGTTGGTCAGGCGTGTCAGCTCTGCGGAGGGATACACTGCTCTGACCAGTCGTTGTTTTGTGTGATGAGTAGAGTTCGCTTGATTCCGACCAGGGCGGAATGCGTTGGGGTAGCTTCACTTCGGTCCCTGGTGTTCGTCGGAGTGGACGTACTCCTTGTAGGTGCGGCGGCAGCGCCGGTAGTTTTGAAGAGTGACTTCGGGTCATAGTTAGTGCCAGGTCCTCGTCGGGTTTGGGTGCCCTTGGCCTGTGCTGAGTCGGTGTCGTCCTTGTTGCAGCCACTGTCAGCCAGTTGCAGAACTGGTGTGGTTGATCGTCTGTATGTCCAGTTGTGTCAGCAGGTATCCTGTTCCGTCCTGAGGCTGGGGCCAGATCACCGCAGTCTACTGCTGCGTGCCGGCAGGTGAGCGGCGCTTTCCAGTACCTGTTGTTTTCCCGGGAGAGGGAGACCACCCAGGCCGTCTGCCTTCTGTGGGGCAGCTCTCCTCCGGCTGCCGGTACTCTTCCGGGAGTTCTCCGGCACTGGTTCCTCGTCCCTGTTCAGGCGTCCTGTGAGAGGGCGCTGCACCAGGCCTTTCTCACCCTTGGTGTCCGGCGGGGCCTTCAGAGGAGGAGGCGTCCTACGAGCCCCGGACCCGTCGAGAGGGCGTCTGTTGTGTACGTTGGGTGTCGTGCCCATCGCAGGGAGGAGTCAGACTGCGGGAAGCCACGGTCAGCGCCGGGGTGCAGAGTCTTCGGGGAGGGTGTCGGTCCGCGGAGGAGCCACGGACAGCGCCGGGGTGCAGAGTCTTCCGGGGAGGTGTCAGCCTGTGAGGGGCCACGTACAGTGCCGAGGACTGGAGCTTTCCGGGCCGGGATGGGTTGTCCCATGTTTGTGATAGAAGGGGTGTAGCGTTAGGCAGTAGGGTTAGGGGTGTTAGCTACTGCCTCCTTTTAGGACGTAGTGGCCGGCACAGTGTAGGGTACTTGTCGTTGCCTCCCTTAGGGACGCAGCGACCAGTTTGGTAGTGGTCCCGGGTTAAAAGAGAAGGGTGAGTCCTGGGGAGAGGTGTGGGTGGTAGCAGTCGTTAAGAGATTAGAGTCCCTTTGGTAAATCCTTGTCCCTAGTAGTTAGTCACCACGTGTGCGGGCTATCGCTGTGTCCCCAGGTCACAGTGATATACTGTAACTGGTGTTTTAGGTTAGGTTAGGGTCTTCCAGGTCATTATAGTAGAGTAGGGTGAGTCAGCGGGAATTGGGATACTTGTGTGCAGTTGTGGATGTGCGTGAGTGGTGGCGCCATGGAGTGTGTGTGAAATAAAGAAGCGTGCGTGATTGTAAAACTGTGTTAGTGTGCTGTGTTGTCTGACCTAGTGTGTGATAGGCGTGGGTAAGGGTGGTAGGGCCGTCCGGCTTAGCGACCGTGACACTTTGATGGAGATGCGGGGTACATAAGCGGTTCTGGGTAGGTGATAGGTAGCTAGGAGGGAGGTAGGGGGGTGTTGTGTCCGGTGTGTACGTTGTGTGAAATGTAAATGGGTGGTTGGTGGGAGCGTACCAGTACCCTGGGAGGTGGTACGTAGTGTCCCTGTTCACTTCAGGCAGGTTTCCATTGGCATTGGGCAGGGCACTTGTGTTGGTGTGAATGGGTTGGCGCTACCGTGTGAGTGCGGTATGAATGGTCAATAAACATTGAGTGGTTGTTGGAAGTGTGAGTGATTACACCGTACAGTGTAGGTGAGGTGCCGGAGGGTACCAGGTGTCTTTTGTGTCCCTTACATATGGTATACCCCAGTGAGTAGGTAGAGTGGTACCCGGCCCGTGACTGTGCACACTGTGTGCTCGGATATCCTGTGGGGATTAAGGGCAGTGTAAGCCCAGGTGACTGTGTGTGGGAAGCACGAGGGTGCGCAGTGTTGTGGCATAGGGTATGCTGTGAGTGCACCTGGACTTGAGGGGTGCAAGTGCACTGTGATCGTGTGGGTGCGGACTACCAGAGACGGTGAGGCCTGAGACTGTGGGCAACTGGTGCGCATGCACAGTGGACGGTGGACACACGGTGTCACGTGATTCAGTCAGTGACCAGACAGTCACTGGTAGTATTATATGGGTTGGAGCCCATGGGGGTATATGTATGAGGTACACAAGTGTGGGTGGAGTTATGCTTGGTGCGTGACACATTGAGAGTATTGTGTACTTGTGCTGAGTTGCTTCCGGGGCTAGTGCGTAGTCAGGAACCTCCAGTTGCGCTCAGATCGCATACTGTCCGTTGCTAGCTCTGTGGTGGTAGGGGTACCCTATGTCTAAACACACCCGAGCCCATCCGCAGTACGACCCCGATAGTGTCATGGATCCACAGGCCCCTACGGCGGATACCAAACCTAAGGTTAGTGACCAGGGAGCGGGGGTGGATCAAGAACAGGGGGCGGGGGTTTATGCAAAGTTTGTCAAGTTGGGAGCGGCGATGGGTTTAGCTGGGGGAGACCTCGCCAAGTTCGTCACAGACTCAGTACGTAATGAGGATGAGAAGACGGCGAGAGAAGCAGAATTGGAGCTCCGGATGGAGGAGAAAGTGAGGCAGAAGATGAGGGATGAAGAGGAGAAAGCTGCTAGGCAGAGGGAGCTAGAGATGCAGCAGAGGAAGATAGAAGAGGAGGAAGCTGCTAGGCAGAGGGAGCTAGAGATGCAGCAGAGGAAGATAGAAGAGGAGGAAGCTGCTAGGCAGAGGGAGCTAGAGATGCAGCAGAGGAAGATAGAAGAGGAGAAAGCTGATAGACAGAGGGAGCTAGAAATGAAGCAGAAGAAGATCGAAGAGGAGAAAGTGAGGCAGAAGATGAAGGATGAGAGGGAGCTAGAGATGCAGCAGAGGAAGATAGAAGAGGAGAAAGCTGATAGACAGAGGGAACTAGAGGTGAAGCAGAAGAAGATCGAAGATGAGAAAGCAGCGAGACAGCTGGAACTGGAACTGCAGAGGAAGAAGATGGAGGAAGAAAGGGCAATAAGGGAAATAGAAGCTCAAGCACGGCAAGCCGAGTTAGATCTCAAGAGACGAAGGGATGAAGCCGAGTTAGAGGCAAGAGAGCGAGAGCTAATCATACAAGAGAGACAGGCCTTAGATGAAGCAGCGCATAGGAAACGCTTGATTGAGGTGGAGGAAACGAAGCATGTCCACCTTGAGCCGTTAGGAGAGAACGACGACGTGGACGCTTTCATCGCCCAATTTGAGCGTGTAGCCCAGATGTGCAAGTGGAGCAAGACCTCATGGCCCACACGTCTGATGTCTCTGCTGAGAGGGAAGGCTAGAGAAGCGGTGATGCGGTTAAGTGCGGATGAGTTAGGCGACTATGATCAGATAAAGGGCGCCCTGTTAAGCCACTTTAGGCTAGATGCCGAGGCCTACCGAGAAAAGTTCAGGAGCATCAAGAAGGACGCTGCTGAGACTTTTGGCCAGATGCTGGGAAGGATGAAGCGGTGGTTTTCCCTCTGGTGTGCGGCAGCGGGCAAGGATGAGAGTGTGGCAGAGGACGTAAAGGATCTGCTGTTCCAGGAACAGTTTTATCAGCTATTGTCTCCAGAGTTCACAACTGAGGTGCGGAAGACATGCCCGAAAACTGTGGAACAACTTGCAACGGAAGCTACTGTTCTAGCAGAGGCCAAAAGACTGGGGAGGAAGGCGAGGCAAGACCGAACAGTTAACCAGCCCAACCTGGGTAATACACGTGAAACAGCAGGGAGCCAGCCCGCAGGGAGGTCCCAACAAAGTGATGGTGCACTACAGCAGCTGAACAGGAGATCAGAAGGGCCTAGATCGACCATAGTTTTGTTCAACTGCAAGAAGCCAGGCCACATCGCTAGGAAATGCCCTGAGCCCCATTCTGTTGGAGCTGTTCATTGTTGTGACCAGCCCCAAGCTCGAGTAGTCCCTACGTTGTGTCGCCCATGCGCTGAGCAGCGGTACGAGCCTGCGTGCATCGTAGAAGTTAACGGGTCTCCGGCCAATGGATTACGGGACACTGGTGCCGGACACACCGTAGTGGCCAAGTGGTTAGTACCGGCAGATGCGTACACAGGAGAGACAGTCCCAGTAGTGTTGGCTGAATCCAGATGTAGGTCTGTGTTACCTGTGGCGGTAGTAGAGTTGAAGTCACCATTCATCGCAGGGAAATTGGAGGTTTTGGTCATGAATAGCCCTGTGCAGGAAGTCCTGATCGGAAACTTCGCAAAGAGAGTAGGAGATCCTGGTTGGACACGTGTGCCTGTATACGCAGACCCGGCGTTGGTAGGGGCAGTGCAGACACGCGCGCAGAGAGCCAGGGAGCAGCAAGAACCTGTACCACTGCCCGTCGAGGAATGCATTCTGAACACCTCTACCCAGCAGTTAATTCAGATGCAGGACCAGGATGAAACCCTGAGGAAGGCTCGGAGTGCGTGTGAAGCAGGGACGCACTTCCACACCAAGTTTGGGCGAGTCGAGTACGCTCGGAAGTCTGGTGTACTGGTTAGGCGGTTTGAGGGTCCCAAGGACGTAGCGAGTCAGATCTGCGTCCCAGCAGAACTACGGACCACGGTGATGAAGCTAGGCCACGACGTACCCATGTCTGGACACTTAGGTACCACCCGAACCAAGGAGCGAGTCGGTCGCCATTTCTATTGGCCAGGCATGCATGCTGACATTCGTCGGTACTGCCAGTCATGCTTCCAGTGTCAGCGTACTGTGGACAAGGGAAGAGTGTCAAGAGTTCCCCTTGTAAGGATGCCACTGATGCGCAGGCCCATGCAGATACTGAGGGATCTGTGGTTGCAACCAGAAAGGCAAGAGCTCCGCACAGCGGCAGAGTACGTCGTTAACTTAAGGAACAAGGTAGCTGAGACGTGTGAGTTGGCAAAGAAGAACTTGGCAACAGCAGCTTGCAGGTACAAGCGACATTTTCATTTGAGGGCAAAACCCAGGAAGATAGCTGTAGGGTCTAGAGTACTAGTGGGAGGATCACAAGGTAGGCACTGCAGCTGCAGCCATTTCAGTTTACGGTGCAGGCAGTGTCTGGAAAGGACAATGTGGCGGCAGACTTCTTGAGTCGCTTGCCGTAGAGAGAGAGAGAGAGAGAGAGAGAGAGAGAGAGAGAGAGAGAGAGAGAGAGAGAGAAAACCTGAGGGTTCCATTAACCTGTGTCGTGAGAGGTTGACATTGTCGAAGCTATGCATGTGTTATCTTTGGTAGAGAATGGCGTAGCAAAGTGTTACTGAGGGTGTGGTATTTGTAGCACGTGTTACACAGCAGTTGTGCGTAATCAGAGCACCCTCAGTTATGGAATTTATATGTAGTGCGTAGTTTAACGGCTGCCCATAAGTGCCTGCGTTAAGGTCGTGTGAGGCAGAGTTAGTCCAGGTTGAGTAATGTAACCTGTGGTTGTTGATGTATTTAAAGGTTGATGTTGTTGGGATAGAAGTTTTGGAGTGCATCAAAAGTAACAGTAGGACAGAATGAGTGATGGGGAATTGGATTGTTATAGGTATAGGTATAGGTAGGGTGTGGCCAAAACGCCGATCGAGTGAGAAGTTGTTGTTGGTTTTAACCTGTAGTTAAAACTTAGGCAGGGGGGTGTGTCACCGATCGGCGGTACTAAATCAGCACGTCTATGTGGTTAGAGTGGTGAGGATTCAAGATATAGAGCGTGTGCGCGTATGCGTGCGAGTGTGTGTGTGTGTGTGTGCGTGTGTGTGTGTGTGTGTGTGTGTGTGTGTGTGTGTGTGTGTGTGTGTGTGTGTGTGTGCGTGCGCGCGCGCGCGCGCGCGCGCTCGCGCGTATGTGAGGTTGGGGTTTAGTTAGCTAGACTTAGGTTAAGTTCCTCAGGGTTAGGTAGTAAGGTTAGGCTAGGTAGGGGGGGGGGGGGGGGTGAAGTAGGACATACAGTATTTTTGCCTTCCAGTCTTCATTTATTGAGGGAGTGGTAGGAGGAAGTTGGTTTCGTTCCCGATTGTTACCCTTTTGTTAATGTGGTTCTACACCAGAGAAGGCGGGGCAGGATATCGGCTGTTGTTGTGTTGTCACGTCTGTGAGTTGTTGTGGTAAATTGTCGTGTTGTTGCACGAGCAATAACTAGTCCGTTGGTCAGGCGTGTCAGCTCTGCGGAGGGATACACTGCTCTGACCAGTCGTTGTTTTGTGTGATGAGTAGAGTTCGCTTGATTCCGACCAGGGCGGAATGCGTTGGGGTAGCTTCACTTCGGTCCCTGGTGTTCGTCGGAGTGGACGTACTCCTTGTAGGTGCGGCGGCAGCGCCGGTAGTTTTGAAGAGTGACTTCGGGTCATAGTTAGTGCCAGGTCCTCGTCGGGTTTGGGTGCCCTTGGCCTGTGCTGAGTCGGTGTCGTCCTTGTTGCAGCCACTGTCAGCCAGTTGCAGAACTGGTGTGGTTGATCGTCTGTATGTCCAGTTGTGTCAGCAGGTATCCTGTTCCGTCCTGAGGCTGGGGCCAGATCACCGCAGTCTACTGCTGCGTGCCGGCAGGTGAGCGGCGCTTTCCAGTACCTGTTGTTTTCCCGGGAGAGGGAGACCACCCAGGCCGTCTGCCTTCTGTGGGGCAGCTCTCCTCCGGCTGCCGGTACTCTTCCGGGAGTTCTCCGGCACTGGTTCCTCGTCCCTGTTCAGGCGTCCTGTGAGAGGGCGCTGCACCAGGCCTTTCACATCCTTGGTGTCCGGCGGGGCCTTCAGAGGAGGAGGCGTCCTACGAGCCCCGGACCCGTCGAGAGGGCGTCTGTTGTGTACGTTGGGTGTCGTGCCCATCGCAGGGAGGAGTCAGACTGCGGGAAGCCACGGTCAGCGCCGGGGTGCAGAGTCTTCGGGGAGGGTGTCGGTCCGCGGAGGAGCCACGGACAGCGCCGGGGTGCAGAGTCTTCCGGGGAGGTGTCAGCCTGTGAGGGGCCACGTACAGCGCCGAGGACTGGAGCTTTCCGGGCCGGGATGGGTTGTCCCATGTTTGTGATAGAAGGGGTGTAGCGTTAGGCAGTAGGGTTAGGGGTGTTAGCTACTGCCTCCTTTTAGGACGTAGTGGCCGGCACAGTGTAGGGTACTTGTCGTTGCCTCCCTTAGGGACGCAGCGACCAGTTTGGTAGTGGTCCCGGGTTAAAAGAGAAGGGTGAGTCCTGGGGAGAGGTGTGGGTGGTAGCAGTCGTTAAGAGATTAGAGTCCCTTTGGTAAATCCTTGTCCCTAGTAGTTAGTCACGTGTGCGGGCTATCGCTGTGTCCCCAGGTCACAGTGATATACTGTAACTGGTGTTTTAGGTTAGGTTAGGGTCTTCCAGGTCATTATAGTAGAGTAGGGTGAGTCAGCGGGAATTGGGATACTTGTGTGCAGTTGCGGATGTGCGTGAGTGGTGGCGCCATGGAGTGTGTGTGAAATAAAGAAGCGTGCGTGATTGTAAAACTGTGTTAGTGTGCTGTGTTGTCTGACCTAGTGTGTGATAGGCGTGGGTAAGGGTGGTAGGGCCGTCCGGCTTAGCGACCGTGACAATCTTCACTTATGACTTGTGTAAAGATATTGACACACTTACACATCCACAACTTTCTCACTCACACACACAGGCACACATACTCACACACACACACACACACACACACACACACACACACACACACATACACACACTTACACCCCCCCCCCCCCACACACACACACACACACACACATTCGCGTGCACACGCACCCATACATATACACATACACACATTATGTGCACGCCCGCAATTACTTCCGTACACATTCACTTTTTTTTTCTTCTTTTTTTTTTTTTCTTTTTTTTTGTGTGTGTGTGTCTAATATCACGAATAGTGGATAGACGTTAAATGAAGGACACACACACACACACACACACACACACACACACACACACACACACCACACACACACGCACGCACACACATGCGCGCACATGCGCACGAGCGCACGCACACACGGCGGGGAGACACACCTTCAGTATGTGTGGTCAATTATGGTGATTGGCTGAATTATCCAGGGAGGAAATGGAGGCAGGGGATAATTGGCTATTGACAGCCCGTGCCGGCGACACAGACAGCCAAATGCATGTTCCCACTTTGAAGTTGTTTGATGTTGGGATTCTAAAGGGAAGCCGACAATTTACACGACAGACACTTCTGTCACAAGAACATAATGGACAGTTATTTGTTCGCTTTCTTTTTTTTTTTTTCCTTTTTTTTTCTTTTTCTTTTTTTTTTTTTTTCTAAAGTGCTGTTCAGCCGGTTCCTTTCTTTTATCTCTTTTATCTCTAAGACTGCGTCAACAGCCAATCAGAAACATCACACACGTTTCCCTTTGTGTCAATAGCATCATGTCGTAGCACAAGAGATGCTAAATGTTTCATAGGTTGCTGCAGCCTTCAATGCTGATCAAACCTCGCCTGTTGCGACAGTTGCTCAGACCAAAAAACGCCGTCTAACCAGGCCACACAAATGTTCCCTTTGTACCCCCCTGACCCTTTCCCTTTTACCACAATGTTCACAATGTTAAACCGTAGCTTGTCAACACACACACACACACACACACACACACACACACACACACACGCACGCACGCACACACAGTGGTCGACCCAGAACTTTGGTATTACCTGATGGATGGCTGTTCCTATTCCCCTGCTCTTTCACTGACACCATTTTCACGTCATCCCTGACACTGACACCATTTTCATGTCATCCCTGGCACTGACACCATTTTCACGTCGTCCTTGGCACTGACACCATTTTCACGTCATCCCTGACACTCACCATTTCACGTCACCCCTGGCACTGACACCATTTTCACGTCATCCCTGACACTGACACCATTTTCACGTCATCCCTGACACTGACACCATTTCACGTCATCCCTGATACTGACACCATTTTCACGTCATCCCTGGCACTGACACCATTTTCACGTCATCCCTGACACTGACACTATTTCACGTGATCCCTGATACTGACACCATTTCACGTCATCCCTGGCACTGACACCATTTTCACGTCATCCCTGGCACTGACACTATTTTCATGTCATCCCTGGCTCTGACACCATTTTCACGTCATCCCTGGCACTGACACCATTTTACGTCACCCCTGGCACTGACACCATTTTCACGTCATCCCTGGCACCGACACCGATACATCATCCACACTCGGTTCCTTCTGTGACAGCGCCAAAGCTTCACGGCAGTCTAAACAGTAGACGGCCATGGGGCCCCGCATCAGAGTAGACAGTAGCAGCAGCTTCACTCATTTGGTGGCAATCTCTAGTGCCTCTTCTGATTCAGCCACGTGGTCATGAAGTCACCGTCAGCAGCCACCGATCGTCCGTTGATGGAGGAAGGCAATATACCTCTGCTGACGGAAAAAACCCTCGCAGACATGAATGTCAGCTGACCATTAGTCTGGGCCGAGATGGAAAATGAAACAGCAGTTATCATTAGAGCATGGAGTGAAGGTCACCATGACAACAGGGCATGAAGGGACACAACTCAAGTTATGATGACAGCAGGGTGGAAAGAGACATAACTGATATCACCATTAAAGTCGGGCATAAAGACACATAAAGGAGGTCACCATGAAAGTGGGGCACGAGAGATCTCCACTAGCAACAGAGCGTAATGGGACACAACCAAGATCACCATGACAGCAGGGCATGAAGGCTCACCACTGACAACCCGGCGTAAAGGGACACAACTTGCGTCACCATGACAGTGGGGCACTGAAGTTCAGGACCGAGGTCACTATGACAGCAGGGCATCAGGGGACACAACCAGGGTGACCATGAGAGCACGGAATTAAGGGTCTCCACTGACCGCAGGGCGTGAAGGGACACAACATAGGTTACTGTGACAGCAGGATGTAAAGGGCTACAACTGAGATAGACAGGAAAGGTCACACACGGCTGAAGTCACTATGATAGACAGGAAAGGTCGTATACACCTGAAGTCACCATGAAGGATAGACAGGAAAGGTCACACGCTGAAGCCACCATGAGGGATAGGAAAGATCACAAGCTGAAGTCACCATGAAAGATAGACAGGAAAGGTCACACACGGCTGAAGTCACTATGATAGACAGGAAAGGTCGCATACACCTGAAGTCACCATGAAAGATAGGAAAGGTCACACACTGAAGTCACCATGAAAGATAGACAGGCAAGGTCACATGCGGCTGACGTCACCATGAAAAAAAAAAAATTCTCCCCACCACATGGACAACAACAGATGAGTCATTTTCGTTCTTTGTTTGTACTGTCTTAAATGTTAAATGTGATTTATTTTTTCGCCTGAAGAAGACCCAAGAGGTTGAAATGCATCGTGTCTTGTCATGTGCTTTGTTTGTCAATGTCATTGGCGGTAACTAACACCCTCTT
The DNA here is from genome assembly GCA_033310375.1 of Conus canariensis. Taxonomy (NCBI): domain Eukaryota; kingdom Metazoa; phylum Mollusca; class Gastropoda; order Neogastropoda; family Conidae; genus Conus; species Conus canariensis. The sequence goes on from CM065714.1 coordinate 152,205,168, forward strand.
TCTAAATTTTGCTTCGTTCGCCGCCGTCAGTCACTCCATTTTGAAACTTTGTCACCATGAAAGATAGACAGGTAAGGTCACACACGGCTGACTTCACCATGAACGATAGACAGGTAAGGTCACACACGGCTGAAGTCACCATGAAAGATAGACAGGAAAGGTCACATGGGTGTAGTCACCATGAAAGATAGGAAATTTCACACACTGAAGTCACCCTAAAAGATAGACAGGAAAGGTCACACACAACTGAAGCCAACATACACAATACGTAGGAAAGGTCACACACTGAGGTCACCATGAAAGATAGACAGGAAAGGTCACCTGGGTGAAGTCACCATGAAAGATAGACAGGAAAGGTCACCTGGGTGAAGTCATCATCAAAGATGGACAGGAAAGGTCACCTGGGTGAAGTCATCATCAAAGATGGACAGGAAAGGTCACACACGGCTGAAGTCTCATGAATGCCTTTCATGAAAATGATGACGTTAATGAGAATGATAACATAATGACGTTAATGAGAATGATGACGTTAATGAGGGTAATAAGAATGATGACGTCAATGAAAATGATGACGTTAATGGGAACGATGATGAGAATCGGAAATGAAATGAGGCAGGGAACAGTAAACGATAAACAGTAAACAAGTGGGGTATTTTTTGCTCCCATAAGAAAACCTAACACAGAGTAACTTTTATTCAAGACTGAAACTGGGAACATGAAATTAAGAAAATATGTTACAGATATGAAAACTCTTCACTAGCTGCATAAGGGAACCATCGCAATCCCTTTTGAAGGCAGATATATTTGTATTGCCTGCTCCGAGGCCTTTCGTCCGCTGGGTCGGAACTCATCAGGGAGACATGGCTGGTTGTGTCTGCGCTCCTGGCGTCAAATAGAGACACACCACAGTCCATAATGCTGTGGTGTTCTCACCACCAAGGGTGCAAAAAAGAATCCAATAGCACCCCCAAAGATTTGGACCCAAGGAGGGGGGGGGGGGGGGAGTTTGAAGATGGAGAAACTGGGAACATGAAATTAAGAAAATATGTTACAGATATGAAAACTCTTCACTAGCTTGGTCCTTGGGTCCAAATCTTTGCCAGGTCATTACTATGAAGACAGTTCAGTTGTTGGCCTGCGCTTGTTTTTTCCCCCACTATTAGATTGTTCGTCTATGTATTTGTCTGACTTTATTCAAGTTCAAAAGGCTGTGCCAGTCTTGAATAAAAGTTACTCTGTGTTAGGTTTTCTTATGGGAGCAAAAAATACCCCACTTGTTTACTGTTTTTAGTGAGAATTATAACGCTAATGAGAATCATGACATGATTACGTTAATGAGGATGATAATATGATAACTTTAATGAGGTTAATGACGTTAATGAGAATGATGACATCCTGACGTTGTTGAGAATGATGACGTTCATGCGGTAGAAGTTCATTACAGTCTGAGACCAATGTGACAAATGATACCTCCTGCGAAGGAATGTTCACATCACGTGGCAGGCAGTCGTTGAGGGTGCGGTGCAAAATCAGACCCCTCCACCACGCTGTTCAGTCACACTGTCACCCCCCTCCCCCCCTTCATGTGAAAGAGTAATGCCTTTCTTTGGCCAGCCGTCTCGGCCCATGTGGGATGTAATCAGGCGGACGTGGCCGTGGAGCTGCTCTGTGCCTTCGTTTGTTCCCTGATCCATTTGGCCCATGTCGTTATGGAGTTCGATGATATTCGGCTCTCTATTGTGTGGCTGGCTTACTTGTGTGTGTGCGTGTGTGTGTGTGCGTGTGTGTGTGTGTGTGTGTGTGTGTGTGTGTGTGTGTGTGTGTGTGGTGGTTTGTGTGTTTGTGTGTGTGTGTGTGTGTGTGTGTGTGTGTGCGCGCGCGCGCGCGCGAGTGTGTGTGTGTGTGGGTGTGCGTGGGCGCGCGTGCGCGTGTGTGTCTCTTCTTAATCTGTCTATCTGTCTGTCATCTGTCTGTCAAATCCACCCTCTCTCTTTGTCTCTCTGTGCGCCTGTCTGTCTGTCCGCCTCTCTCTCTCTCTCTCTCTCTCTCTCTCTCCCTCTCTCTCTCTCTCTCTCTCTGTCATACACACACACACGGACTCATACACACTCTCTCTCTTTAACTCTGTGTGTGTGTGTGTGTGTGTGTGTGTGTGTGTGTGTGTGTGTGTGTGTGTGTGTGTGTGTTGTTGGGTAATGGGAAGAACAGAGCAGTATCATATGAAAGAGCAGCTTGTTCGTCGTCGCTTCATGCTGGGAACCACGTATAAATATTGATGTTGGTGATGTTTGATACTGGGATCTTTGTTTACATGCTGATGTTGATACCTTTGATGTTGGAAAGCAATGTTTTTAGGCTGATGTTGATACGTTCGAGGCTGCAGTGAGGAGTCTTTGTTTTTCCAGTGACACCGTCCATGACAGGGAAAAAGAAGGGGTGGTTTATGTCTGTGAGAGGGAAAAAGAACGGGTGGTTTATGTCTGTGAGAGGGAAAAAGAAGGGGTGGTTTATGTCTGTGACACTTTCCATGACAGGGAAAAAGAAGGGGAGATTTATGTCTGTGAGGGGGAAAAAGAAGGGGTGGTTTATGTCTGTGAGAGGGAAAAAGAAGGGGTGGTTTATGTCTGTGAGAGGGAAAAAGAAGGGGTGGTTTATGTCTGTGACACCTTCCATGACAGGGAAAAAGAAGGGGAGGTTTATGTCTGAGAGATGGAAAAAGAAGGGGTGGTTTACTTCTGTGAGAGGGAAAAAGAAGAGGTGGTTTATGTCTGTGACACCTTCCATGACAGAGAAAAAGAAGGGGTGGTTTATGTCTGTGAGAGGGAAAAAGAAGGGGTGGTTTATGTCTGTGACACCTTCCATGACAGGGAATAAGAAGGGGTGGTTTATGTCTGTGAGAGGGAAAAAGAAGGGGTGGTTTATGTGTGTGACACCTTCCATGACAGGGAAAAAGAAGGGGTGGTTTATGCGTGTGACACCTTCTATGACAGGGAAAAAGAAGGGTGGTTTATGTCTGTGACACCTTCTATGAAAGGGAAAAAAGAAGGGTGGTTTATGTGTGTGACACCTTCCATGACAGGGAAAAAGTGAAGGCCAGCTTCTCTGTTGGTATGCCTGACACGTATACGCATAGTATGCGTCATGCATGGAGAAGATGGAATGAATGAAAAACTTAGTGACTGAGTGTCATAGGAAATGACTGAATGCAGCGCCAGCAGGCTGCTCTTCAGTGGGCTCTACCCAGGCAGGCAGCCCGTCGTATAAATGAGTGTGGATTGTAAAACACTTAAGTAGAGTGTCGAAGAAAGGCACTATTTTAGTACTCTCAATAAACAGGAATAAATAAATGAGTAACTGTAATCTAAGATAAACAGATAGATAAAGCGACTTCTAAGGGAAGCGGTCCATCGACAGCATACTAGATGAGACAAACATGCTAACTGCATGCTAGGAGAAAGAGACATGGTAACAGCATGCTAAGTAAGACAGACGTGCTAACTGCATGCCAAGAGAGACAGGCATGCTAACTACATGCTAGGAGAGACAGATATGCTAACTGCATGTTAAGAGGGAAAAACATGCTAACTGCATGCTAAGAGAAACAGAGATGCTAACTGCATCATAAGTGACACAGACAAACTAACTGCATGCTAAGAGAGACAGACATGCTAACTGCACGGTATGTGAGACAGACATACTAACTGCATGTTAAGAGAGACAGACATGCTAACTGCATGTTAAGTGAGACAGACATGCTAACTGCATACAAAGAGAGTCAGACATGCTAACTGCATGCTAAGAGAGACAGACATGCTAACTGCATGCTAAGAGAGACAGACATGCTAACTGCCTGCGAAGAAGGACAGACATGCTAACTGCAATTAAGAGAGACAGACATGATAATTGTTGCTAGGAGAGACATACATGCTAACTGAATGTTAAGAGAGACAGACTGATAACTGCATGCTAGGAGAGACAGATATGCAAACTACATGCTAAAAGAGACAGACATGCTAACTGCATGTTAAGTGAGACAAACATGCTACTCCATGCTAAGAGAGACACACATACTAACTGCATGCTAAGAGAGAAATAGACATGCTAACTGCATGCTAAGAGAGAGACAGACATGCTAACTGCATGCTAAGAGAGAAATAGACATGCTAACTGCATACTAAGAGAGAGACAGACATGTTAACTGCATGCTAAGAGAGAGACAGACATGTTAACTGCATGCTAAGAGAGAGGCAGACATGCTAACTACATGCTAAGAGAGACAGACATGCTAACTACATGCTAACAGAGACAGACATGTTAACTGCATTCTAGGAGAGACAGACATAATAACTACATGATAAGAGAGAAGACATACTAACTGCATTCTAGGAGAGACAGACATGCTAACTTCATTGTAGGAGAGACAGACATGTTAACTACATGCTAAGAGAGAGACAGACATGCTAACTGCATGCTAAGAGAGACAGGCATGCCAACTATATGCTAACAGAGACAGACATGCTAACTGCAGTCTAGGAGAGACAGACATGTTAACTGCATTCTAGGAGAGACAGACATGCTAACTGCATGCTAAGAGAGACAGACATGCTAACTGCATGCCAGGAGAAACAGACATGCTAACTGCATTCTAGGAGAGACAGACATACTAACTGCACGCTAAGAGAGATAGACATGCTAACTATATGCTAGAAGAGAAAGATATGCTAACTGCATGCTAAGAGAGACAGACATGCTAACTGAATGCTAAGAGAGACAGACATGCTAACTGAATGTTAAGTGAGAGAAACATGTTAAGTGCATGCTAAGAGAGACAGACATCTATCTGCATGGTAAGAGAGACAGACATGCTAAATGTATGCTAGGAGAGACAGGCATGCTAAATGCATGCTAAAAGAGACAGACATGCTAACTGCATGCTAAAAGAGACAAACATGCTAACTGCTTGCTAAGAGAAACAGACATGCTAACTGCATGCCAGGAGAAACAGACATGCTAACTGCATGCTGAGAGAGAGACATGGTAACTGCATGCTAAGAGAGACAGACATGCCAACTCCATGCTAAGAGACAGGGACAGCTAACTGCATGCTAAGAGAGAGACATGCCAACTCTAAACTAGGAGAGAAAGACATGTTAACTGCATGCTGAGAGAGACAGACATGCTAACTCCATGCTAAGAGAGATGAACATGCTAACTGCATGCTAAGAGAGACAGACATGCTAACTGCAAACTAGGAGAGACAGACAGCTGACTGCATGGTTGGCGAGACAGACATGTTTACTACATTCTGTTTGCAATTGACGAGCTGACTACAGGTGAAGACAGACAAGCAGTTAACTGCGTGGGGCAGAAAACTGTATTTATATCATAAACGCCATCAAATACCCACCGAAAAACCTATTGAATAGGCTCTCTGGGACACGAACACAGAAAATACCCAATAGTAGAATTTGCATACACACAGGGAATTTATAATTCAGCGGACTTCCAATAAATATCGGGAATACCTATACTGCTCAAAACAATTTAAGAGCCACCTGCATTTTTTATTTGGTTTAGATAACGCATCGTAGTGTATAGAATTCAAAGCTTTTGTCCAATTTTTGCACTGAAAGTGTGACAACTGCTTCAATGCAAAACTGGTTTTGGCATGCGTTCAGTTGAATCTGAGTCTAGTGGGTTGAACGAGTTCACAAAAGAAACAGAAATCACGAAAACATGGTCGCGGTTTGCGAGCGCATAGCTGAGGCAGCAGAGTTGGGCTGACTGCAAACCGCATTGCACGTGCAAGTCGTGCCTTTACTGAACACATGGCAACCAGTTTTGCTGACCAGTGGGTATAAAAAAGCCGCTTTTGGAGGTGTTTTTAACCATGCCATCAAGACGGAGATTAAATGACACTGACCGGGGAAGGTCCGTTGCTTGGCTTCAAGAAGGTGTAGGCGTCAGAGAAGTTGGTCGTTGCCTTCAAGTGCATCATGCTGTCATCCAAAGACTTCATGACCGCTTCAACGCCACCAGTAGTACTGCTGAACAAAGACGGTCTGGCCGGCCAAGGTCCACCACCAGACAGCAGGACAGACTGCTGGTTCTGACGGCGCTAAGACAAAGAACTGCCACTGCAAACAACCTCAGGCGACAACTGCGTGGTGCAGCGAACATCACCATTTCCGACCAAACTGTTCGGAACTGCCTGAGAGAAGTTAACCTCCGAGCAAGACGGCCAGCTGTTCAACCTGTGCTGATAGTGGCTTACTGTAGGGCGCGACTGACCTGGTGCCAAGCTCATGTGGCCTGGACGAGGCAGCACTGGGCCCGGGTGATGTTTTCTGACGAGTCGCGTTTTGCTCCGTTCTTCCACGATGGTCGCATACGTGTCTGGAGGTGGACGGGGGAACGCTTCCAAGGAGCCAACGTAATCGAACAGGACCAGTATGGCGGGGGGTCTATCATGGTGTGGGGTGGCATAGGAAGGAACTTCAGAACCCCCCTGTACCGAGCTGAAGGCAACCTAACTGGTGTGGGGCACAGGGACAACATTCTTCAGCCTCTGGTCCTGCCTGCCCTGCAAGCCCTGGGCCCTGACGCCATCCTCCAGGACGACAACGCCCGTCCCCACCATGCCAGGGTGGTAAACGTCTTCTTGGAGGAGCAGCAGGTCAACCGCCTCGACTGGCCAGCGTTCTCGCCCGACCTTAACCCAATCGAGCACACCTGGGACGTCCTGGGGCGCCTGATTCACAAGAACCACCCTCCAGAAGTGAACCTGGGCCAGCTCTTCGACTTCTTGCAGCAGGAGTGGAAAAACATCCCCCAAATGACTCTCAGGAGGCTTGTGGACTCTATGAGACAGAGATGTCTAGCTTGTATCCGCGCTAATGGCGGCCATACTGAGTATTGACATTGATTATCATTTGATTTGACTTGTGATTTCTGAAATGAAGCTGTTCATCAATTAAGCCCTTGAAGCTGTTTTTGAGTAGCTGTTATTCGTTTATTTCTGATGTCATTTGTATCGTTCCATAGATGAATTTTCAATTAAATTGCTTGAAGAAGTTATTTTGTTTTTTTGGTTGAAATGTGTGTGAATGTTTTCAACTGGCTCTTAAATTGTTTTGAGCAGTATATTTTATCAGACTGTCAGTGTTCTATACCCACACAGAGGGAATATACAGGGATATACAGACATAGAGATATACAGGCGGGCGTACGCGCACTTTCATGCGCGCACACAAAAAACACATAAACACCAATTTGCAAGCAGCAGTATCACAGGATGCTGTGAAACGTGATCAATGGTTTAGATAGAGGGGAAAATAACACGACAACATAATCCCCAACATCGACATACATTCAAACCAATACTATAACACGATAGCTACATCAAAAGACATTCACGTCAATACCGTAACACAATAGCTACATCAAAGCGCCGGCGCCACAGCTGTTGCAACATGTTTCCTGCTCCCACACTCTCTGCTTGCCATCCACCTCAACACCGACCTACCTCACACCTACACACACACACAACACACACACACACACACACACACACACATGCACTCACGCTCACACTCAGTCACAGACAGAAAGAGAGAGAGAGAGAGAGGAGAGAGAGAGAGAGAGAAGAGAGAGAGAGAGAGAGTGGGTGTGTGTGTGTGTGTGTGTGTGTGTGTGTGTGTGTGTGTGTGTGTGCTTATGAGGGAGTGTGCAATGCGTGTGTGTGTGTGTGTGTGTGTGTGTGTGTGTGTGTGTGTGTGTGTGTGTGTGTGTGTGTGTGTGTGTGCATAAGCATATAAATACAAGTGGAGAGAGAGAGAGAGAGGGAGAGAGACAGACAGACAGACAGACAGACAGACAGACATACAAACAGACAGATGAATGTCATGGCCACATTCGCCTCATCACATCCTAGATCGATCAAAACGGTGGTTTCGAAAAAGAGTACTGTAAACTATCTTTGATGTTGAGTATTGTGAAACTGATCACCTGATTGAAGACTCGCTTGGCTGTTTTGATCCCCTGTCCTTCCCCAACGACGAAACATAGCAACGTCCTTCGTTTATCTCTGCCTCACGATGTGTGTGTGTGTGTGTGTGTGTGTGTGTGTGTGTGTGTGTGTGTGTGTGTGTGTGTGTGTGTGGTTTTGTGTGTATGTGTGTGTGTGTGTGTGGAAACGTACAGATCTCTGTCTTTCTCCTTCATTCACTCTTTCACTCCTGCATGCATCATGGGCGTCATGAAGGAGGATCACTGGATCCACCCATGGGAGCTTCAACAATGATACTGACTCCTGATTCCTGCAACACAAAGGCTTCTGTGGAGAAACCCCCTGCAGCCTTCACTCCTGATTCCTGCAACACAAAGGCTTCTGTGGAGGACCCCCTGCAGGCTTCACTCCTGATTCCTTACACAAAGGCTTCTGTGGAGGAACCCCCTGCAGACTTCACTCCTGATTCCTGCAACACAAAGGCTTCTGTGGAGGAACCCCCTGTAGACTTCACTCCTGATTCCTGCAACACAAAGGCGTCTGTGGGAGGAACCCCCTGCGGCCTTCACTCCTGATTCCTGCAACACAAAGGCTTCTGTGGAGGAACCCCCTGCAGACTTCACTCCTGATTCCTGCAACACAAAGGCTTCTGTGGAGGAACCCCCTGCAGGCTTCACCCTTGATTCCTTGCACAAAGGCTTCTGTGGGAGGAAACCCCTGCAGACTTCACTCCTGATTCCTTGCACAAAGGCTTCTGTGGAGGATCCCCCTGCAGGCTTCACTCCTGATTCCTGCAACCTAAAGGCTTCTGTGGAGGAACCCCCTGTAGACTTCACTCCTGATTCCTGCAACACAAAGGCTTCTGTCGGAGGGACCACCTACAGACTTCACTCCTGATTCCTTACAGAAAGGCATCTGTGGGAGGAACCCCCTGCACACTTCACTCCTGATTCCTGCAACACAAAGGCTTCTGTAGGAGGAATCCCCTGCAGACTTCACTCCTGATTCCTTGCACAAAGGCTTCTGTGGGAGGAACCCCCTGCAAACTTTACTCCTGATTCCTTGCTTAAAGGCGTCTGTGGAGGAACCCACTGCAGGCTTCATTCCTGATTCCTGCAACACAAAGGCTTCTGTGGGAGGAACCCCATGCAGACTTCACTCCTGATTCCTTACAGAAAGGCTTCTGTGGCGGAACCCCCTGCACGCTTCACTCCTGATTCCTGCAACACAAAGGCTTCTATGGGAGGAATCCTTACAGAAAGGCTTCTGTGGCGGAACCCCCTACACGCTTCACTCCTGATTCCTGCAACACAAAGGCTTCTGTAGGAGGAATCCCCTGCAGCCTTCACTCCTGATTCCTTGCACAAAGGCTTCTGTGGAAGGAAACCCCTGCAGCCTTCACTCCGGATTTCTTGCACAAAGGCGTCTGTGGAGGAACCCCCTGCAGGCTTCACTCCGGACTCCTGCAACACAAAGTCTTCTGTGGAGGAACCACCTGCAAGCTTCACGTCTGATTCCTTGCACAAAGGCTTCTGTGGAGGAACCACTTGCAAGCTTCACCCCTGATTCCTTGCACAAAGGCTTCTGTGGAGGAACCACCTGCAGGCTTCACCCCTGATTCCTTGCACAAAGGCTTCTGTGGGAGGAACCCCTGCAGGCTTCACTCCTGATTCCTGCAACACAAAGGCTTCTGTGGAGGAACCCCTGCAGGCTTCACCCCTGATTCCTTGCACAAAGGCTTCTTTGGAGGAACCCCTTGCAGGCTTCACTCCTGATTCCTTACACAAAGGTATCTGTGGGAGGAACCCCTGCAGCCTTCACTCCTGATTCCTTACACAAAGACTTCTGTGGGAGGAACCCCCTGTAGACTTCACTCCTGATTCCTTACACAAAGGCTTCTGTGGGAGGAACCCCCTGCAGACTTCACTCTTGATTCCTTGTACAAAGGCGTCTGTGGCGGAACCCCCTGCAGGCTTCACTCCTGATTCCTTGCACAAAGGCTTCTGTGGAGGAACCCCTGCAGGCGTCACTCCTGATTCCTTGCACAAAGGCTTCTGTGGAGGAACCCCCTGCAGGCTTCACTCCTGATTCCTGCGACACAAAGGCTTCTGTGGGAGGATCCCCCTGCAGGCTTCACTCCTGATTCCTGCAACGCTAAGGCTTCTGTGGAGGATCCCCCTGCAGGCTTCACTCCTGATTTCTGCGACACAAAGGTTTCTGTGGGAGGATCCCCCTGCAGGCTTCATTCCTGATTCCCTGCACAAAGGCTTCTGTGGAGGATCCCCCTGCAGGCTTCACTCCTGATTCCTGCAACACTAAGGCTTCTGTGGGAGGATCCCCCTGCAGACTTCACTCCTGATTCCTGCAACACAAAGGCTTCTGTGGGAGGATCCCCCTGCAGGCTTCACTCCTGATTCCTGCAACACTAAGGCTTCTGTGGGAGGATCCCCCCGCAGGCTTCACTCCTGATTTCTGCGACACAAAGGCTTCTGTGGGAGGATCCCCCTGCAGGCTTCACTCCTGATTCCTTGCACAAAGGCTTCTGTCGGAGGATCCCCCCGCAGGCTTCACTCCTGATTCCTGCAACACAAAGGCTTCTGTGGGAGGATCCCCCTGCAGGCTTCACTCCTGATTCCTTGCACAAAGGCTTCTGTGGAGGATCCCCTGCAGGCTTCACTCCTGATTCCTGCAACACAAAGGCTTCTGTGGAGGATCCCCCTGCAGGCTTCACTCCTGATTCCTTGCACAAAGGCTTCTGTGGGAGGATCCCCCTGCAGGCTTCACTCCTGATTCCTGCAACACTAAGGCTTCTGTGGGAGGATCCCCCTGCAGGCTTCACTCCTGATTCCTGCAACACTAAGGCTTCTGTGGAGGATCCCCCTGCAGGCTTCACTCCTGATTCCTGCAACACTAAGGCTTCTGTGGAGGATCCCCCTGCAGGCTTCACTCCTGATTCCTGCAACACATACGCTTCTGTGGAGGATCCGCCTGCACACTTCACTCCTAATTCCTGCAACACTAAGGCTTCTGTGGGAGGATCCCCCTGCAGGCTTCACTCCTGATTCCTTGCACAAAGGCTTCTGTGGGAGGATCCCCCTGCAGGCTTCACTCCTGATTCCTTGCACAAAGGCTTCTGTGGGAGGATCCCCCTACACACTTCACTCCTGATTCCTTGCACAAAGGCTTCTGTGGAGGAACCCCCTGCAGACTTCACTCCTGATTCCTTGCACAAAGGCTTCTGTGGAGGATCCCCCTGCAGGCTTCACTCCTGATTCCTGCAACACATACGCTTCTGTGGGAAGATCCCCCCGCAGGCTTCACTCCTGATTCCTGCAACACATACGCTTCTGTGGAGGATCCCCCTGCAGGCTTCACTCCTGATTCCTTGCACAAAGGCTTCTGTGGAGGATCCCCCTGCAGGCTTCACTCCTGATTCCTTGCACAAAGGCTTCTGTGGGAGGATCCCCCTGCACACTTCACTCCTGATTCCTTGCACAAAGGCTTCTGTGGAGGAACCCCCTGCAGACTTCACTCCTGATTCCTTGCACAAAGGCTTCTGTGGAGGATCCCCTGCAGGCTTCACTCCTGATTCCTTGCACAAAGGCTTCTGTGGAGGATCCCCCTGCAGGCTTCACTCCTGATTCCTTGCACAAAGGCTTCTGTGGGAGGATCCCCCTGCAGGCTTCATCGGGTGGCTCCTGGCCAATGACGTCAATAGCGCCGGCTGAACTTGTTGTCCCTGGCCATTGCACATACACAGGCACACACACACACACACACACACACACACACACACACACACACACACACACACACACACACACACACACAACCGCATGCACACATACACACATATGCAAACACACACACACAATTGTAATAGTGACACAGGCAATGATAGATAGGTACAGTAGTCTGACCAAGGCATTGAGGCTACTGCGCACATCACATGTCATGAGGCTAATACGCACATCACATGTCATGAGGCTAATGCGCAGATGACATGTCATGAGAATATTGCGCACATCACGTCATTGAGGCTAATGTGCACATCACCTGTCATGAGGCTATTGCGCACATCACGTGTCATTGAGGCTATTGCGCAGATGACATGTCATTGAGACTAATGCACACATCACATGTCAATGAGGCTGTCGCGCACATCACATGTCATGAGGCTATTGAGCACATCACATGTCATTGAGACTAATACACACATCACATGTCATGAGGCTATTGAGCAGATGACATGTCATTCAGGCTACTGCGCACATCACATGTCATAAGGCTATTGCGCAGATGACATGTCATTGAGGCTATTGCGCACATCACATGTCATGAGGCTATTGAGCAGATGACATGTCATAGAGACTAATACACACATCACATGTCATGAGGCTATTGAGCAGATGACATGTCATTTAGGCTACTGCGCACATCACATATCATGAGGCTATTGAGCAGATGACATGTCATTGAGGCTATTGCGCACAGCACATGTCATGAGGCTATTGAGCAGATGACATGTCATTTAGGCTACTGCGCACATCACATGTCATTGAGGCTATTGCGCACATCACATATCATTGATACTAATGCACACATCACATGTTATTGAGGCTATTACGCACATCACATGTCATGAGGCTATTGAGCAGATGACATGTTATTTAGGCTACTGCGCACATCACATGTCATTGAGGCTGTTGCACATTGAGACTAATGCACACATCACATATCATTGAGGCTATTGAGCAGATCACATGTCATGAGGCTATTGAGCAGATGACATGTCATTTAGGCTACTGCGCACATCACATGTCATTGAGGCTAATGCGCACATCACATGTCATTGAGGCTAATGCGCACATCATATGTCATTGAGGCGAATGCGCACATCACATGTCATTGAGGCTAATGCGCACATCACATGTCTGCTAAGTCATATCCTCGAGACCCTTGTCTTAACTCCTTTCAACTTAGTTATTAATTCGTTTATACTTCAGCCGTAAATCCGACCCGTATAGTCTCAAAACTTGGCAGAAGTACTGTAGCATATGTGGATATGCACGCTATGATAGCAGTGTGGGACCACTGGCAGCAGTCTGTCCCCATGCTATGCTGTTTGACATGAGAAGAGATCAAAGGAAAGACGGAATGTTGTTGTTGCTGTGTTTGATGGTCTTGTGTTATGGTGCTGAGATCAGATCCTTCTCACCCTCTGTGTGTGTGTGTGTGTGTGTGTGTGTGTGTGTGTGTGTGTGTGTGTGTGTGTGTGTGTGTGGCGTGTGTGTGTGTGTGGTGTGTGTGTGTGTGTGTGTGTGTGTGTGTGTGTGTGTGTGTGTGTGTGTGTGGTGTTGTGTGTGTGTGTGTGTGTGTGTGAGTGTGTGTGTGTGTGTGTGTGTGTATGTGTGTGTGTGTGTGTGTGTGTGTGTGTGTGTGTGTGTGTGTGTGTGTGTGTGTGTGTGTGTGTGTGTGTGTGCTTGCACAAAGTTTAGAAGACACGATCAGATTCATCTGCAAATCATTCTCACAAACTGCCCTTAAAAAAATAGAACGTGTGAACCAGTCTGAAAAAAAACCCTTTAACATTTGAAAATCGCATTTCACTTCAACATTCTGCAGTAATTATGATAGCACGCACTGATATGTACTTAGAAATGCATGTGGCCTACATCCTCCCACTTCCTCACCCTCTTCTTCATACACCCTTGTATATCCCATTCTACTCACACACACACACACACACACACACACACACACACACACACACACACACACACACACACGCACGCACGCACGCACGCACGCACGCACACACACACACACACACACACACACACACACACAAGCCCGCAAGCGCGTGCTCACACGTACGCATAGACACACACTAACACTCTCTCTCTGTCTCTCTCTATCTGTCTCTGTCTCTCTGTCTCTCTGTCTTTGTCTCTGTCTCTGTCTGTCTGTCTGTCTGTCTGTCTGTCTGTCTGTCTCTCTCTCTCTCTCTCTCTCTCTCTCTCTCTCTCTCTCTCTCTCTCTCTCTCTCTCTCTCTTCGATGTCGCCTTCTGCTGACCGGTCCGCCAGCTTCACTGTGATCGTTATGCTCAGTCATAGCTCTTTGTGTGTGCTGTGCAGTGGATAGTGTTACAGTCTGTTGTCTATCTACTCCTTTTCACTCTTCTACTACACCTTCTGCTGTTATGCTGTTCTGTTTGGTGAACGACGGAACAAGCACTGGAGTACGGTGATATTAACGGATACCTCGCCTGGTGTGCACAGTATTTCTTCAACGGATACCTCACTTTGAAGTATTATAAAACACCAGTCATGTGTATCACTGGATGATAACTATCAGGAAGGTCCGGCACTGTGACTCACTATGGCCATGCCAGTATGTGAGTACTATGTGTCAGTGTGTCTTTTAGCTGCGTACTAATGGCTGAGGAAGCGTCAAGTCACGACAGTTTAAATGAACACAAACTGCAACCCACCTTCGATATAAACCAAAAAACATTTTCGTGTGGGAAAGAAGAGCTTCTGATCTGGAGAAACTGTCTTTGTTATCGCTACTCTGCCATCACCGAAGATGATATTGCATTTCAGTTTGATGACTTTGATCACTCCGGGGCTGTTATATCCCCCTCTTCCCTACTGGTCACGGGCCCCCCACCTGTTAATCTGGCCAAAACTGTGCTACGTATATTTCATCAAACATTCAAAAGTGTTACTATATCGTTGTACTTCACCACTCAATCCAATGGAACGTTGATGTGTCAGGGACTAGATTGTCCGCTGTGGGACAAAAAAGAATGTGAACCACTAAAAAACTGTGTCTACTCATTTATGCTTGAAAGGAATGTGGCTAACTTTAGCCATTCTCTATGACACTTCCCTGTATCGTTTATTTCCTCCTTCTCGGGTTCCCCAGAACTGTCACCACCTGACAGTGATTGCACAGTGTTGACTCTCCCTGAAGAGCAGCCGAGCGAGGATTTTGTCTCTTCACCCTCGCAGTCACAACTTCTTGATGCTGATGTATCAGTGCTGGGAAGTGTCACACTGCATCCTCCAACCCCAGAAACTGTCCAAAACTGTTCAGAGTATACAGCTGAACTGACTGTTCCTAAAAAGACGACTCCTGTCAGCAAGCGGACAAGACGCCAGTGCCAACGTAAACTCTACGGTCGTCGCACGCCTAGTCCCCTCCCTGATATAAAGAGGAGAGTGCTTCAACTTGAACAAACAGTTAATACTTGGGATACTACTGAACTGAATGACAGTATTCTTTCCATGATTGCTGATGTAAAAACTGCTGCTAAAAACGAACTTCGTGCACACATTAATGACAAATTTAATGCACTTGGCGCCGAAATAGAAAGCCTAAAAACAGCTGTAGCCAATCTTGAGGCAAACAAGAAAATAATTCTAAAGGAAAACCATTCATTGAAAACTCAAGTTGGGTCCCTCTTATCTGAAATCAATAAGTTAAAGCATAAGCAAGCAAATAAGAAAACAGTAAACACACAAACATCCAATGATTTTTCTATTTTGGACAATAGCACTCTTCTCCCTCAGAATACATGTTTACCACAGCCGTTGTCCCATACCTATTCTTGTAAAAGCCCCGAGGATACTCCAGTAAGCCAAGACCGACAGAACACTGAGGTCTGTAGGGAAGTCCCACAGTCAGTGACTGAAACCTCCAACAGAGAGGTAGCCAATGCAAAGAATACGGTGTATGGGATAGTCCCACACTCAGTGAGTGAAACCTCCAACATAGCGGTGGCTAATGGAAAAGATACGGTGTCAGACAGTGAGTCTAGTAAAGACGGTGCCAGTTTACATTATTCAGTTCCGACTTTTAATTCTTTTAATGTTCTCTCTCAGAGTGATAATGATAAAACCCTTTTGTCCGACCCCCGCCCACCTGAAAAGATATTAGACAAGAATAAGCAAATTAATCAACATTATCCAACGTTGAAGCCATCCCCCAGTGAAGTATTACATCACATGTCTGTACCTGGCAATGCTACAATGCTACTTGCTGGGGACTCCGTTATTCGTTTTATTGACCCTAAAAGACTCGCCCCTCGTGGCGTTAATCTTTTTAAATTATGTGTGCCAGGAATGACATTACAGGATCTTAGCAACTGGCTCCTCACTATCCCAGTTACGCCTTACATCAAAGATGTTATCATCCATGTGGGTATTAATTCGTGCCCCTCAGGTCCCATTTCCCTGGAATCATGGAACGATTTTATTGTACTCTGCTGTAAGACCTTTCCGCAGGCTCGTGTTGTTCTTAGTTCAATACTACCAGCAAGAGGTAAACATCACTTTAACAATACGATCATACCATCAAATCAAAATTTGAAATCTGCATGTGAACTACATAATGTCATTTTCCTTGACAATTTCGCCTTGTTTGCGTCTGATATGACATTGTATAGCAACGTGAAACACCCAAATGCTAGAGGAACTGCCAGACTGGCTGAAAACATGAAAGGACTATGGCGCAGTGCTGCAGCAAGAAATCGCCAGACTTACAGTAGGCGTGGCCCCCCTTTATCTTCCCAGGTACATGAATCAACGTCTTTTTACCCTCCCAGATCATCAGACCTTAACCACTCCCACCCCCCTTTCCAAACCTGCTACCAAGAACGGCCAACGACAAGTTTGATAGGTGATGAACGTCTGCCCCACTATCCCCCTCCCCTGGCGTCCAGTAGTCATTTCCCCCCTCTCCCTCCAAAGTCCTCCAGTGAGACCCCGTCCCTCATCCCACCTAACCCTCTGAATCCCTTACAACATAGCCACCCCCCTGAACGCATCACTCCTCCAAACCCATCTCATCATTTTCAACATTACCATCACCCTAAACAGATAACTCCCCCTAACCCTCACCATTTATTACACCATAGCCACCCCCCTGAACACTCCACTCCAAATTCTCGCTATCATTTCCAACATAACCACCCTCCTGAACAAATAATTTCTCCTAACCCACCCCATCATTTTCAGGAAAGTCATCCCCCTGACCTTCACTTCTTGAGCGCCAACGAACGGGGCATAAATACCCCCATGACTGCCAGTTCGAAAACCGACGGAACAAACACCTCTAACCTGATCCACCCTTATGCAGAACATTTATTATATATAGCGTCTCAACTGCTGACAGAACAGCGTCATTTCAGTCCATACCAACCTCCCTTTCAACAATAAAACCTTAACAAAATTGGACTTTGACAACATATTAATTGGCATCATATATGGCTAGAAAGGAAATCGTATCTAAATTGTCAGTTTTCCGCCTATATTACATGATTGTTTTCGATACTTCTCTCTGGTGCCTGTCCAATGATGTTGTCGGTGCCAAACTGTATAACATGTGGCTGATCTGGTGTGAAGTGGAAGTGGATGATTGGAGGAGAAAAGGGAAAGTTCATGGGAGGATTACGGGGTTAAATGATAATAGGAGAATATATTGATTGTTAGTATTATACACTATTTCAGTATACACTACTCAAAACAATTGAAGTACCACTTAGGAAAACTGCTGTCATTCGAAAGAAAACAAAGCTGAACATAATTTAATGATTGAATATTTTATTTTTATTATTCCTCAATCCATTCAAATTTATTCAAACACCGTGACAAAAAATTATCTTTGTTTTACACTTGATTAAAGAGGCATACCCCCAAAATGAAAAGTAACAAGAGTCTATGGTAGATGTCATGATGTTAATAACGGGTATGACCACCGTTCGCGTTCAAACAAGCGTCACATCGACGTCTCATGGAGTGCACCAGGCGGCGGAGAGTGTCCTGGGGGATCGCCTGCCACTCCTGCTCCAGCAACTGAAACAGCTGGTCCACGGTGTCTGCTGGAGGGTTGTGGGCCCGCACTCGCCTCCCCAGCACGTCCCACAGATGCTCTATGGGGTTCAAATCTGGTGACCTGGCAGGCCAGTCCATTCTTGTCACCTGCTGCCCTTGTAGGAACTGATTCACGATGGCGGCGCGGTGGCACGGCGCGTTGTCGTCCTGGAACTGGGCGCCCTGGCCAACTGCCCTCAGGGCGGGCATCACAAGGGGGCGGATGATGGTGTCGCGGTAGGTGGCACCGGTCAGGCGGCCTTCAACACGGTGTAGGGGGGTCCTGTGACGTAGGCTGAACCCACCCCACACCATCACGGACCCACCTCCATAGCGGTCATGCTCCCTGACGGCAGCGTCAACGTAGCGTTCTCCAGGACGTCGCCAGACGCGAACCCGCCCGCCGTTGAACCTGAGGGTGAACCTTGACTCGTCTGTGAAGAGTACTGTTGCCCATTCAGCTCTTGTCCACCTTCTATGACATGCTGCCCAGGCCCGACGATGAGCTCGATGCGCTGGGGTCAGTATTGATCTCACTGCTGGGGACCTTGACCTCAAGTTGGCGTCGTGGAGCCGGTTCCGAACTGTCTGGGTACTGACGTTGACGTTGCTGGCTTGTCGTAGCTGGTCTCGGAGTACTGTGGCACTGGCTGAACGGTCTCTCAGACAAGCGATAACAATGAACCGATCCTGCTGTCTGGAGGTGCTTCTCGTCCGTCCACGTCCCTGCTGTTCTTCAACACTTCCAGTGTTAAGCCAACGGTCTCTGAGCCTCAGAATGACTGGGTGACTCACTCCAAGCCGTCGACCAATCTCCCTCAAGCCAATACCTTCTTGGTACCATGCTATCGCTCTTCCTCTGTCGGTGTTGCTTAGTCGTTGTCTCGCAGGCATGGTTAAATCTTCCTAAATTTCGCGACTTTTTATACCCGTCAAATGTGCTAACTGATTGCAATTCTGCTTAGAAAAGACCTTGCTTTCACGTGCATCACATTTTTTTTTCTTGCTGTGTCTGTGTCAAAATCTGGGAGCGACACAAGTTCGATAATTTCTCGGGATTTTTTTGCCTCAGATGCGACGCGGTAGATAACTGCTGACCGACTTTAACATAACAAAAATGCACGAGGAGTAGTATTTGAGAACCGGGTAAGCTTATCCAGCAGAATTTATTCAATTATCAATATTAATTGGTTTATCAGAGCTTTTTAAAAATTGCATACAAAAATTAGGGGTGGTACTTCAATTGTTTTGAGTAGTATATATGTGTATATATATGTATATATATATATATATATATATATATATATGTGTGTGTGTGTGTGTGTGTGTGTGTGTGTGTGTGTGTGTGTGTGTGTGTGTATGGTGTATAATGGCGCAAAACGATAAAAGTGCTTGCGCTCTATGAGAGTTATGTGTGTGCATGTATTTGTGTGTGTGTGGTGTGTGTGTGTGTGTGTGTGTGTGTGTGTGTGTGTGTGTGTGTGTGTGTGTGTGTGTGGATGTGTGTATCCATGAGTACCCCCACAGGTACTATTCAGTGGGTCACAGATTGCCGGACCACCTGACTTGCAGTGGTCTTTTGACTGTAGGATCTAGATTACAAAATTGCTTATAGTTTGTTGTCGTTGTTGTTGTTGTTGTTGTTTTCGCATTTTGATATCGCTTGGGCTGCATTTTGGTAATTGATGCCAAGTGATTCTACCCAAGTGCATTTTTGATTGTTAACTGTCTGTCTCATATTGTTGGTTTTTTTTTTTCTTTTTTTTTTTCCTCTTCTTCAAATTGTTGACATTTTCTACATTTGTTGTTTTTGCCTGAATTTATCAGGTAACACTTGTATTTCTTTCTTTTCTTTGAGGTTGTGTTTGTCCTCGTTTTTCAGCACTTTCATATTTAGATTCTTGGTATTTGGTACAAGCTGTGTATGTTGTTTAAGTGTCGATCATTTGTCTCCTACACTTATCTGTCATTGATCATTATGACAAGCAATCAATGCAATGAGAAATGGTTAAGTAAATTTGGATTAAAAGTAGGTCACCTAAATGTATGTCACTTATTAAATAAAATGTCAGACATACCCTCTATTTTATCAAATTCAAATGATCACTTTCATTGATTTGGTTTCTCTGAATCAAGACTAACTGACGTTATAACAGACAATCTAGTATCGATTCCAGGCTATAGTCTGATTAGGAGAGATGCCATGGCTAAACTAGACACTGGACTGGTAGCATTTGTGCACAACTCGGTAAATTATAAACAAATAAACTTGTTTGATAAATACTGCATTGAGTGCATTTGGATAGATATTTATTTGAAAGGGACAAAACCAGTCTTAGTAGGTTTTCTATATAGAAATCCAGAAGAACGTGTTGAGTGGTTTGATCGCTTCGATCTCATGATGGAGGATGTATACGTTTATGCAACAGAGGTAATACTACTTGGAGATTTTAATATTGATTTACTTAAACCGCATAACAACTGGAAAAAAATCTTTGAACTGCAGAATTTAAAACAATTAATTAACACACCAACCAGAATAACATCACAGTCTGAAACACTTATTGACCATATATATGTAAATGACCCGTCTAATATTATTGAAACTTCTGTACCGATCTTTGGTCTTAGTGATCACTTTCCTGTTTGTTTAACATGGTCAAAAAAAAGGAACGAAAATTCCCAGATGTAGCCACCAATACATATCTTCTCGTTGTTATAAAACATTAAATATTGATGTCCTTTTATCTGACCTGTGCTCTGCAAATTTTTCAGAAGTTTATCAATATACCGACCCCGACGAGGCCCTTGAAACTTGGTATCGTATTTTTCTGTCTGTAATTGATAAACATGTCCCTATTAGACTTAAACGCATTAGAGCTGATGGCAAACCACAGTGGTTAACCGAAGAAATCAATGCAGCCATTAAACTTCGAGATAATTTATTACAGTCTACAGGGAAAAGTGACAGTTTTAAGAAACAACGAAATAAAGTAACTGCCCTAAAAAGATATACTCGCAAAAAATATTTCAAAGAACTTATTGCTTCTAAAACAGATACAAAATCCATCTGGAAAGCCATTAACGAATTATCTGGGAAAAAATCTGATACTGCTGTTCATTCGGGAATGGATTTATCCACTGAAAAATTCAATTTACACTTTTCAACAATAGCTGAGAAAACGATAAACTCTGATCACATGATAAACAATGATCTATCATCGTTGAAAGATTATTGTGATTCTAAACACATAGATACAAAACTTCAATTTGAATATTTAAGTGTACACGAAGTGTATAGGGCACTATGTGCTTTAAAACAATCTAACTGCTGTGGTCTAGACAACATTGATGGTAAAATCTTGAAATTATCTGCATCTGTTATATCTGAGCATCTCACCTACATTTACAACCTTAGCATCGAAAAGTGTTACTACCCACAAGCTTTTAAGGTAGCCAAAGTACTACCAGTTTATAAATCCGGCGACCCAACTGATTTTTCAAATTATCGACCAATATCGATTTTATCTACTTTGTCTAAACCTCTAGAAAAACATCTTAAACGCAATCTCCAGTTACACTTTACTAAACATGAATTATTTCATCCTAACCAAAGTGGTTTTAGAAAAAACCATTCCTGTCATACAGCACTAACTAACTTAGTTGAACAATGGCTTTCAAACATAAATTGTAATCTATTTACAGGTGTACTTTTTGTTGACTTTGCAAAAGCCTTTGACATTATTGACCATAATCTTCTTGGAAAAAAACTTGTACTTTACGGTCTATCCAGAAAATCTCTTGATCTATTATCCTCTTTTTTGACCAACAGGAAACAGTCAGTTTTTAAAGCCTCTGTAAAATCCACTTTCCTACCAGTGAATTATGGTGTCCCCCAAGGATCAATTTTAGGTCCAATCCTTTTCTCGGTCTATATAAATGATCTTCCTCTAGCTATTTTCTCTTCATGTGAACTATTTGCTGACGACACGACACTCCACAGTAAAGGTAAAAACGTACACTCGGTATGCAGTGCTCTTCAAAATGATATAAATAATCTTACTGAGTGGTCCAAACTAAATCACATGGCCCTCCATCCTATGAAATCCAAATTTATGTTGATATCAACTAGGCAAAAACGACAAAACATGAAAACTAGATCGCCTCCATTGTATCTCTACGATCAGATTATAGAAGAAATTGATTCTCATAAGTTACTTGGTCTCACTATCGATAATAATCTATCTTGGTCTAATCACGTTTCTGCTTTATCTCGGAAGATCTCAAGTAAGATATTTCAATTAAACAGAATTAAGCATTTCCTTGACCAACATTCTCGGAAGTTATTTTTCCATGCCTATATACAATCTGATATTGACTATGCTTCAACTTGCTGGGACATGGCCAGTCACAATTGTTTGAAACCACTGGAGCGTTTGTATAGACGTTCACTAAAAATCATACTCCTTAAATCATCTCTTCAAGTTGCAGACTATAAAGAACTTGAGATTCTCCCATTCAATCAGAAATGTCGTTTCAATAAGGGTGTGTTTATGTACAAAATAATGAACAATCTCGCACCTTCTTATCTACGTACCAAATTCCTTGTAAACACCTTTCGTAATAAACATTTGATATCCATTCCCCGGCCCAGAATTGATCTATTCATGTCTTCCTTAGCATATTCGGGTGGTAAACTTTGGAATGCAATTCCTTGTGACATAAGAAATAAAAATAGCTTATCTACGTTTAAAACACATTATCATAAATATCTAATGCTAAGCTATAGCTAACTTTCTGTGGTATTTTTGGATCGTAATCTTGTATCCAATTTCCTCAAATGTTTTTTTTTACTCATCTTCTATGTCTTTATTCTGCTGCTGCTTGTATTCTCTGCCATTTGTCTATCTGTCTGTCTGTATTGTCTGCCTGTCAGTCTCTCTCTCTCTCTCTCTCTCTCTTCTCTCTCTCTCTTCTCTCCATCTCTCCCTTTCTCTCTCTCTCTCTGTCTCTCTCTCTCTCTCTCTCTCTCTCTCTCTCTCTCTCTCTCTCTCTCTCTCTCTCTCTCTCTCTCTCTCTCCCTCTCTCCTTCTATATCTGTCTGTCTTGTCTAGCTGTTGCCTGTCTACCTTCTATTGTCTGTCTCTAATTCATAAGATTAAAGAATGTTTCTAAGGTATGTGCCCTTTCTCCTCATGACTTTTTAAATATATGTGTAAGTGGAAGTGTTGTGTAGGTATCTGCCCTATAATATGGGCCGGGGGCCTGCGCATCAACATTCATGCTCTCACCTGCATACATACATTGTGTGCCAGTATGCTTTGTACATACTTATATATGTTTGTTTATGCATATGTATATGTGTATGAACTATATGTATATGTATTTATGTATGTGTAAATATCTATATGTGTGTGTGTGGTGTGTGTGTGCGTAAATATATTCGGAATTTTTTTTTTCTTTTCTTTTTTTTTTTGTTTTGTTTTGTGAGGGCATGGTGTGAGACAGCCATTATTGTTGCTTATCCATCTTGCCCTCAATAAAACATTCGTTCGTTCGTTCGTTCGTTCGTTCGTTCGTTCCAGTTACCCCAAACCTACCCC
>CM065714.1:152233658-152296158 GCA_033310375.1 Conus canariensis
CCTTCTTGCTGTACATGAAGTAGGAATGCACATAGCGCAATTAAAGAATAACAAATCCATAGGTCCTGATAACATACCCGCATTTCTTCTCAAACTCGCTCTACCTTACATTGTTGAGTCTCTTACATACATATATAATTTATCCATTGAAACTAATGTTTTCCCTCAGGCGTTCAAAAACGCAAAGTGATCCCCCTTCCAAAATCAAATGATTTGTCGGATCCAAATACTTTCAGACCTATATCCTTACTTTCGATTCTATCCAAACCCCTTGAAAGACACATACACACACACACGTATCTCAGTGCATGGAGAAAAACAAACTATTTCACCCACTCCAATCTGGATTCCGATCTAATCATTCCTGCCACACAGCATTATCACGAATGTGTGACTCATGGCTTTCAAATATGAACCAATCACAAATGACAGGGGTTGTCTTTCTTGACTTCAAAAAGGCGTTTGATCTTGTTGATCATTCCATTCTTCTAAAGAAACTATCTGTCTACTTGAACCATACCCCGACAATCTCATTATTCCAATCATACTTGAACGATAGGACTCAGTATGTGGTGCTTAATGGCAAAACTTCTGCTTCAGACTTTGTCAGACATGGAGTCCCACAGGGCTCTGTACTAGGCCCCCTACTATTCTGCATCTTCATCAATGATTTACCATTGTCCGTATCAGATGAAAAGGTCACGACAGATTTATTTGCTGATGACTCGTCACTCCAAACGAATGGTAGTGATCTACAGACAATAGAAACTTCTCTCCAGGAAAGTCTAAACGACGTGTCAGATTGGTGTCATTCAAACTCAATGGTCATACACCCAGCCAAAACCAAATCTATGATTATAGCTACCCGCCAAAAACACCAGTTGACTCCTCTTTGCCTAAAACTTCAGTTGAATGGCACTTCTATTGAGCAGGTAGACGAGCATCGTGTTTTAGGGTTAAAGATAGATAAAGAATTGAAATGGCAATCTCATCTCAATAACGTTTGCAAGGTAGTCTCAAAACACCTTTTCCTGTTATCTCAATTAAAACGCTACGTCAACAGTAATGTGCTTAAACTTTTCTTCAATGCACACATAATGTCACGTATCAATTACGCCTCAACAGTGTGGGACGGCAGTAGTGACGTCCACCAAAAAAGGCTGAATTCTCTCCATAGACGTGCAGCAAAGCTACTCCATCCAGCTGTATCTCTAACAACAGACGAAAAACTAAAAGCGCTGAACATACTTCCTCTGAATAGGCAACTGGAATTCAACAAGGCATCATTTATGTTTACAATCTTGACAGATACTATGCCATGTTATATCAATGCCCTTTTTACAAGATCGAACAGCTTTTCTGGCTCGACGAAATTCCTTCTTCCCTACCCACGCATTGATCTACACAAAACAAGCCTAGCTTACTCTGGACCATATGTCTGGAACTCACTTCCACCGAATCTACAAAACATGAATACTTTAAAACTTTTCAAGGAACATTTGCATAAACATTTTATGTCTCAGTAATTAAATTATTCAATTACAATGATTAGCGCCCATTCGCAAAGTCTTCTGTGAACCATACTTTGAATAAATCGTCTAAACATAAAACCTACTCCGTTAAAATCGCTCATCCCCACTCCCACTCTGTCTACCATCCCTTTTCTCCTCCCACTATCTACCATTCTCTCTTCCCCACCCTCCTCTGACCTCTCTGTCTGTAGTCTTGTTTGTTTGTTTGTAAGTTTCCTTCTGTTTTACCATCCCCCATCTCATTAGTGCTTTTATGAATTGTTTGCCTATCATCGTAGAATTAGATTACCATGTTGTTATGTTGAATTTTCAGTATGAACGATATTTGTTGAAATAATATATGCATGACAAGGACAGATTGTAAGACTAGGCTTTGGCCTAAAATCTCCATCCTTGTGTATTAAAGATCAATCAATCAATCAATCAATCAATCAATCAATCAATCAATCAATCTCTCTCTCTCTCTCACACACACACACACACACACACACACACACACACACACACACACACACACACACACACACACACACTATGTTTAAGACTGTTATCAGCAAGATTGGGTTAGCAAATTAAATTCAAGTGATCACTTCAACACATATTATTCATTTAAGTCTCTCTTACAATCAGACCCTTATCTCACCTATTTCACGGTTAACAAATTTAAAATGTATTTCACGAGATTTCGTCTTGGCTTAAACGACCTGAATGTAAACAGCAGATACAAAGAAAATATCAAAGCATGTCCTTTTTGTAACCAACTTGAAAACGAACTCCACTTTCTTTTGAGATACAATGCTTATATGCCTTTCAGAGAAAGATACATACTGAAGCACAGACAATTTCAGAACGTGAACTCTGTTGAACTAAAACAATTACTTGCAAACGAAAATGTGCATATTACAAGATATGTTGCTATGTATATTTATTATGCACTGAAAAAAAAGAGAAGAACTCGTATCCTACACAGTATCAATAATAGGTTACCCTCATAAATTAGCATTATTAGTACATCGAAAAATATACTGTTGTTGTCATTTCTCTTTTTCCTCTTTATGTGCGCACTGCACCTCACATTGTTATAGGCCGGAGGCCTGAAACAGTAAAATTGTGTTCAATTGTGTTCAATTATTCAATTTCTCTCTCTCTCTCTCTCTCTCTCTCTCTCTCTCTCTCTCTCTCTCTCTCTCTCTCTCTCTCTCTCTCTCTCTCTTATACATACATATATACACACGGAGAAGACAGGCAGGTAGGCAGGCGGACAGACAGGCATTTAGTCAGACAGGCAAAGAAAACCAGACAGACAAACAGACAGAGAGACAGGCAGGCAGACAGACAGACAGACAGATAGACTGTCAGGCAAGCAGATGGAGAAAGAGAGGGGAATCTTTGAACCATAGGTTTTAGATGAAGATAGATTGTAATCCCGCCGTATCAGCTTTAGTATATTTTACTCCTAATGAGGAGACTGGGTCATTGACCTAAAGAATAGTTTAACCTCTGACTTCAGTGTGAGATACCAACACATCACACACAGAGACTGGCTAGACTGGGTCATTGACCTAAAGAATAGTTTAACCTCTGACTTCAGTGTGAGATACCAACACATCACACACAGAGACTGGCTAGCATTGAGGGACAGTCTTCTCTGGGTCAGCGGCGAAATGAAACAAACCTTCGCACCTGGAGCACGGGTGGTGACAAAGGAAATGCCACCAGGATCCATCGACTGCTGTGATGTACAGGTGTCACATAGGGTTATGACCCTTACTGCATGAATGGGACAGTCGCTGTATCTCTCATAAATATATAATTGACAGGACTATGTGGAATCAATATCTCGATGAACTTTTGTAAAGGCCACTTGTACTACGTTTTTTTTTCCGAAGTAAGTGTTGCCTCTCTCTTCTTCCTATGTTTCAGGTACCTTACCCCCCCCCCCCCCCCCCCATTCCTCCACACCATTACCTCGCCTGTCTGTTTTTGTGAATGGACCTTGAAAGCGTAAAGCAAATACACAATTTGTATTTGTATTCTCTCTCTCTCTCTCTCTCTCTCTCTCTCTCTCTCTCCTCTCTCTCTCTCTCTCTCTCTCTCTCTCTCAGTGCGGTATATGTACATCCATGCACTAGTCAGATTTTCAAGTACTTACTAACTTATTTTACCAAAATTTCTCATTAGGTACAGCTGGTACTGCATATTGTGTAAAGGTTTTATATGTTGTTTGTACCTAAAAGTTATTGTTTCAAAGAATAAAAAAAAATCAACATGAGAAAAACTCCATTTTCATCATCATGCAAAGACAAGGTACCCATAAATACTTTAGAACAATGCAACACTTAGTGCAAAAACAATCTCTCACATATATAATCCCATTCATGCGGTTGATATGTCATCAGACATCCACAAGGTACCCATAAATACTTTAGAACAATGCAACACTCAGTGCAAAAACAATCTCTCACACATGTAATCCCATTCATGCGGTTGATATGTCATCAGACATCCACAAGGTACCCATAAATACTTTAGAACAATGCAACACTCAGTGCAGAAAACAATCTCTCACATATATAATCCCATTCATGCGGTTGATATGTCATCAGACATCCACAAGGTTATAATAAAACAGGTAACAAGTTCATAACAACACCTGGAGACAGTGTCACGGGTTGTTGTGTTTGTATCTATTTTCTGTTCGCGTTTTGAAGATTTTTTCCATACTTTTAATGATTGGTGTATGATTATACACCATAGAACTCAATAAATCCAAATCACACTAGGGGTAGCCTCTACTTAATCAATAAAACTGCATCAAGGAAAGCCTAAATTCAATTTAATCATATTGAAATCGCATCAGGGTGAGCCTCAAGCCAGTTAAAAAGGGCAGCTTCTTTAGATTTTCTCCGCTTTTCAGCTAAAGTGTTGAACGTGTACATGAAAGGATTAATAGCTGAGTTCAGAGGCAGTATGAATATCGCCAAGACCACGTTCATTTTCCCAGGGATGGAGAAACCGGCCAGAGCTAGCATCCCACACAGTCCAATGGGAAACCAACACAAGAAATCGGTTATCGCAATGGTGATCAATCGCCGAGCTATGGTCATGTCTTGTGACACTTTTGTCGAGCTGACGTTCGTCGAATTTTTTTGGATTGACCAGTAGATAAACGCCTGGCCGAGTGAGATCAGTACAAAGAGAACAAAATTAAAGACAATGAAAACACTGAAAGAATACACTTTTCCTGGGAAGTCTTGTCTGGTCACTGGCAGAGGAATACAGATGCCTGTCTGGCTGTAGAAGTGCCAGTGAGAGGTGAGTGGATGTAGAGGCAGCGAGGCCAGAGATAAGCCAACCCACCAAATCAGGACACACGCCATCGTTGAGGACTTTCTGTCGAAACACCAGGAACTGAACGGAAAGCCGAGGACAATGACACGGTCTGCGGTGATGAGACAGATGATCAGCGCTGATGCCTCATTGGACAACAGAGACAGAAAACCGGCCATCTTACAGGTCACACTACGTTTCCAGGTGTCGTCGTGATGCAGGTATCTACCACGGAACCGTTCATCAGCCACTCCTATGACAACCAAGTAAACACCCATCAGGAAGTCAGCTATGGTCAGATTGGTGACGAACACGCTGAAGCTTCTTGACGAGGGCATTTTCTTCACCAACAGACGTGCACAGAAACAGAAGACGTTACCAGACACCGCCAGACAGGCCATCAGCCACAGAAACCCACGATAGACCCAGGACTGCAGCAGATCTTCACAGGATGAAATCTCATCTGTAGGGGCGTCACAGCGTACAGCACCGAAGTGTTGAGGAAGCACTTTACTACAACAAAGTCTATAGTTGTGCGTTGCAATGAAACGTAGATGCAGAAGATGTTTGAACACGTCAGATGGAAAGCTTTGCACAGGACTGCCATCCAGGTACAGTTCAGTTAGCTGTGGTGTGAACTGGAAGCCGTTGGAGTCAATAGCGTGAATGGAAGTAAAAGATAAATTCAGTGTTTTTAAGCGGAAAAATGGTGCCAGCATTCTAGAGTCGAAGACTGTCAACGCTGTGTAGGACAGATCTAACATGATCAGAACACTGTCTTGGAAGGCAGAAGAACTGTCATACAGTGACGTAATAGGATTGTGGGATAAGGCCAGGGATTGTAGATTTTTTAACAACAGAAAAGAGGTTATGTTCATATTTTGTAGTTTGTTGTAACTGAGGTCAAGCAACTTCAAATTTAACATTTTCATTTCAGGCAACAGTTTCACAGAACAATTGACAAGTATCAGATGAATCAGATAGACATGACTACTGACATCGTTTGGTGTCATACCCGAACTGGCGGCATTCAAAGAGCGGATCAAAGGAAACAGCCCGGCACCAAAACGCTGAGGACACAGGAATGTGTGGCCTTGACAAAGGCAAGCAAGAGGGCAGGTCATGTGACACCATAATTCATCGTCATGTTTCGGACAGTGAGGCCAGCTATCACACAAATGGTTGCTGTGCAAACATACTTTGGAAAACCTGCACTGGAACAATCCTGGACACGTCATCTTCCAACAGTCCTCCTCGTCCTGGTGGCCCCTGCAGTCATACATGCCGTTGCATCGTGTGTAAACTGGCAGACAGTCATTGAACTCACCAGGACAGCGATAGTGACTGTGTGGACAGGACTGGTTGGGACCCATGGGGACAGAAATGAACTGATTGATGTCGTCAAAGATGATCAGTGCAGGGGATGGGAAACGCTTGGCACGAATAGGAAGCAGTCTTGGATATTCACAACCTTGTTCTTCTGACTGGTCGTGGCAGTGGGACAGTCGATCACAAACGTTCCCATACGGCTGGCATTGACCATTTTGACATGTGAACGTGGGTTGCAGGGGGATACTGACAGAATGATTCATCACTGGTATCATCACAGTCGGCTATGAAGTCACAGACCAGACTATAGGAAATTGTTTGTCGGTTGGCGCACGTGAATACGAAAATGAAATGTTCAAGGTTGACTGAACCAAACCTACTTGCCATGGCGTTCTGATCAGAGAAATAACCAGATGCCTTTATTTGGTTGGAACCATTGAGGAGAAATGTATATGTCACATGACCATCGGGATGCTCAACCAAATACTGTTGAGTTTCTGGTAAGAAACGCTGAGGGGTCAAGGAAATTCCTTTGGCATGGCGAGAGCTGCCTTCGCTGTAGTTCGTCTTGAATTCACACACCAAGTCCAGAACCTTTCGCGCAGGGGAAACTCTGGAGCATGGCTTATTGCTCATCTGCTTTTGCATGTCGGTTAGGTGAAGCTCAACGCATGACTTTATATCCGTGAAATAAGTTGCACGATCATTAAAATAATGAAAGAAGACAGTTTTGTCATGAACAACGCTAGTTCTGTATATATTCGGTGAAGACAGGTCCTGGAAATACAGACCCACAAAATGGGAGTCTGGGATACGCCAGTGTATTTTCGATCGTTTTGTTATCGCACGATATGGGTCATACTCACATGTAGGAAGTTTTAATACGCCGCCAAGCAAGGTACAATGCCAGTTACCTATTTTGTTGGCGTCTACAAATATGGCCCTATCTGACACCATCTGGTAACAATGGCCACAGAGCGCCACCATTCCTTGGCACTCTGCACTGCTGAAAGGACAGTGCCGGCTTTCATCTCGCCCATCTTCACACTCTGTCTTCAGGTTACACTCCACGTGGCCCTGAACTCTAGAAAACGCTTCCACTGAACAGTTCCAAAACCCGCTAGGCAGTTTCTGTGGTGCTTTATTTTCAGGAAAAAAGGAAAATAACAGTTGAAAACATGGTGTGTTTTTTCCGTTGCTGCAGCTGTCACCATACAGGCGAACTCCTACGCTTTTGTCCTTGGGACTGTGCACAGAGGCGACATCAAAACCATTGGTCAGATCATCATCTATCGATCTCCAGAAACTGTGTTCGTCCCAGAATTCATGGAAACGGCCTGCGGACGGAATGTATGTTCTGGCATAATAATACAATCTGACGTCTGGTCTGTGCGGTGTTCGCTGTTGGAAGCTGACCATGAGGGCGTGACTGGCAGGTACAGGTAAACGCTTGCACAGAAAAGGGGTAGGTCTCCCACTGTCCTCGCTCCCGTTCCTTCTATGACGAATGTATCCAGATGATGGTGAGGTCATGACAAGGATCAGGTGTCCTCCTTCAGCTGGTTGTTATAAATCATGGTATACAGCACAAGTTGGTTCCATGTAGGAATTATGGGCCATTGCTTTGTTTCACACCATATGTGATAGGGTATTGCTGTTTCACACATGGCTAAAATTACTTTGCTCCACACCATGGTGAGTGATACACCAACCAGAGAACAATGCTCCAGGCAGATCATCATTAGCACAACAGGAAAGGAACACGACATTTCTGTATTGCCTGCGTGCCACTCAGCTGCAGTAATATCACTGTGTCTGCTTCTACTTACAATGCTGCTGCTGCTGTCGCTACGACAGCTGCCGCTACTACTGCTACTAGTACAGCTACTTCTACTGCTACTACTAGTACTCTGACTTTACTAGTACTCTGACTATTACTACTGCTACTACTTCTACTACTACTACTCTGCTACTATTGCTACTACTACTACTACTACTACTATACTAATACTACTACTACTACAGCTGCTGCTGCTTCTGCTGCTTCTGCTGCTGCTGCTACACCTACTCTGACTACCACTACTTCTATGACCACTACTACTACTACTACTACTACTACTACTACTCTGACCACTACTACTACTACAAAGACACACACATACACACGGATATGTACACATATAGCCTATATGCAGACACGTGTGCTCACACACACACACAAATTACACACACACACACACACACACACACACACACACACACACACACACACACACACACACACACAAACGCGCACACATGCCTGCACGCGCACACACGCGCGCGCGCGCGCGCACACACAACACACACACACACACACACACACACACACACACATGCGCCCTCGCACACACATGGGCCCATGCCCTCACATCATACACACACGTGTACATCCTCAAAAAAATGGTAGGTAGGCACTCAAGGTCTGACCAGCGCGTTGGGCTAATGCGTAGGTCAGACATCCGCTGAGTCGCAGCCACGAGACCCTCTTCTTCAACTGTCTCATCTTTGTTGTTAATTCATATATCCATCAGCTTCAAATCATGCGTAGTGTGGTCTCAAAACCTAGCGGATGTGGTGTAGCGTATGTGGACTAGTCCGCACGGAGTGACGCCTCCTTGATGAAACAGAAACTGAAACTACTACTAAGTTAGAGGCTGTGGGGTTCTTTAGGACATGGATACTGATTGCCAGAATTGCCAGAATGCCAAGACTTTCACATTGTTGGTGTTGTGATATTTCAACCACTCCCAACACAACAACCACAACACTAACCATGTGAAAGTCTTAGCACTCTGGCAATCACAGAGTGACAACTTTGAACTCACTACACAAGAGACCCATCTCATTGCTAAACTCGGTACGCTACAGCCCAAAGCCATCAACATCCAACAGTAACACAGATATGCATACCCACTACTTCAACACCAGTCGGCTATATTTTCCAGCAACACACACACACATACATAATACAATACATATACACCACCACCATACCTCCCACTACCCACCTCACATAAAAGTTGCAGCCACCTTCCATTTATTTTATTTTATTTCATTTCATTTCCTTTTATTCTCTTTCATTATATATATATATATATATATATATATATATATATATATATATATTTAATTATTTGTTTATTTTACTCTACTATGTTTTATTCTATCTTATTTCATTTTCATGTTTATTATTTTTTATATATTTTTATTATTTTATTTTTTATTTATTTATTTTATCTATTTATGATTATGATTATGATTATTATTATTATTATTATTTCCTCTCCCATGATCCCCTGCTGGGTGGCTCCGTTTCCACCTGGTGGCCATTTTGACCATGACTAGATAAGTGTCTCTTTTTTTCTTCTTCATCTTCACTGTCCTAAACGTTATTTGTTTTCGCCTGAAGAAGACCAATGAGGTCGAAATGCATTGCGTCTTGTCCTGCTCTATGTTTGTCTGTGTCCTTTGCGGTAACTAACCCCCTCTCTTTCTAAATTTTGCTTCATTTTCCGCCCTCAGCCACTCCTTTTTGAAACTTAATTGAATTGAATTGAAATTAGGATGTGTATTAATGAAATTGTTTTGTTTTTTTTTCTACAGGTGGTTAGAAACTTTACAGCTGTTGGTAAAGGCCTAGAAATATTTGATTCTTCCCTTGATATATCTTATGATTTGACTAAACAGGGTGACAGTAGGAAATTGTAGTCAGTGAATGTGAGTCAAGAGAAGGATGAGGAGAATGGAGTGAGTAGAAAGAAGAAAGAATATGTGATCGGAAAAAATAATCTAGTTAAATCACTGTATTATTGAAGAAAAAGTGTTGCTTATCTTTTTCCCTAAAGTATCATAATGATGTGAGTGTTGGTGAGCTCTGGAAGTGAGCAATGAAAATTATTGTGCATAAATTGTCTGAAAATGTATTCTGATTCTTGTTGTGGAAAGGTGAAAAGAGACGAACGGAGATCGTTCCTTGATATGTAATTAGACACGTCTAGTGATGATGATTAACATTCTTTTCTTGCAAAAATGGGACAAACAGTATTGGTTCCTTTATATATAACAATTTTATTCTTGGTACTTTGAAAAAGGCTTTCGTGTGGAAATCCTTTCCTTCAATGCAAACAATCACGGTGTTACACAAAGAAAATTTTCTATTGTAATGCATCCACTGTATTGAAACTTAGTAGATTTTATTCTGGGTATTTTCCCCCAAGTTCCAGTAAAATGTATTATGGGAAGAGTGACTGTTAGTTACAAACAAGAACGATGAATGTGTTGGAAGTAGGCTAGATAATCCAGGTAGCTATCAATTCCCTCAGGTGTCCGTGAAGCCCCGTGTCCGACCTGGAACTGATTGCCATCCGGGTGTGGGGTGCAGCCTGTGCCCACCCATTGTCTCTACCCCGTGGGAGTATGGAGAGGCTGACCGAGGGTCAGTAGACATCGTGTGTGCACTGCCAATCGGGTGTGGGGTGCAGCACGAGCCCAGCCGCTGTCTCCGCCCCGTGGGGGAGAGAGAGGGGGGGGGGGGGGTCGAGAGGCTGTCCGTGAGGTCAGCAACGAGCTGACGTCTCAAAGGGCTTCAGAGTTCGTCGGGACGACGACGTGTGTCTCTTTTGTTGCGTGGGAGTTCCTGGAAGGACTCCACTATCTGCTTCTGTGGGCAGCTATTGAACTCTTCTGTTGTGTGGGAGTTCCTGGAAGGACTCCACTATCTGTTTGTGTGGGCAGCTATTGAACTCTTCTGTTGTGTGGGAATTCCTGGAAGGACTCCACTATCTGCTTCAGTGGGCAGCTATTGAACTCTTCTGTTGTGTGGGAGTTCCTGGAAGGACTCCACTATCTGTTTGTGTAGGCAGCTATTGAACTCTTCTGTTGTGTGGGAGTTCCTGGAAGGACTCCACTATCTGCTTCAGTGGGCAGCTGTTGAACTCTTCTGTTGTGTGGGAATTCCTGGAAGGACTCCACTATCTGCTTCAGTGGGCAGCTATTGAACTCCTCTGTTGTGTGGGAGTTCCTGGAAGGACTCCACGATCTGTGAGTGACTTCTGAACTGTGTGAAGACTGTGTGACTAGGGCCGGATGCGGCCAAGTGCATGAACTGTCTGTGGTGACACTGCTGTAGGTGCCAGCGTAGTCTGCGCAGGAAAATGCATATTTAATGATTATGTCAGCAGTCACTATATGTCACTAGTATTGTTGTGTGCCCTCGATGATAGTGATGAGAGTATATTGATGGTCTGCTTTGTTTATTATGTATTATGTAATTGTTTTGATCTTATGGTTCAGGTAGCAAAAGAAAAAAAGAAGAAACTTAACTTGTTGCCTGGCTATCTATGTTCGTGTGGTGTGGGTGTGTGTAGGGAAAAGTCGTACACGCATCCAGACTTCTTCAGGTGAGAGTCAGACAGCAAAACACGCACCGCACACCATCCGTGACAGAAGTCCACTTCTCCATTCAAACAAGGTGACTGATCCTCCATCCCATAACAAATCTGACTGGCTGTCAGGTTTCCTCAACACCCTGTCGATTAGTAAACCCTCCACCTGCAGAAGTCAACACAGTCTTATAAAAGTACAGAACTAGTCCCACATCTCACTAATTCAACACCAGAGAGGGGAAGGTGTGACGGACCGTATTTCGTCTGGTCCCAAATTTTGGGGACATATTTGACCCGAACAGGTAAACCTGTAAAACCGGTTGGCCTGTTTACCGGACTGCTACTCACCTGCGTTTTGTGTAAGTCAGGTGAGAGAGGATTTCCCTTCAGTCTCTGCAGGGCTACCGGCCAAGCAACTTTATCAGAGAGCCGAAGGGAGACTGGAAGTGTGTCCTCGCTGGAAGTCTGGTATGTGTTGATAATCGAATTGAAATTTAGAAAGAGAGGGGGTTAGTTACTGCCAAAGACACAGACAAACATAGCGCAGGACAAGACGCAATGCATTTCGACCTCATGGGTCTTCTTCAGGCGAAAACAAATAACGCTTAGGACAGTGAAGGTGAAGAAAGGAAAAAAAGAGACACTTATCTGGTCATGGTCAAAATGGCCACCGGGTGGAAACGGGGCCACCCAGCAGGGGATCATGGGAGAGGAAATAATAAAAATAATAACAATAATAAATAAATGAAATAAATAAATAGAAAAATAAAATGATAAGAAATATGAAAAAATAATAAAAGATGAATAAAATAAAATGAAATAAGATAAACTAAATAAAGTAAAATAAATAAATAAGTAAATATATTTAAAAAATGTATATAAAATAAAATGAAATAAATGGAGGGTGGCTGCAACTTCTATATGAGGTGGGTAGTGGGGGTATGGTGGTGGTGTGTATGTATGTGTTGCTGGAAGATATAGCCGACTGGTGTTGAAGTAGTGGGTATGTATATCTGTGTTACTGTTGAATGTTGATGGCTTGGGGCTGTGGCGTACCGAGTTTGGCAATGAGATGGGTCTCTTGTGTAGTGCGTTCAAAGTTGTCACTCTGTGATTGCCAGAATGCCAAGACTTTCACATGGTTGGTGTGATATTTCAACCACTCCCAACACAACAACCACAACACTAACCATGTGAAAGTCTTAGCACTCTGGCAATCACAGAGTGACAACTTTGAACTCACTACACAAGAGACCCATCTCATTGACAAACTCGGTACGTTACAGCCCAAAGCCATCAACATCCAACAGTAACACAGATATGCATACCCACTACTTCAATACCAGTCGGCTATATCTTCCAGCAACACACACACATACATAATACAATACATACACACCACCACCATACCCCCCACTACCCACCTCACATACAAGTTGCAGCCACCCTCCATTTATTTTATTTTATTTTATTTTATTTTAATTTATTCCATTTTATTTAATTTATTTATATATTTTTTTAATTTATTTACTTTTTTGTTTATTTTACTTTCTTTACTTTGTTTTATTTCTTCTTTTTTTTTTAATCATTTTTCATATCTTTTTATTGTTTTTTTAAAATTTATTTTATCTCTTTATTATTATTATTTTTATTTTTTATCATTTCCTCTCCCATGATCCCCTGCTGGAGGGCTCCGTTTCCACCTGGTGGCCATTTTGACCATGACTAGATAAGTGTCTCTTTTTTCCTTTCTTCATCTTCACTGTCCTAAGCGTTATTTGTTTTCTCCTGAAGAAGACCAATGAGGTCGAAATGCATTGCGTCTTGTCCTGCTCTATGTTTGTCTGTGTCCTTTGCGGTAACTAACCCCCTCTCTTTCTAAATTTTGCTTTATTTTCTGCCCTCAGCCACTCCTTTTTGAAACTTAATTGAATTGAATTGAAATTAGGATGTGTATTAATGAAATTGTTTTGTTGTTTTCTACAGGTGGTTAGAAACTTTACAGCTGTTGGTAAAGGCCTAGAAATATTTGATTCTTCCCTTGATATATCTTATGATTTGACAAACAGGGTGACAGTAGGAAATTGTAGTCAGTAAATGTGACTCGAGAGAAGGATGCGGAGAATGGAGTGAGTAGAAAGAAGAAAGAATATGCATACTGATATGTGATCGGAAAAAAGTAATCTAGTTAAATCACTGTATTATTGAAGAAAAAGTGTTGCTATCTTTTTCCCTGAAGTATCATAATGATGTGAGTGTTGGTGAGCTCTGGAAGTGAGCAATGAAAATTATTGTGCATAAATTGTCTGAAAATGTATTCTGATTCTTGTTGTGGAAAGATGAAAAGGGACGAACGGAAATCGTTCCTTGATATGTAATTAGACACATCTAGTGATGATGAACATCCTTTTTTTTTAATAAAAAGGGACGAACAGAAATCGTTCCTTTATATGTAATTTGATACGCCTAGTGATGGTGTGATATGATTAAAACATTCTTTTCGTGATAAAATGGGACAAACGGCATTCGTTCCTTTTTATGTAATAATTGTATTCTTGATACTTTGAAAAAGGGTTCCATGTAGAAATCCTTTCCTTCAACGTAAGCAATCATGATTTTATCAAAGAAAATTTCTATTCTAACGCACCCACTGTATTGAAACTTGGTAGATTCTGTTATGGGTATTTTTCCCCAAGTTCCAGTGAAATGCATTATGAGAAGATTGCCTGTTAGTTACAACCAAAAACGATAAATGTGTTGGAAGTAGGCTAAATAATCAGGGTAAGCTATCAGTTCCCCCAGGTGTTGGTGAAGCCCCGTGTCGACGTGGAACTGACTGCCATCCGGGTGTGGGGTGCAGCCTCTGCCCAGCCATTGTCTCTACCCTGCCAGGGTATTGAGAGGCTGACCGAGGGTCAGTAGGCGTCGTGCGTGCACTGCCAACCGGGTGTGGGGTGCAGCACGAACCCAGCCGCCGTCTCCACCCCGTGGGGGTGTTGAGAGCCTGTCCGTGAGGCTAGCAACGAGCTGGAGAGTGAAAGGGCTTCAAAGTTCGTCGGGACGACGACTTGTGTTTCTTCTGCTGTGTGGGAGTCCCTGGAAGGGCTGCACGAACCTGCCTCCATGAGTGGTTTCGTTTCTGTCATGTCGAAGTGTGTTCTGTTGTGTGAGGACTCCACCAACTGCTTTCGTGAGTGACTCCTGATCTGTGTGAAGACTGTGTGATTCGGGCTAGACGCGGCCAAGTGCGTAGACTGTCCATAATGACACTGCTGTGGGTGCCAGCCTGGCCTGCTGAGTGAAAGAAATATGTTATTGTGACAATGTAGTACCTAGTATCGTTGTGCGCCCTTTGGTGGTGGCCTGAGTATATTGATGGTTTGCTTTTGTTTCTTTATGCTGTGCCTGTTCATGATCATTATGTATTATGTATTTGTTTGATCTGATGGTTCAGACAGCGAACGGAAAAAAGTATAAACTTAACTTGTTGCCTGGCTATCTATGTTCGTGTGCTGTGGGTGTGTGTAGGGAAAAGTCGTACACGCATCCAAACTTCCTCAGGTGAGAGTCGGATAGCAAAACACGCACGCACACCATCGGTAACAGAAGGCTTATCTCATGACACCTAGATACTGTATGAAGTTTCACGGACTGACACAGAACGAACGAACGCAGGAAATACTTTTAATTTGCAAAGCGTAGTGAGATAAGTCTTTTCTCGTCCAGCTCTCCGGATCCGGATGCAAACAACTGAAACTGTAAATAAACTGGATTCAAATACAAATGCCTGTTACTAGTAAAAGTATTTAGGAGAAGGTGGAAAAGGGGATGGGTAAGCTGAATATGGAGAAAAGCAGGCAAAGTATCAACAGCCAGTCAGTCACAACATGAAATGCCTCCCGCCTCCTGAACCAGATGGCCATCCCCCTCCCACACACCCATCTCACCTGACATCCCCCTCCCACACACCTATCTCACCTGACATCCCCCTCCCACACACCCATCTCACCTGACATCCCCCTCCCACACCATCTCACCGACATCCTTCCACACCTCCCCCTGACATCCCCTTCCCACACACCCATCTCACCTGACATCCCCTTCCCACACACCCATCTCACCTGACATCCCCCTCCCACACACCATCTCACCTGACATCCCCATCCCACACACCCATCTCACCTGACATCCCCATCCCACACACCCATCTCACCTGACATCACCCTCCCACACACCCATCTCACCTGACATCCCCATCCCACACACCCATCTCACCTGACATCCACACCATCACTGACATCCATCCCACACCCTTACCTTGACGTTACACTCACTGACATCCTCCATCATTTCTAATTCCTTCTGCATCCGCCTCTTGTACGTTACTCTTCTTCTTTTTTTCTTTTCCCTCTTCCTCTTCTTCTTCTTCTTCTTCTTCTTCTTCTTCTTGTTATCATTATTACTAGTTACACCGTCACTTTCATTACTCTTGCTGTAAGATAAGCTTCATCCAATTAGTATTTTCTCAATTTGTGTACCTTTGTATAGTTCCTAGATTTTATCTTTCCCATTTTTTATGTTATCATTGTTATGATTATCACTTGCATGATTATGATTATTGTTGTAATTATCTATAACTGTTCGGTTTTTTTTTTAATTTCTTATCTCATCCCTTTATCTTTCACTTACGCTATATCAAACTAATTATAGTAAAATAGTAAATAATAATGATGATGATGACCATGATAGTAATAATAATGATGAAAGTAATCATGATAGTAGTCGTAACAATAACAATGACAATGATAATGATAATAATAATGATAATAATAATGATAATAATAATGATAATAATAATAATAATGATAACAATAGTAATGATAATAACAACAATAATAACCATATTGTTGTAACTATTCTTCCCATGTTTTCTCCATTGTCAGACTCTTGCATACTCAACGTCGATAAACAACCTGTCGGACAAAAGAAAAGAGAGTTCCTTTATTAATTAATAACTAAACTTTTATATATTTACATAATTTCATTCCTAATTTGTTTTCACAAAATTATATGGACGAATTTAAAATCAAATGCACTATCAGATCATCATGGATTCAAAAACAAAACCTTTTATATCAAAGTTCGCAGCCACAGTCTCGCACAAAATATTCAATATTTCCAAATAAAGTTCATGGTCCTCACAGGCTTTTTATAGCTTCTGTCCCATTTCCCAGTCTCTGCGACCTCTCAATAACCTACAGCTTCTGTCCATTTCCCAGTCTCTGCGACTCTCAATAACCTACAGCTTCTGTCCCATTTCCCAGTCTCTGCGACCTCTCAATAACCTACAGCTTCTGTCCCATTTCCCAGTCTCTGCGACCTCTCAATAACCTACAAAAATCCACAAACTGTGCCTGTTCCCCTCCAAAAAAAAAATAACCGAAGAAACTTACAAGCCCTTACTCTATCCAGGGGGAAAATTCCTGAGAAGAAAAAAAAAAAAGAAAAATCATTTTCAAATCATATTATTCTCCATCTAAAGATTACTAATCTTCATCATTTTGTTCCTCTCTTTTCATTGGATTTTACCATATCTCACCTAAAGGATTGCCAAGCCTGACAGAGATTCGTATCCTTTAAGTTACAGTTACTCAAGGTACCACCTGTGTCATTCAAAGAACTGTGAGGCATGCGCCATGGCTAACGCCTCACCGTCTGTACGGCGCTGTTGACCACTTTGTTCCCTCTGATTCCACTGCCCACCGTACAGCTGACAAAGCAGTCATCCTGTGCTTTGTTCCCTCTGATTCCACTGCCCACCGTACAGCTGACAAAGCAGTCATCCTGTGCTTTGTTCCCTCTGATTTCACTGCCCACCGTACAGCGACAAAGCAGTCATCTGTGCTTTGTTCCCTCTGATTTCACTGCCCACCGTACAGCTGACAAAGCAGTCATCCTGTGCTTTGTTCCCTCTGATTTCACTGCCCACCGTACACCTGACAAAGCAGTCTATCCTGTGCTTTGTTCCCTCTGATATCCACTGCCCACCGTACAGCTGACAAAGCAGTCATCCTATGCTTTGTTCCCTCTGATTTCACTGCCCACCGTACAGCTGACAAAGCAGTCATCCTGTGCTTTGTTCCCCCTGATTTCACTGCCCATCGTACAGCTGACAAAGCAGTCATCCTGTGCTTTGTTCCCTCTGATTCCACTGCCCACCGTACAGCTGACAAAGCAGTCATCCTGTGCTTTGTTCCCTCTGATGCCACTGCCCACCGTACAGCTGACAAAGCAGTCATCCTGTGCTTTGTTTCCTCTGATTCCACTGCCCATCGTACAGCTGACAAAGCAGTCATCCTGTGCTTTGTTCCCTCTGATTCCACTGCCCATCGTGCAGGTGACAAAGCAGTCATCCTGTGCTTTGTTCCCTGATTCCACTGCCCATCGTACAGCTGACGAAGCAGTCACCTATGCTTTGTTCCCTCTAATTGTACTGCCCATCGTGCAGGTGACAAAGCAGTCACCCTGTGCTTTGTTCGCTCTGATTCCACTGCCCATCGTACAGCTGACAAAGCAGTCATCCTGTGCTTTGTTTCCTCTGATTCCACTGCCCATCGTACAGCTGACAAAGCAGTCACCCTGTGCTTTGTTCGCTCTGATTCCACTGCCCATCGTACAGCTGACAAAGCAGTCATCCTGTGCTTTGTTTCCTCTGATTCCACTGCCCATCGTGCAGGTGACAAACAGTCACCCTGTGCTTTGTTTCCTCTGATTCCACTGCCCATCGTGCACCAGTCACCCTGTGCTGTCCGCTCACCGCTCACCATACATGCATGCTGCACGGTTTCCATGACCAGGTGAGCCAGGGCACACGACTCCAAAATCCTTCCTTTTTTGGCAGCTTGCACAAGCGATTCATGTTCTTCATCAACATGCTCCATGGACAAATAAACAGACACACAACTGCCATGAAGTTGGGCACAGTTTCTGACAAGCCCCTTTCCCCAAAATCTGTTTCCCAAAAAGTTTTAAAACTTTCCAAGGTGTGACAGGGAAATCTTCAACAGTAATGTCAGGGCAAAAAGTACCAACATTGCATCAAGCAGGGTTTTTTTTTCCAATAAACGAAATACACCTTAAACCAACCATCTGAACAATATCAGGCGTTAAACATGATATCTGTTCATGAATATTCCACATCAATGCATGAAACTTAAGATCATGCCCAAGAATAATGACCCACATTTCATTTAACACCTCAAGTTTGCTATTCAACTACATTATTAATGAAAAAACACAAAATTCCACCCATGGCATGATACCCAATCACAAGCAGGTTTCAAAATAAAGGAAAAAAGAAAAAAGAAAAACGCGCACAATGTCCAACACATTACACTGTCCTTCGTACAATGTCCAACATATGGCACCGTCCTTCATACAACGTCCAAATCATTACACTAACCTTTGTACAATGTCCAACATATAGCACTGTCCTTCGTACAATGTCCAACATATAGCACTGTCCTTCGTACAATGTCCAGCACATAGCATGTCCTTCGTACAATGTCCAACATATAGCACTGTCCTTCGTACAATGTCCAACATATAGCACTGTCCTTCGTACAATGCCAGCACATAGCATGTCCATTCGTACAATGTCCAACCATAGTATGCACTGTCCTTCGTACAATGTCCAACATATAGCACTGTCCTTGTACAATGTCCAACACATTGCATGTCCTTCGAAATTCCACACATATGCACTGTCCTTTCGTACAATGTCCAACACATTGCACTGTCCTTCGTACAATGTCCAACACATTGCACTGTCCTTCGTACAATGTCCAACAACATTGCACTGTCCTATCGTACAATGTCCAACACATTGCATGTCCTTCGTACAATGTCCAACACATTGCACTGTCCTTCGTACAACGTCCAAACATCATGTCCTTCGTACAATGTCCAACACATTGCACTGTCCTTCATACAATGTCCAACACATTGCATGTCCTTCGTACAATGTCCAACACATTGCACTGTCCTTCATACAACGTCCAATACATACACTGTCCTTCGTACAATGTCCAACACATATGCACTGTCCTTCATACAATGTCCAACACATTGCATGTCCTTCGTACAATGTCCAACACATTGCACTGTCCTTCATACAACGTCCAATACATAGCACTGTCCTTCGTACAATGTCCAACACATTGCACTGTCCTTCATACAATGTCCAACACATTGCATGTCCTTCGTACAATGTCCAACACATTGCACTGTCCTTCATACAACGTCCAATACATAGCACTGTCCTTCGTACAATGTCCAACACATTGCACTGTCCTTCATACAATGTCCAATACATTAGCACTGTCCTTCGTACAATGTCCAACACATTGCACTGTCCTTCATACAACGTCCAATACATAGCACTGTCCTTCTACAATGTCCAACACATCATGTCCTTCATACATGTCAACATAGACTGTCCTTCATACAAGTCCAATACATAGCACTGTCCTTCGTACAATGTCCAACACATAGCACTGTCCTTCATACAATGTCCAATACATGCACTGTCCTTCGTACAATGTCAATACATAGCACTGTCCTTCATACAATGTCCAATACATAGCACTGTCCTTCGTACAATGCCAATACATAGCACTGTCCTTCATACAATGTCCAATACATTGCACTGTCCTTCGTACAATGTCCAACACATTGCACTGTCCTTCATACAAGTCCAATACATAGCACTGTCTTCATACATGTCCACTTAGCACTGTCCTTCTACAATGTCAATACATGCACTGTCCTTCATACAAGTCCAAACATAGCACTGTCCTTCATACAATGTCCAATACTATTGCACTGTCCTTCGTACAATGTCCAATACATAGCACTGTCCTTCATACAATGTCCAATACATAGCACTGTCCTTCGTACAATGTCCAACACATAGCACTGTCCTTCATACAATGTCCAATACATTAGCACTGTCCTTCTACAATGTCAACACATAGCACTGTCCTTCATACAATGTCCAATACTTTAGCACTGTCCTTCGTACAATGTCCAACACATAGCACTGTCCTTCATACAATGTCCAATACATTGCACTGTCCTTCGTACAATGTCCAATACATAGCACTGTCCTTCATACAATGTCCAATACATTAGCACTGTCCTTCGTACAATGTCCAATACATAGCACTGTCCTTCGTACAAT
Organism: Conus canariensis; assembly: GCA_033310375.1. Classification (NCBI taxonomy): domain Eukaryota; kingdom Metazoa; phylum Mollusca; class Gastropoda; order Neogastropoda; family Conidae; genus Conus; species Conus canariensis. Next base: position 152,254,517 of record CM065714.1, read on the forward strand.
GTCCAACACATTGCACTGTCCTTCATACAATGTCCAATACATAGCACTGTCCTTCATACAATGTCCAACATAGCACTGTCCTTCGTACAATGTCCAATACATAGCACTGTCCTTCATACAATGTCCAACATAGCACTGTCCTTCATACAATGTCCAACACATTGCACTGTCCTTCATACAATGTCCAATACATAGCACTGTCCTTCATACAATGTCCAACAATAGCACTGTCCTTCATACAATGTCCAATACATAGCACTGTCCTTCGTACAATGTCCAATACATAGCACTGTCCTTCATACAATGTCCAAACATTGCACTGTCCTTCTACAATGTCATACATACACTGTCATTCATACATGTCCAATCATGCACTGTCCTTCGTACAATGTCCAATACATTGCACTGTCCTTCATACAATGTCCAATACATAGCACTGTCCTTCATACAATGTCCAATACATAGCACTGTCCTTCGTACAATGTCCAACACATAGCACTGTCCTTCATACAATGTCCAATACATAGCACTGTCCTTCATACAATGTCCAACTACATAGCACTGTCCTTCATACAATGTCCAGATATAGCACTGTCCTTTCATTAACCAATGTCCAATACATAGCACTGTCCTTCGTACAATGTCCAACACATAGCACTGTCCTTCATACAATGTCCAACACATTGCATGTCCTTCATACAATGTCCAAACATAGCACTGTCCTTCGTACAATGTCCAATACATAGCACTGTCCTTCATACAATGTCCAATACATAGCACTGTCCTTCGTACAATGTCCAACACATAGCACTGTCCTTCATACAATGTCCAACACATATGCATGTCCTTCATACAATGTCCATACATGCACTGTCCTTCTACAATGTCCAGCATAGCACTGTCCTTCATACAATGTCCAATACATAGCACTGTCCTTCGTACAATGTCCAACATAGCACTGTCCTTCTACAATGTCCAACACATGCTGTCCTTCATACAATGTCCACATAACACTGTCCTTCTACAATGTCCATACATAGCACTGTCCTTCATACAATGTCCAATTCATACACTGTCCTTCGTACAATGTCCAAAAGCACTCTTCATAAGCCATGCTGTCCTTCATACAATGTCAACAAGATCTTCTACATCTCTAGCACTGTCTCTTAACGTCATACAATGTTCTACAAGTTACATAGCACTGTCCATGTCTACGTAAAAATAGTCAAGCAAGAAATCATAGCACTGTCCTTCATACAATGTCAATACATGCACTGTCCTTCATACATGTCCAAATGCACTGTGACAGAAATGCTGTCCATACATGTAAATACTATAGCACGTCCTTCGACATAGTCCATGAGGTAAACCACATCACACGTCATAAATGTAAATAGCTGTTATTCAGAATGAAGTAGCCTGGTGATGAAAGTTGTAGACACGTCCTAGCGTTTGAGTGGGTTAAACCACAAGCAAAACTCGCTGAGAAGGAATCCGTGTAGAGCACGCGTTGTTCTTTGTCGTTAGTTACCTGCCAAAATGTGAGATGGCGTGATCAGTTTGTAAGACTGACTTGTGAAGTGCCCTCACGATGCGAGGCACTCCGTTAATGGTTAGTTGTTGTGTAGGTGACAGCTTTGCACTGGTGAATGGCACACAGTGTAGACACCGTCCTTCTCTTTGAGGTTGTGTAGGTGACAGCTTTGCACTGGTGAATGGCACACAGTGTAGACACCGTCCTCCTGTTTGAGGTTGTGTAGGTGACAGCTTTGCACTGGTGAATGGCACACAGTGTAGACACCGTCCTTCTCTTGAGGTTGTTGTGTAGGTGACAGCTTTGCACCGGTGAATGACACACAGTGTAGACACCGTCCTTCTCTTTGAGGTTGTTGTGTAGGTGACAGCTTTGCACTGGTGAATGGCACACAGTGTAGACACCGTCCTTCTCTTTGAGGTTGTTGTGTAGGTGACAGCTTTGCACCGGTGAATGACACACAGTGTAGACACCGTCCTTCTGTTTGAGGTTGTTGTGTAGGTGACAGCTTTGCACTGGTGAATGGCACACAGTGTAGACACCGTCCTTCTGTTTGAGGTTGTGTAGGTGACAGCTTTGCACTGGTGAATGACACACAGTGTAGAACACCGTCCTTCTGTTTGAGGTTGTTGTGTAGGTGACAGCTTTGCACTGATGAATGACACACAGTGTAGAACACCGTCCTTCTGTTTGAGGTTGCTGTGTAGGTGACAGCTTTGCACTGGTGAATGACACACAGTGTAGAACACGTCCTTCTGTTGGAGGAGAACTGCTCCAAGTCCGGTAGAGCTAGCACCGGGAGGGACGACAACACCGTGCAGCGAGACAGGAAGCAGAAGGACGGGGGAGACGAGAGGATCCGTTGGATTTGCTGTGGAGCATGCTGACACTCATCGGTCCAGGTGATGGGTTTCTTTGGCCTACGCTAATGAGATCACCAAGAGGGGTAACAATGGTTGCAAACGCAGGCATATAAGAACGACAATAACTTGACAAACCAACGGGTGAACACCTTGTGTTGTTACCAGTAATCTGCAATTTCAATTTTTGCTTCAGTTTAGCCCTGCTGAAGTTTCAAAAATCCCGCCGAGACAACATACCCTAACAAGTCCAATTCAGGGAAACCTGCATACATCTTTGTTGGTCTGGCAGTAACTCTAAAAGCTTTCAGTTTTTGTAAAATCAATTCCAAACAGGTCACCCGTCCAGACCAACATATATGGCCAATTAAAATGTCCTTAAAATTGACAGCTGAATTGTCAGACAGATTCAACTGGCACATCATTCTGGCAAAAACAGCAGGCTCAGTCTGCAATCTCAAAAGCGTTCTGATCCCTTGAAACAACCCAAGCAGTATTTGAAAAGCAGTTTGACATCCATCTGATGACTGACTTGTCTTAAGTCTATTTTCACAAAATACTGAGCGTGACACATTTTGTGCAAACAGCTCGTCTATGTCAGGAATGGGTTCACGGTCTAAAACAGCGATACTGTTCAACTTCTTGTAATCAATGCACAACGTACCGAACCATCAGGTCTAGGTACAAGTAAAACAAGTGAACAATACTAACACACAGATGGTTCACAGCCATGCTCAACATCAAACTTCTTTTTCAATAACTCGTCGAATTGAAAAGGGTAAAGGCTATAGTCTGACTGTGACAGGTCAAAGCAATACGATGCGGGCTAACACGAGCGACACCAGGACTCTTCGTTAAAACGTCTTAAAAGTGTTAATAACACAATCCGCGATGTACAGCTTTCTCAGTGTCAAGAAGAGGGTCTATTGTGACATTCTGTAGGTCTCACCTGTGTCAAGAACAGGGTCTATTGTGACATCCTGTAGGTCTCACCTGTGTCAAGAAGAGGGTCTATTGTGACATCCTGTAGGTCTCACCTGTGTCAAGAAGAGGGTCTATTGTGACATCCTGTAGGTCTTACCTGTGTCAAGAACAGGGTCTATTGTGACATCCTGTAGGTCTCACCTGTGTCAAGAACAGGGTCTATTGTGACATCCTGTAGGTCTCACCTGTGTCAAGAACAGGGTCTATTGTGACATCCTGTAGGTCTCTGGCGGTACAGGCAGTATTTGTTGGTCATCATTGTCAGTCTCATTGATAACACCAACAAGCGCAGGCAAGACAGCACTATTGATAACACCAACAAGAGCAGGCAAGACAGCACTATTGATAACACCAACAAGAGCAGGCAAGACAGCACTACTGATAACACCAACAAGAGCAGGCAAGACAGCACTATTGATAACACTAACAAGAGCAGGCAAGACAGAACTACTGATAACACCAACAAGAGCAGGCAAGACAGCACTACTGATAACACCAACAAGAGCAGGCAAGACAGCACTATTGATAACACCAACAAGAGCAGGCAAGACAGCACTATTGATAACACCAACAAGAGCAAGCAAGACAGCACTATTGATAACACTAACAAGAGCAGGCAAGACAGCACTATTGATAACACCAACAAGAGCAGGCAAGACAGCACTATTGATAACACCAACAAGAGCAGGCAAGACAGCACTATTGATAACACCAACAAGAGCAAGCAAGACAGCACTATTGATAACACTAACAAGAGCAGGCAAGACAGAACTACTGATAACACCAACAAGAGCAGGCAAGACAGCACTACTGATAACACCAACAAGAGCAGGCAAGACAGCACTATTGATAACACCAACAAGAGCAGGCAAGACAGCACTATTGATAACACCAACAAGAGCAAGCAAGACAGCACTATTGATAACACTAACAAGAGCAGGCAAGACAGCACTATTGATAACACAACAAGAGCAGGCAAGACAGCACTATTGATAACACCAACAAGAGCTTTCAGTGACATTTAAACATTCCACCATTCCACTGGACTGAGAATGGTAGGGAGTGATGGTAACTGATTTGATTGACAGCCTGCATATCATGATGTCAGACACAAATTGCGTGCCTTGATCTGAATGGATCTCGGGTGGGCATATCATGTGGCAGAATGGATCTCGGGTGGGCATATCATGTGGCAGAAGACAGAGAATGGATCTCGGGTGGGCATATCATGTGGCAGAATGGATCTCGGGTGGGAATATCATGTGGCAGAAGACAGAGAATGGATCTCGGGTGGCATATCATGTGGCAGAATGGATCTCGGGTGGGCATATCATGTGGCAGAATGGATCTGGGGTGGGCATATCATGTAGCGGAAGACAGGAAAGTGATCTGAATGGATCTCGGGTGGGCATATCATGTGGCGAATGGATCTCGGGCGGGCATATCGTGTGACAGAAAACAGAGAATGGGTCTCGGGTGGGCATATCATGTGGCAGAATGGATCTGGGGTGGGCATATCATGAGGCAGAAGACAGAAAAGCGGGCTTCTGTGACAGTGACTGTGTCAGTGACTGTGACTGTGTCAACTTTTTTCAGGGGTGTGGGCTTGAGGTGAGGAGAGGCTACATCAACAATAGTGAGTACATAGTTGTGAGCAGAAGACGAAGGACAATGGGACCAGCAATGTCAATGGCTATTCTTTACAATAGTGAGTACATAGTTGTGAGCAGAAGACGAAGGACAATGGGACCAGCAATGTCAATGGCTATTCTTTACAATAGTGAGTACATAGTTGTGAGCAGAGGACGAAGGACAATGGGACCAGCAATGTCAATGGCTATTCTTTACAATAGTGAGTACATAGTTGTGAGCAGAAGACGAAGGACAATGGGACCAGCAATGTCAATGGCTATTCTTTACAATAGTGAGTACATAGTTGTGAGCAGAAGACGGACAATGAGACCAGCAATGTCAATGGCTATTCTTTACAAGAGCTAGGCTCACTGACCACAGGCATTTTCTCAAGGGAAGCACAAAGTACGCTACCCTTCGGGAGTGTCTTTTGACAAATGTTACAAGAGTGACAATAGTTACAAACATCAAAGCGAACACTTGGCCAGTAAGACTGGGAGAGTCAGAGAGTCCTGCGAACACCAAAATGTGCCGCCATAATAGCACCTCAGTATGGTTTGCCTCAGTCAGTGGAGGACTACACGTTGATGTGTAATCTGTTTCTGTTTAAACTCTCTGTACAGCCTACCATCTTCCACACAAAAGAGCATTTGGAATTTTTACATGAATCATTGACATTTCAAAACATGTCTTCAGCATGTTATCATCTTTTTAAAAGTCTCTGAATTTATCCGGGGTCACAATCCTAATTGGAATAGTGGAGACAACAAGGGGGTTGACAAGTTTACTAGCTGGGAACGAGTAGTGACGAGAAGTTGTGGCTGACACACAAACGACCCACCGTTTTCACCGTGTGTGGATGACACACCAGACATATTTCCAAGAATTAGATCTGTCACTGGGGAACCCAAGACACATGCACATATTTCACCACAAAAACAGGTTTATTATTTTCGCCACAGGAAATGGCTTAGCATATCCATCCAGCATGCGATGTTGTTGAGTAGTGCCGCTGTGTTGATCATCCCTGATAAGGCAACATTTGACAGCAGCTGTGGTACAGTCTGTATCACTTAACACTGTAGCACTGAACCCGTTCATTGAGCGCTTCTCTACATGAAGTCCAGACACTTGGCTTTCTGCCACAAGGACGTGCTCAGTGTTCTCTTTTAGAGCAGTCGCATGATTAATTTGTGCATGGGGACAATCTGCTCGTTGCGCATCCATGAACCACAGTTGGAGCACAAAAGTACATTTTCACCTGTCATATTCACATTTATACCCGGTACCCCGGTCACGTATTCCATAGGACTGTAAATGCAGACGGGAGTTTGTCTGGCTTTCTCTTGACTGGGGAGCACTTTGACGTTGATCACCGGGACGATTGGAAATAGAACTCTGATAATTCGCTCGGTTTGAACGCCGATTGTATGGATATGGACCACCCGTGTCGTAATTCCCTCGATGTTCTGTTCGGGAACGGTGAAGACAAGAACTGACATTGTCTTCTTCAGGCAAAACAAACAACATTAAAGACAATGAAACCAAAGAACGAACAAAATCGATAACGTGAAGCGAAATACAAAATAATGAATGGTAGCAGTTAGTATGAATCATAGAAATACAAAATACTGAATGGTAGCAGTCAGTATGAATCAAAATAATGAATGGTAGCAGTCAGTATGAATCAAAGTAATGAATGGTAGCAGTCAGTATGAATCATAGAAATACAAAATAATGAATGGTAGCAGTCAGTATGAATCATAGAAATACAAAATAATGAATGGTAGCAGTCAGTATGAATCAAAATAATGAATGGCAGCAAATCATAGAAATACAAAATAATGATGGTAGCAGTCAGTATGAATCATAGAAATACAAAATAATGAATGGTAGCAGTCAGTATGAATCATAGAAATACAAATATTGAATGGTAGCAGTCAGTATGAATCATAGAAATACAAAATAATGAATGGTAGCAGTCAGTATGAATCAAAAATAATGAATGGTAGCAGTCAGTATGAATCATAGAAATACAAAATAATGAATGGTAGCAGTCAGTATGAATCAAAGAAATACAAAATATTGAATGGTAGCAGTCAGTATGAAACAAAATAATGAATGGTAGCAGTGAGTATGAATCATAGAAATACAAAATAATGAATGGTAGCAGTCAGTATGAATCATAGAAATACAAAATAATGAATGGTAGCAGTCAGTATGAAACAAAATACTGAATGGTAGCAGTCAGTATGAATCAAAGTAATGAATGGTAGCAGTCAGTATGAATCATAGAAATACAAAATAATGAATGGTAGCAGTCAGTATGAATCATAGAAATACAAAATAATGAATGGTAGCAGTCAGTATGAATCATAGAAATACAAAATAATGAATAGTAGCAGTCAGTATGAATCAAAATAATGAATGGTAGCAGTCAGTATGAATCAAAATAATGAATGGTAGCAGTCAGTATGAATCAAAGTAATGAATGGTAGCAGTCAGTATGAATCAAAGTAATGAATGGTAGCAGTCAGTATGAATCATAGAAATACAAAATAATGATGGTAGCAGTCAGTATGAATCATAGAAATACAAAATAATGATGGTAGCAGTCAGTATGAATCAAAGTAATGAATGGCAGCAAATCATAGAAATACAAAATACTGAATGGTAGCAGTCAGTATGAATCATAGAAATCCAAAATAATGATGGTAGCAGTCAGTATGAATCATAGAAATACAAAATAATGATGGTAGCAGTCAGTATGAATCATAGAAATACAAAATAATGAATGGTAGCAGTCAGTATGAATCAAAATAATAAATGGTAGCAGTCAGTATGAATCAAAATAATGAATGGTAGCAGTCAGTACAAATCATAGAAATACAAAATAATGATGGTAGCAGTCAGTAAGAATCATAGAAATACAAGATAATGAATGGTAACAAAATAATGAATAGTAGCAGTCAGTATGAATCAAAATAATGAATGGTAGCAGTCAGTATGAATCAAAATAATGAATGGTAGCAGTCAGTATGAATCATCGAAATACAAAATAATGAATAGTAACAGTCAGTATGAATTAAAATAATGAATAGTAGCAGTCAGTATGACTCAAACTAATGAATGGTAGCAGTCAGTATGAATCAAAATAATGAATGGTAGCAGTCAGTATGACTCAAACTAATGAATGGTAGCAGTCAGTATGAATCAAAATAATGAATGGTAGCAGTCAGTATGACACAAACTAATGAATGGTAGCAGTCAGTATGAATCAAAATAATGAATGGTAGCAGTCAGTATGAATCAAAATAATGAATGGTAGCAGTCAGTATGAATCATAGAAATACAAAATAATGAATGGTAGCAGTCAGTATGAATCAAAATAATGAATGGCAGCAGTCAGTATGAATCATAGAAATACAAAATAATGAATGGTAGCAGTCAGTATGAATCATAGAAATACAAAATAATGAATGGTAGCAGTCAGTATGAATCATAGAAATACAACATAATGAATGGTAGCAGTCAGTATGAATCAAAATAATGAATGGCAGCAGTCAGTATGAATCAAAATAATGAATGGTAGCAGTCAGTATGAATCATCGAAATACAAAATAATGAATAGTAGCAGTCAGTATGAATCAAAATAGTGAATGGTAGCAGTCAGTATGAATCAAAATAATGAATGGTAGCAGTCAGTATGAATCATAGAAATACAAAATAATGAATGGTAGCAGTCGGTATGAATCAAAATAATGAATGGTAGCAGTCAGTATGAATCAAAATAATGAAGGGTAGCAGTCAGCATGAATCATAGAAATACAAAATAATGAATGGTAGCAGTCAGTATGAAACAAAATAATGAATAGTAGCAATCAGTATGAATCATAGAAATACAAAATAATGAATGGTAGCAGTCAGTATGAATCATAGAAATACAAAATAATGAATGGTAACAGTCAGTATGAATCAAAATAATGAATGGTAGCAGTCAGTATGAATCATAGAAATACAAAATAATGAATGGTAGCAGTCAGTATGAATCATAGAAATACAAAATAATGAATGGTAACAGTCAGTATGAATCAAAATAATGAATGGTAGCAGTCAGTATGAATCATAGAAATACAAAATAATGAATGGTAGCAGTCAGTATGAATCATAGAAATACAAAATAATGAATGGTAGCAGTCAGTATGAATCATAGAAATACAAAATAATGAATGGTAGCAGTCAGTATGAATCATAGAAATACAAAATAATGAATGGTAGCAGTCAGTATGAAACAAAATAATGAATGGTAGCAGTCAGTATGAATCAAAATAATGAATGGTAGCAGTCAGTATGAATCAAAATAATGAATGGTAGCAGTCAGTATGAATCATCGAAATACAAAATAATGAATAGTAGCAGTCAGTATGAATCAAAATAATGAATGGTAGCAGTCAGTATGAATCAAAATAATGAATGGTAGCAGTCAGTATGAATCAAAATAATGAATGGTAGCAATCAGTTTGAATCATAGAAATACAAAATAATGAATGGTAGCAGTCAGTATGAATCATAGAAATACAAAATAATGAATGGTAGCAGTCAGTATGAATCATAGAAATACAAAATACTGAATGGTAGCAGTCAGTATGAATCAAAATAATGAATGGTAGCAATCAGTATGAATCAAAGTAATGAATGGTAGCAGTCAGTATGAATCAAAATAATGAATGGTAGCAGTCAGTATGAATCAAAATAATGAATAGTAGCAGTCAGTATGAATCAAAATAATGAATGGTAGCAGTCAGTATGAATCAAAATAATGAATGGTAGCAGTCAGTATGAATCAAAATAATGAATAGTAGCAGTCAGTATGAATCAAAATAATGAATGGTAGCAGTCAGTATGAATCAAAATAATGAATGGTAGCTGTCAGTATGAATCAAAATAATGAATGGTAGCAATCAGTATGAATCAAAGTAATGAATGGTAGCAGTCAGCATTGTCACACTGTGCATAAATGGGAAAGACCAGAACCAAGGGCTCTGTGGGCTGGCTCCCCACTTTGCCTTAAACATGTGGCTACTAAGAATAAAAGGAAAAGATGCTCCCAGGATTCACCGAAAGGGGGAGAGAATGATGAATCCATCGGTGCTCAACCAATCATGACTGCAAATCCCAAACGGACTATGAACATGGACCAAATGGAATATCCATGTGTCTGTGGAAAGCGTTTCGCTACCACCCGTGGCATGAAGATCCACAGAACAAAGATGGGATGTGTGAAGACTCATCTGAATGAGCAGCAGCGCACTGCATCAGCAGATAAGACGTCGGAAGACCAAGGCCAGGATTTAAACCGCAGTGCCAAGGACATCCACGCTGTTGGTTCGGATGAGGAATTTGCACAGGCCCTCGATGCCAGGCGCCTGAAACTCAACCTGCCACGACCAAACGAAACTGAAGATTGGGAGAAACTGGATGCAAAAATCGTCCAAAGACTCGATGCACTGATAGGGAAAAGCACCCTGGAACACAAACTAGCCACATATGGGGACATTGTGTATGCCACATGTAGAGACGCCTATGGAGCAAAACTACCCAAAGAGAAAACACCTCCAAAGAAATCCAGACGCCAAGAAGAATGGACAAGATCAGGTCCAAAAGAAAAACCTCAAGATGACAATGAAGACCGCACTGCCAGCTGAAAAACAAGGCTTGGAAAAACTGTGGAAAGACCTGAAAGAAAAACACAGCGCCCTCAGCAAAGCGGAATCTGCGAGGAAGAGGAAGAGCAAAAAGAAGAAGACACAAGAGCGCTTCTTCAGAGACCCCTTCCAGTTTGCCAGAACACTGTTTGAGCAGCCAAAATCTGGGACCCTAAGTGTGGACAAAGGAGTTCTTGAGCAGTATCTGAGGAAAACATACTCTGACCCACAGAGCAAAGCACCACTCGACATTCAAGGTCTGGTGTGGCCAACCAACCCTGAGGAACAGTTCAATGGCAAGCCTCCAACGTTGGCGGAAATCAAGAAGGTGGTCGACAAAGCCAGAGCTAAATCATCACCAGGGCCAAACGGAATACCTTACCAGCTTTACAAGAAATGTCCCAAGGTGCTGGAGTGGCTCCACAGGCTGCTGCGATCGGCTTGGAGAAACCAGAAGATCAGCGGCCAGTGGATGACGGCAGATGGTGTGTACATCCCCAAAGAGCAAAACTCAAGTGACATCAGCCAGTTCAGGCCAATATCACTACTGAACGTCGAAGGGAAAATCTTCTTCTCTGTCATGGCAGCAAGGCTGACCAAGTACCTGATGGAAAACAAGTACTTGGATGTGTCAGTCCAGAAAGGTGGCATCCCAGGCGTGGCCGGCTGTGTAGAACACGCCACAATGATCTGGGACGCAATCCAAAAAGCAAAAGCAGAAAAGAGAGACCTGGACGTAGTGTGGCTTGATCTGGCAAACGCATATGGATCTGTGCCCCATGAGATGATACAGTTGGCTCTTGAGATGTACCATGTGCCAAAGAACATCTGCGACATGCTCAAGAAGTACTTCAATGGCTTCTCAATGCGGTTCTCTACCAAGGAGTACACAACAGACTGGATCAACTTGGAAGTGGGTATTGCAATGGGCTGTGCAATTTCCCCAATACTGTTCGTGCTGGCAATGGAACTCATCTTGAAAGCAGCAACAAACAACGCGAGACAAACAGACCTTGGCGATGGATACAAGATGCCTCCTCTCAAGGCCTTCATGGATGACACTACAGTGATTTCATCCAGAGAAGACGAGACACGTCATGTGCTGGAGAGGCTGGACGACATAGTTGCCTCATCCAGAATGAAGTTCAAGCCAAAGAATCACGGAGTCTCTCACTGAGGAAAGGAAAAGTGGCCGGATCTGTGGTCTTCAGTGTTGCCAACCAGGCCATTCCAACAGTCACAGAAGAACCAGTCAAGAGCCTTGGAAGATGGTATGATGATACGCTGAAAGACACACAAAGAGCAAAAGAAACCAAGCAGATGGCGGAGGAAGGCTTGGAGACCATTGACCAGTGTGGGCTCCCTGGCAAATACAAGGTCTGGTGTCTGCAGTTCATGCTGATACCAAAGCTCCTATGGCCTCTGATGATATACGACATCTGCACCAGCATAGTGGAGGCAATGGAAGCCAAAATCAACAAGTTCACAAGGAAATGGCTTGGTGTCCCACCCTGTCTGACTGACATAGCGCTGTACTGTCGCCAAGCAAAGCTGAAACTACCACTGAAATCCATCCTGGAGGAATACAAAGCAGGGAAGATCAGACTTCAAAGCATGCTGGAGGACTCAGGAGACAAGGTGGTAGAAGCAATCAAGCCCCAGCTGAAGACAGGCAGAAAATGGAAAGTTCAAGAGGCGATGGATTCTGCAAAAGAAAGTCTCAAGATCAGAGAAATAACAGGACACACACAGACCAACAGACAAGGACTGGGGGTGACCAAAACTGAATGGTGGTCAAAGGCCAAAGGAAAAGCCAAAAGAGACATGATGATTCAGGAGATGAGAAAAGAAGAAGACCAAAAAAGACTCCAAAAAGCAGTCCAGCAGAGCCAGCAAGGGCAATGGACAACGTGGGAGAATGCACTCCAAAGAAGTCTCACTTGGAATGACATTTGGGCATGGCCCCTCTCAGGATCAGCTTCATTCTCAGATCTGCATATGACCTTCTGCCCTCAAATGCAAACCTGGTGAAGTGGGGGAAAACAGACGATCCTGCATGCCCCCTCTGCCATGAAAAACAAACAGTGGAGCATGTCCTAAGCTCATGTAAAGTAGCCCTGGCTCAAGGAAGGTACACATGGAGGCACAACCAAGTGCTCAAAGAGATTGTACAAGTAGTCTGGGCTAGTACCAACACCACAAAAGGGAAAATCAGGACTCCAAAAGCACCCGCAACATTCTTCACGGCAGGAGGCAGCAAATCATGGCCAAGAACAACAGTGCCACTGGGAAACATGCAGGCAGAGTCTGCTGGACGGGGCAGATGACTGGGAGTGCACTGCAGACCTCCCAGAATGGAAGAGTCACCCAGAGATCATCAGCAAGAGTGGCATGAGACCAGACATAGTAGTCCACTCTCAGTCAACCAAGCAGCTGATCATGATCGAGCTCACGGTGCCATATGAGAACAGAATGGAGGCAGCTCAAATCTACAAGACTGAAAAGTATGCTGATCTGGCAAACAGCCTGAGGAGAGAAGGCTATCAGGTCAAAGTCCTCACTGCAGAAATTGGAGCTAGGGGGAGGAACGTCTGCATACAGCCTCATGAAACAGCTCTCAGTTGCAGGGAAGGAAAAAAAACCAGAGCCCTGAAAGCAATGGCAGAAGCGGCAGAGAGGTGTTCAAGCTGGATCTGGTCAAGGAGGAACAAAAGTGAACTTCATAAGGCTTAATTTCCCTACAAATATCAGGTGTCCCTGTGGCTCAGTGGTTAAAGCGCGAGTCATTAAGTGGAAAATGAGCATGTCCAGAGGGTCATGGGTTCGAATCCCAGCCATGGCTCGTCCCAAGATGGGAAAAAAAGGGGCAGCAGAGGGACATCCGGAGTCATGAACCGGGTGTGGCCCAACCCCCCTAGAGTGTCAGGAGATAAGGGCCGAAACACTTGCTTGAAGGGGGCTTCTCTTCTGAGGACTCTCTGCTGCCACGCTCTCCACGAGTTTCTTTCTACATGCCCGCACTCAGCCCAGCATTCACTCCGTGCACACGCAATCTCTCCAAACAACCAAAAGGCGCACTACAATAACTCTTCTTCTCCCCCTCCTCTCCGGGGAATAATTTACTAAACAATAATCAACTTTTCAAATCTTTCAACTGGTTTGTTTCTAAGAATTATTTTTCATTCCTCCTCTCCAGTGGAGGTACAGACATTCCACAAATCCACTAGCTGGGACCAAACTTCATCTCATTATACATAATAATTCACAAATACATCTTTTCATCTTATTATACATAATTCAAGGATACATCTTTTCATCTCATTATACATAATTCAGAAATACATCTTTTAATGGTTTCTCCTCCTCACTGGAGAAACAATTCATACATTTTCTAACAAAGAGTCAAAGATGGCTAGTAGTTGAATTCCGACCCAGGGGAACAATCACCAATCTTTGTGGGTCAACATGATAAATTCTTTAAATCTTCTCTCACGACTGTCGCATCTTCTTCACAATTAGGTGCTGCCGCAGCACTGGGGATCAACTACTTCTGCGACTGCCTCAGTCGCCTAGTCCGTTACTGGTGCTGCCACAGCACCGGGAAGGGCTGAAACACGAATGAAGGGCCGTGTAAGTAATCTATTTCAAAATCTGAATAATGATAAATTCTTTTCCCTTTTTCCCTTTTCTTAACTCTCTCTTTTTTTCTCTCCCCATCTGTCTATACCTCACCTGGTAATGGTGAATCGCAGGTGGAACTCGTTCTTCAGACAACCTGTCCGGTCAGTGTCCCCAAGCCATCTCCTTCCTATTCCTTATTTTTCCCTCCTGCGCTCTTTTTGAGTACACGTTCAGTGAGTACTCGTCTAACTCTACGCATTACCAGCCGTTGTTTGCTGACCAATGGACAACGTCCGTCAATTCACTGAACTGTTTTAATAGCCACCAGCGACACCGATCACACTGGTCAGGCCACGTGAATTATTGTTTCTTTTACCTTTTCTTTTCCCTATCTAGGGGAATGCTTTATAACAAGGGCGTATGCGACGGAACGTCACATGTCGCCATGTGAGGCTACATGACATGACAAGCATGAATCACAGTTTCAAAGTGAGGAGACTGCAGTCGGAAAGTGAAACAAACTTAAAAGAAAAATGACTGTGCCGCGGAACGAAAGAAACAAATACCAGAGACAAACGCGACGCGTTTCGATCTCTTTGGTCTTCTTCAGACAAACAGCATTCAAGACAATGAAAACGAAGAACGAACAAAATCAATAACGTGAAGCGAAATGCATCTCTTGCCCTCTCTTTCCTCACTGCTTCATCACGAAAAGAATGTTTTTTATGTAATATATTACCGACGTTCTGTTCATCGGCCAGAGAAACAAATAGACCAGAATTAATCCAAGAAGCATAATGCACCTGTACACAGATCTCCAGCAATGAAATCCGTACCACATCACATCAGTCCTCCAATAAAGAGAGTGAAACACACTTCAGCGGCTGCCCAGCCACCTTGTGGTGACAGTTCACACGCTACACCACATCTGTTTAGCCATGAGTTCACAGGTAAAGGATTTAGAGCAAAATAAATAAACGAATGAATAAATAATAAATAAATAAATAAATAATAATAAATAAAAATAATAAGAATAATGAATAAGATAAATAAACAAATAAATAGATAAAATAATGAATGTATACATGCACATATAAATATTTGTCAAGATCTCATGTATGCCTGATCTTGGCATTGACCCGATGCGGTGATCAAACTCTTAACGCCTAACTGTAGAAAGAAACTCGTGGAGAGCGTGGCAGCAGAGAGTCCTCAGAAGAGAAGCCGCCTTCAAGCAAGTGTTTCGGCCCTTAGGCCTATCTCCTGACACTCCTGGGGGGTTGGGCCACACCCGGTTCATGACTCCGGATGTCCCTCTGCTGCCCCGATGCGGTGATCAAACCCTTAACGCCTAACTAATGGTAACTTGATACAAGTAAACTGAAGATTTCCTGATCAGTCTCATTTCTGCTTTTCTTGCAAAATCTAGAGAAAGTGATTCTCTATGAATTATCCTGGTATCTTCCTGAGAACAACCTTCTCCGTGCCCAACAAGCAGCATTTACCGTTCTGGACACAGCACAGAAACTGCTCTCATCTGAATCTAGAATGAAATTCCAATATCTCTTAAAAAGACGGCAAAAACTGTTTCTCTTCTTTTAGATCTGGTTGAAGCGTTTGATACAACTGATTTTGACATTCTTTTCCTATGGATGAGCACAAACTTTGGCCAATGTTACGCTGAAACAAAGTGGATTTGACAGCATTTTCAAAGCAGAGAGCAGTTCGTCCTTATTCAAGAAAAACTGCCTACTGAATTTCGTTGACGTTGGCATCATTCAGAGTTCTGTGTTTTGTTCAGTGCTTTTCATAATATACACAGTGCCTTTGACCAAATTGCCCCGACAAACATTCTGTTCGTCATAAAACATACGCTGATGACACCTACCTCGAACATGTTGACACATCAGCGTATTTTGATAGCCTCGTCAAAGAACTTCAGAATTAAACCTCAGATGTCAAATGGTTTTTGTTCAACAACAAACTGAAATCAAACCTATGGAGGTTATACGGTTGGTAACATATTCTTGTGATCAGGATCGTCTTCTGCATCCATCCGCAGTCCTAAACTCCACCACTGAAGTCTCACTCACACTGTGTGTTCTTGATCTTAAACCTTTTATTTACTCTGAGCTCACGTTGAAACTCCGCGTTGCACAAACTCGCCAAACATTGATTTCTGAACTCCATCGCATAAGCTGCATCAGACCTCAATTACTGGACACATAAAAATGTAGGTGTATCCGCATTTCGTGTATAAAAAAAAATGATTGTAATGTTCGTCTGTGTGTATCTTC
Source organism: Conus canariensis (assembly GCA_033310375.1). Taxonomy (NCBI): domain Eukaryota; kingdom Metazoa; phylum Mollusca; class Gastropoda; order Neogastropoda; family Conidae; genus Conus; species Conus canariensis. Next base: position 152,271,150 of record CM065714.1, read on the forward strand.
GGCCATACCCTAGCCCTTTCAACGTGTGTAGAATTCAGCTTCCCAACTCTGCAAGGCGCCTAGACATCATCATACATCTGATCTCTAGGACCAATGTCACTGCTCAGAATCTAGCATAAGACTTGTCTAAATCTTTGTGTGTTATGAACTATTACACATAAATAGCCTCTCTTTTGGCAATTTTTTAAAATATAAATTCCCACCCGTTTCCATCGTGTTCCGTCTTCTGACCGAAACAATACGGTTCTAGGGCATTGACATGTTCTGTGACCACACTGCGGACCTCACTGTCTTTCATACTGCACCACGCTCTTTCCTTGCTGACTTCCAAGTTGGCACTGAAAACTTATCGACTCAAAGGACAGTTGCAGAACACCAGATCGAAACGTTAAATTGTTGCCTGTTACTTTCAGACACCTATGGTATGATGTGATGGTGGTGGTGGTGGTGGTGGTGGTGGTGGTGGTGGTGTGTGTATGTGTGTGTGTGTGTGTGTGTGTGTGTGGTGTGTGTGTGGTGTGTGTGTGTGTGTGTGTGTGTGTGTGTGTGTGTGTGTGTGTGTGTGTATTGTGCATGAGTATCTCAGTGTCTGCGTGCGAGTCTGAATGTGTGTCTGCGCGTGCGAGTACTTGCATATGTGCATGTATATGCGTCATAAACACGCAGACACATACACAGACACACATAAACATACATACACACACACACACACACACACACACACACACACACACACACACACACACACACACATGCACAGATATACTACATACATGTTCACACATATACAAATATACCCTATACTCTTACCATACGCACGCCAGGACAAACAATTTTTTTTGAAGTTGAGAACAGTGCACGGTACTGAGGGAATTGATTTATGACAATTCCTGATTTATTTGACATTTCTGAACGTGAAGAGGAGAGGTATTGATTTCTGCAAGAGGCTTTAGATATGGAACGAGAGAGAGAGAGAGAGAGAGAGAGAGAGAGAGAGAGAGAGAGAGAGAGAGCGCACGCACACACACACACACACACACACACACACACACACACACACACACACAACGTGCGTGTGTGTGTGTGCACGTTGTGTGTGTGTGTGTGTGTGTGTGTTGCGTGTGCGTGTGCGTGTGTGTGTGTGTGTGTGTGTGTGTGTGTGTGTACTGAGAGAGAGAGAGAGAGAGAGAGAGAGAGAGAGAGAGAGAGAGAGAGAGAGAGAGAGAGAGGAGGACATAAATAGTAGAGATATAAAATAATGAGAAATCGCTATTACAACTGAGATGGAAATGTTTACAGCGAAACCATCGGGTCCTGCTGTGGAAAGAGGGGAACAAAATGCAGACAAACACATAGAATAAAGTGTAAAGCAATGCAGATCTGTGATTCGATATAGACATGTACATTTTCGGAAAACATTATCTTCTTCAAAATTTAAATGGATCAGATTACTATTTCTATCTTTCCCCACTCGTTAGAATTCAAACATGATTCTAACCTACACCTCCAATAAAAGTACCATTCAAATGAAGTGTTAACAGTACTAAATAGGGTTTTAGTGTTTATTCTCACAAATCAGGTTTTGGCATGATGCATTACTACTGAGTTAGAATTACACCAGTCTGATACCTCCATTAGGCGTTGTGGAGAAATTGTTCTATCATTGGTAGATTACTCCCGCTTATTTGGAGTGATGAGTCGTCAGCAAATAAATGGTTGTGACTTTGTGAAGTGATAGGGATAATGGTAAATCACTGGGGAGATTCACAACAGGAGGCCTAGCACTGAATTTTGTTGGACTTCATGTCTGACAAGGCTTGCAGGGGAAGGTTTTCCACTAAGCAACATAGACTGAATCCTATCATCAAAGTATCATTGGAATAATGAGACTGTTGAAGACTGAATCAAACAGCTTGATTGTTTTTTCTTCAGAAAATGGAATGATCAAGAGATCAAAGGCCTTCCTGTCGTCAAGAAAGACAACTCTCTGTCATTTGTGCTTGGTTAAGGGCCGCGGTACACACATTCGTGATAATGCTGTGTGGTAATAGTGATAAATCGTGATAATGCTGTAGTGGTAATAGTCATTAATCGTGATAAAGCTGTGAGGTAGTAGTGATAAATCGTGATAATGCTGTGAGGTAATAGTGATAAATCGTGATAATGCTGTGTGGTAATAGTCATTAATCGTGATAATGCTGTGTGGTAATAGTCATTAATCGTGATAATGCTGTGTGGTAATAGTCATTAATCGTGATAATGCTGTGTGGTAATAGTGATTAATCGTGATAATGCTGTGAGGTAGTAGTGGTAAAATCGTGATAAAGCTGTGAGGTAGTAGTGATAAATCGTGATAATGCTGTGTGGTAATAGTGATAAATCGTGATAATGCTGTGTGGTAATAGTGATTAATCGTGATAATGCTGTGTGGTATAGTCATTAATCGTGATATGCTTGTGAATAGTGATTAATCGTGATAATGCTGTGTGGTAATAGTGATTAATCGTGATAATGCTGTGTGGTAATAGTGATCAATCGTGATAATGCTGTGTGGTAATAGTCATTAATCGTGATAATGCTGTGTAGTAATACACGCATGTTGTGTGTGTGTGTGTGTGTGTGTGTGTGTGTGTGTGTGTGTGTGTGTGTGTGTGTGTGTGTGTGTGTGTATTACCACACATCAATGGCAGCGGGAATCAGTGGGAGCCGGAATAGCTCAGTTGGTAGAGCGCCGGACTCGTGAGGTTGCGGGTTGGAATCTCCGCCGGGCCGTTTCGGTACAGGGGGGTTTTTCCCTCGGAGTTAACATAATAATGCTGTGTGGTAATAGTGATAAATCGTGATAATGCTGTGAGGTAATAGTGATTAATCGTGATAATGCTGTGAGTTTATAGTGATTAATCGGAATCCAGACTGGCGTGGGTGAAGTTGTTTATTTTTCTCCATGAACCGTGAGAGATGAGAGAGTGTATGTGTGTCTATGGAAGGGTTTCCATATACCTGACTGTAAATATATAGATCTAGTATTATTTGGATCCGACAAATGATTCGAAAGGAGATCACTTTGGCATTTTGAGTTCTTGGGGATAGACATTGATTTTAAGTGACAAGTTATGTATGACTGTAAGACGCTCAAAAATGTATGGCAGAGCGAGACGTTAGTTTCAGCTGACAAGTTATGTATGACTGTAAGACGCTCAGCACTGTATGGCAGAGCGAGACGTTAGTTTCAACTGACAAGTTATGTATGACTGTAAGACGCTCAGCAATGTACGGCAGACCGAGTTTCAGCTGGAAGGAGGACGGGTGATTCCGACCCATGGGCATTTCATTCTGTCAGTGCGTCATGAGCGGTTCCACTTCATGCACAGCAACAGGAGGAATACCCTGTGGGCTCCTGGATCCCAAGGTTTGTTGCCAGAACATTCTGAGGAAGAGTCACTGGAGGAATACCCTGTGGGCTCCTGGATCCCAAGGTTTGTTGCCAGAGCAATTCTGAGGAAGAGTTACAGGAGGAATACCCTGTGAGGTCCTGGATCCAAGGGTTTGTTGGCAGAACAATACTAGGGAAGAGTTACCGGAGGAATACCCTGTGAGGCCATGGATCCAAGGGTTTGTTGGCAGAACAATGCTGAGGAAGAGTTACAGGAGGAATACCCTGTGAGGCCATGGATCCAAGGGTTTGTTGGCAGAACAATTCTGAGGAAGAGTTACCGGAGGAATACCCTGTGAGGTCCTGGATCCAAGGGATTGTTGGCAGAACAATTCTGGGGAAGAGTTTCAGTGTCAGTTTCATCAAAGAGGTGTCACTGCGTACGGACTAGTCCATATACGCTACACCACACTGGGCATAATTTAAAGCTAGTGGATGAATGAATTTTTGACTAAGAAGAGAGAATTTAAGAAGGGGCCACTGGTCAGACCTCGAGTGCCTACATAACATTGGTTGTGTCATTGTTATCATTGTGTGTGTGTGTGTGTGTGTGTGTGTGTGTGTGTGTGTGTGTGTGTGTGTGTGTGTGTGTGTGTGTGGTGAGTGTGTGTACATAAGCAATTACCAGTACACGGTGTGTATGTGTGTGTGTGTGTGTGTGCATGGGTGTGTGGGCATGCGCCCACATGTGTGTGCCAGTGTACGCGATGGGGAGAGGAACATGTATATTCACACGATTATCGTACAGTCTGTGACGTTTGGGTGGTAATGTGTGTTGATACAAAAAGCGTGTGTCAAATGTGACAGGAATGGCGTTTGTTGTTCAATGTTGTGAGTCTACATGCTGCTGGTGAACACTAGTGTTCACTGCCCTCCAAGGGAACGCTGTGGTTTTGGCATCTGTAAACAGTTGACCCAAGTAATCTGTTTCGGCTTCTTCAATTTACTTGTGGTCAAATGAATTTGCTTTCCTGGGTTGGTTACGAATCATTTCATGCTGCAATGATGAAAATGAAGAGGGGCTTAGCTGGGAATGTTTCAGTCTTTTCTGGTGTGGTGGTGCGTGTTTATACATGACGGTAAGGAAAGTGTGGTGCCAGAGTACCAGTGCTCCACCGACGTCTTTATCATTATCAATTAAGGAAAGTAAGGAAATGCTCAAGTCAAAGAGATATGCTACTTCACTGAACGTGTTCAAAAGCGGAATTGGATGGGTGTGTGGTCTTTGGGAGGCGGGTGTTAAATCCTGAAGGATCAGGTGCAGAAGGCAAGACAATGGTCACTAATGCTGGAATGTACCACTGAAACTTCTGATATTGTGAATGTGTTGTTTGTGCTTATAAAGAGTGAGCGTGGCAGCTGTGTTTGTGATTTTCTTTGAGGTTAATACTAATCGATGGACTTCATGCAATGACAGTGTACACGTCCACGTGTGTCGGGTTCAATAAGGGGGAGACCACAGAGTCAGAAGTCAGGTCGCACACTCACCAGTCAGCACAAGAGCCAAGAGTACAATACATAAACAACACTTTATTCTCTCATGCACACATACACCTACACACTACTGCTGGGACTCGGGGCCTATTACAGAAGAGGGAGAATAGGCAGAATGTACAGAAAAAGAGGGGTATAGAAGAGAAAAAGCACCCTTATGGAGAACTATCTTCCTGAGCAAAAAAAAAAATTGGTAATACACAGGGAGTACCCCAGGGATACCCGCTAAGTCTAAAATGCCTAACCCACTACCACAAACCATCCCCCCAAAGAAGAAATAAAGTCAGAAACACGTCTAACACCCAAACAGGGCCTATTTCTTAGCATAAACAGTTATTCTTTCAAAAGAAAAAAAAAACCCAGTTTGCTGCCCTCTGACAGGGTGCGCTTAAACGGGGCGGAAACACCCCCACTACACCGCCTCACACCACAGTCACACTATCTTGGAGTATCCAACTGCTGTCCGCATAGGTGTGAGTCTTTTGCTGTGCTGAAAAACCACCGTAACAAGAAGACCCTCCCTCTGAGTTCGATGCTCCGTGGACCGGTGGACTGCTCCCTCGTCAGCGCGTGTAGCGGCGATACTGCTGTCCCACGTGATGGGCAGGGGCACCTCTGCTGATCGGGAAGGCAAACTGAAGATCCTAGAGGGACAACAACAACTACAACCCTGCACCGGGGATCAATAGCGTGTTCCCACATATATGTTCACCGTCAGTGGGAGTCATGGTGAGGCAATAGTGGGGAGGGGGGGGGGGGGCGGCGCTACCCTTCGTCAGTTCACGGGTAGGAGTGGGATGTAAGTCGGAAGTTTCACATGATATCTATTTCAGCTCCACAAATGTTCCACTCTTATTTCAGTTGGTAGGGTAGTACTATAATATCTATACATTCTGATTAACCCAAGTAGATTCACCGGGTCAAACTGAAAATAAATCTTATTACAACGCTTTGCATTCATGACAATACAGGACAAATAGTGTACGGAATAACGTAAGAACAAGTACCACAGATACAAGACAAGACAAAACGACACAAAACAAGACCAGACAAGGAGCGAGCGCAATGAACGGGTGTGCTGGGGAGTCACCGAGTGTCACCACCCACCCGCCATAACCGGCCGCGTGTCAACCTCGTTGCGCGTCTCGACCTACCCGCTGGCTTCCCTCAATATTTCTTCTGTCCAAAGGGAACTCACTCGTCAGCAGTTGAAATATTATGGCTTAAATTATCCACACCGTTACGAATAATATCGAGTGAACATTAATATTGGAACCCACATGGTTGGACGAACTAGCATGTTTCCGCACACGTAATAATTTCAATTACTAATTATTACATGCACTATTTACACGGTTATCAAACCAATATAGTACAGCTTGTCCTCTTCAACATGAACACTTCCTTTAGTGGGACTACAGGGAATAAAGAAAAGATTTCCGAAACGACATCCAGCTATCTTCTGTGAGGAAAAACGGCACCTTTTCAACCTTCTTTATTAGCACCTTTGCACGGGTTTAAAAAAAAAAAAAAAAAAAAAAAAAAACTTCTCGGAGAGAAATGATCGAGTAACAACTAGTTCCAAACATAAAGAAAACAAGACCTCTGAGATGCGACCATGAAAAATGAATAGGAATTCCGACGCGTACTGGCCTTCCCTATCTACACATAAATACAAGCTCTTCTAGTGCTTACCAACAGGATTGTAGTGACGCACGGTTTCTGCGCACATAGGCGAGCTCAACGGAAGTGCACCTCGCGTGAGAAGTGTTCACTGACACTCAGGTAAACAAGCAGACGAACTCCGGCAGTACGACAGTGGAGCTTGAAGAGTGCGGTCCGGCTAACTTGTTAGTTTAGCGACGCTAGGCCTTGAGGAGAGAGCGGACTAGCTAACTTGTAGTTAGCTAGGGAGCTCGACACTCGGCCTTGAGGACAGCGGACTAGCTAACTTGTAGTTAGCTAGGGAGCTCGACACTCGGCCTTGAGGAGAGAGCGGACTAGCTAACTTGTAGTTAGCTAGGGAGCTACGTCGTACCACAGTGACAGTAACAGTAGTGTTAGACCAGTGTTAGGGCCTCCAGGTTATAGGAGACAGTTTTGCCCTAGCACTGCGACAGTACAGCCGTAGACGGTTACAACGGCTAGGACGGTTTTGACAGTACCACTGCTGGGCCCGGAGGTGGACTGACAGAAGGACAGTGTATCAGCTGCTTGACCCTCTGACGCAAGCTGGATGTGGACAGCTTGGACAGAGTGCGTCACAGACTGACACTGACGCTGACAGAAGGACAGTGTACCAGCTGCTTGACCCTCTGAAGCAAGCTTGGCTTGGACAGAGTGCGTCGCAGACTGTGTGTGACAGACCTTACTTGGTAGCTCATGCCAGTGAAGGGCTTGGGAAAGAATCCTGACGAACCCCCCAAGCCAGAGTCTGGACTGACCAGGTAAGGTAGAGTGCGTGTGTGTGAGTGCAGAAGTGCTAGGTATATAAACGAACTTCTCTTGAGTGTAGGGAAAACACTTCAGGATGGTGGACGGGGAGAAAAAAGAAGAAGAAAAGGAACGGTAGGACCGTCGCCCCACGTCGGTGAAGACGGGACAACCCGGACCACCGTAGACTGGAACTAAAGAAGAAAATAAAGACAGGGCCGCCAACCCACGTCAGCAAAGACGGGACAGTTCGGACTTCTGTAGACTAGACCCCAACGAAATGGCGTAAGAGCAGAAATGCTCGTCGACGGTTTCCAATGGCAGACACGGTGCTCTCAGCTCAATGAAAGACTCAGGAGTGAAAGACAAATCGACTACACACACCCTCTGCTAGCACTAGAACGGTAAACAGCTGTCGCAAACACTGTTATAAACGATGGGAAATACATGAAATACACGTATCATGAGTTGCGCGTGCTGTGACGAGCGACACGGCACACTGAGGAGAGGTTGGGGGATGGAAGGGGAAGGTAAGGATTGCACGGACAGCTCACTTCACCTCCCCCCTGCTTAAACCACTCAGAGAGGGGGAAGGGAGGAGGCCGTCCGTGACAATGTGATTGCTGTTTTAACATATCAGTGTACTTGTCCATGTGACTGCTGTTTAAACATATCAGTGTACTTGTCCATGTGATTGCTGTTTTAACATATAACTGTTAAATCTCCCAGTTACACAGTGTTTGAAATTTGTGACAGATGTGGTCATATTATTTGTTTGTGAATGGATTTCATCATAGATTTCCGACTAAAAACCGTCGTAACTTCAATTTAAAACATTTCAATCCACATACATTCAGGTGTGTTTTGCGGCGGATACTGTTAACAGTGGATTGACTGTGGTCAAGCCAAGCCCTGAGTTAGAGCTGACCATTGTCCTGTCTTTGCATGGTATAGTCAGGAATGCTAATGACATTATCTGTGAAAGGCAAGGTAAGTGTTATGTAGTGATCCCAAGGGAGATCACCTTGATTATCATGTGAATGATTTGGGGACGCTAGAATAGACGAGATGGCCGGAACCAGACAAGCTGTGGTATTGTCTGTCATTAATTTGTTTGTCTCATATTGTTACGACACATCAAATTGGCGACGAGGATAAAACATGTGCCTGAGGGTATAACGTCACACAGAAAGCCGAGAAGAGGATCGTTTGTGAGCCCTGTTTAGTAAAATTGCGTTGAAGTGCAAAGAAGAACTTTGGCGTGGGCGACGACGTTTTGGAACAAGACTGTGGAACGTTATCACCGGGGTAACGGCATGAATGACGCTTGTTAACTACGTCGTGTAGAATTTCAGAACGTAAACGCAACTGAACTTAAGTGCTTCTGATTCTACTGTGACGATGGCTGCCATTCTTGGCCATATTGAGCCGTATGTTGAAGGTGCCAACTGGCGAGAATATGTAGAAGTGTTCGAACATTTTTTCATAGCCAACGACATCACAAATGACAAAAAGAAAATATGTGTTTTGTGTTCTTCGGTAGGACCATCTACATACCATATCATCAAAAGTCTGTGTTTGCCACAGAAACGTGAAGAAAAGACTTTCAAAGAAATTTGTGATCTAGTAGAGCAACATTTCAAACCAAAACTATCAGAGGCTAGTGCAAGTTTGCTTTTCTATTCTCGAGACCGTCAGGAGTGAAACGGTGTAAATGTATCTGTCAGGAGGGTGAAACAGTGTAAATGTATCTGTCAGGAGGGTGAAACAGTGCAAATGTATCTGTCAGGAGGGTGAAACAGTGCAAATGTATCAGTCAGGATGGTGAAACAGTGCAAATTTATCTGTCAGGAGTGTGAAACAGTGCAAATGTATCTGTCAGGAGTGTGAAACAGTGCAAATGTATGTCAGGAGGATGAAACAGTGCAAATGTATCTGTCAGGAGGGTGAAACAGTGCAAATGTATCTTGCGCAGCTGCGTGCTCTTGCTGTACCATGCAACTTCGGACAATTTCTGAATAGAGCACTTCGGGACAAGTTTATCATCGGAATAAATGATAAAAAGTTCCAAGAGAAAATTCTTGCAGTGCCAGACGACAGACTGACTCATGATGATGCATTTAAGATTGCTCAATCCCATGAGGCTGCGGTGAGGAATGTGCATGAAATGCACAGTCCCAAATGTGATGAAACTAGTTTGATGAAAATGAAGAGTGAACAGAAGATTGGACCGTTGAAGCCTAAGAACCTGCCAAATCTTGAAGAAAGAAAAACTGAATGCTTCCGGTGTGGTGGAAAGCATGATGCTAGACAGTGTAGATTTAAAGATCAGAAGTGTTATGGTTGTGGAAAAACAGGACATATCCAAGCTTGTTGCCGCACAAACAAAGATGTGAAAAACATTGAACGTGAAGCGAATGATAGTTATGATGTGGATGATGAGTGTGGTGGTGTAAACAATGTTTTGTGTGCTGTGAAGAAGGGGACGAAAGAAAAGATTGCCCCTTTCTGGTATGAACTGGATGTGAATGGTCGAATTGTGTCTTTTGAGATTGACACAGGGTCACCATATACAATCATATCAGATAAAACTCAGAAACAAGTGTTTGGCCGATCACAGAAACTGGACAAATTCAATATAGCAATTAAGTCATTCACAGGGCATGCAGTGCGTGCGCCTGGAGTGTTGAATGCAAGTGACACACAAACACAATTCCAGCAAGCATACTTGTCACAGAACACACACACAACCTGCTTGGAAGAGATTTGATTGAACAGTTTGGTTTGTTAACAGTCAATCTGGTGAGTGAAGTGAGTTCAGTCCAGTTAGGAAGGAGTCTTGAACGGCATACGAGTTCGTTCAAAGAGGGTGTGGGAAAGCTTGTTGGGCATCAAGCGAAGGTTCATGTCAGTAGCAATGCAACGCCAATTTTCTGTAAGCCAAGGTCGCTGCCTTTTGCTATGAGGGGCAAGGTTGAGGCTGAGCTTGAAAGGCTCGAGGACCAAGGCATTATTGAGCCTGTAGAATTTTCAGACTGGGCAGCGCCCATTGTTCCTGTTTTGAAACCAAATGTGGAAGTACGAATATGTGGGGATTACAAGGTAACAGTCAACAAGGTGTCGGAAGTTAGAGCAATATCCAATTCCCACCTTGGATGAACTCCGGGCAAAACTGGGAAAGGGCTCAGTGTTCAATAAGCTGGATTTGTCACATGCTTATTCACAAGTTGAGTCGGAAAAAGACAGCAGAAAATGTTACAATCAGTACACACAAGGGGTTGTTTACATTTGGTATCTCGTCAGCACCAGCACAGTTTCAGAGAGTCATGGAGTCCTTGCTTCAGGGTGTGCCATGCACAGTTGTGTACTTTGATGAAATTAGTGTGACTGGGGATTCGGAGGTCGAGTCATACCAGCATCTTGAGGATGTACTTGACAGATTGGATAGGGCAGGCGCACGGTTGAAGGAGAACCGTGTTTTTGGTGCTGAAGAAGTGGTCTTCTTGGGTCATAAAATCAGCAAGCAGGGGATCAAGCCGTTGGATGACAAAGTTCAGGCGTTGGTTAGGCTAAACCACCAGAACACGTGCAACAGCTGAAGGCGTACTTGGGGTTGCTGAATTACTATGGCAGGTTTCTGAAGAATCTATCAGGAGAGCGACAACCTCTTCACAAGCTTTTAAAGAAACGTATGAAGTGGAGTTGGGGTCAGGAGCAACAGGCATGTTTTGAGAAGACCAAAAAGATGATCCTTTCAACCAGGGTTCTTGTGCATTATGATCCCAATCGCAAGATTGTATTGCATGTGGATGCGTCTCAATACGGGTTGGGGGCAGTGATTTCACACATCATGGAGGATGGAACAGAGCACCCAGTTGGATTTGTCTCCTGGACGTTAAATGCAGCAGAAAGGAATTATTCTCAGCTAGACAAGGAGGGTGCTGCTGTGGTGTTTGGTCTGAAGAAGTTTCACTAGTTTCTGTATGGAAGGAAGTTTAGCATTGTGACCGATCACAAACCTCTGTTGTCTCTGTTTGGCGAGAACAAACAGATTCCGGTGATCGCATCTCCCAGGATCCAGAGATGGGCTGTCATTCTCAGAGCATATGAGTACACGATGGTGTACCGACCAGGCAAGGACCACATGAATGCTGATTGTTTTTCTAGGCTACCCTTGCCAGAGACTGAAGAATTGGAGCCTGAGGACAGAGTTCTCATGATTGAAGAGCTTGAAGATTGCTCCTTTTTGTCTGCCAGACAAATTGCAGAATGGCCTCGGCGTGACCCGGTCTTGTCACGAGTTCATCAGTACCTCCTGAGAGGTTGGCCTAGTGATGACTCCAGCAAGGAGTTGGCTCCATGTAGGTGTCGCAAGGCAGAGTTGAGTGTTCATGATGGCTGTATCCTTTGGGGTGCCCGTGTCACCGTTCCTCCAAAGGGGCGCAGCAAAGCCATGCAAGAGCTGCACGAGGCTCATCCAGGCAATAACAAGATGAAAGGTCTAGCACGTAGCTATGTATGGTGGCCAGTGATGGATTCCGAGTTGGAGGAAATGGTACGAAGGTGTTCCGTGTGCCAAGAGCACCAGAACTCTCCTGCTCCGGCACCACTCCATCCTTGGAAATTCCCAGATGGACCGTGGAAACGGATTCATGTTGATTTCGCAGGACCAGTGCGGGGTCAGATGCTTTTGGTCGTTGTTGACGCCTATTCCAAGTGGGTGGAGGTGGCTTTGATGAAGAAAACAACCTCATGGGCAACCATTCAGAAGCTGAGGGAAATATTTTGTCGCCAGGGGCTACCAGATGTATTGGTATCAGATAATGGCACAAACTTCACTTCCAGAGAGTTTGAGGATTTCCTCAAGAGTAATGGCATGTGAGGAATTCTCGTTACCACCCATCCAGCAATGGTCTTGCTGAACGGACAGTCCAGTCTGTAAAGAAGGGCATTGCCAAATTCTCTGGTGACTGTTTGAATACAAAGCTCCAAACGTACCTGTTGATATACAGGATCACACCTCAAACAACCACTGGACTGTGTCCTTCAGAGCTTTTGAACAATCGGAGGTTGAAAACCCTTTTGGATTTGATGCACCCAAACTTCCAAGGCAAGGTTCAAAAGAAGCAGTCTCAGATGAAAGCTCGTCATGATGACGGAGCAAAAGAGCGATCAGTAAGCATGGGTTATCCTGTCAGTGTGAAGAATTTTGGAAGTGGTCCAAAGTGCTTCCAGGCACTGTTATCAACACGTCAGGAGCTGTTGGCATTGAGGTGGCATTAGCAGATGGACGTGTAGTTAGACGTCATGTGGATCATGTTCTGAGACGTCAGAGTGCACAGTTGGTTCCAAAATCTGAGCGCAAGCAAGAAGCACAAGTGCCAGAGTTTGGAAAACAAGAGGGAGATGGAGACTTTCAGAGTACTCAAAGACCTGAGTTTGGAAGCCAGCAGGGAGCTGTTGAATCTGAAGGGATGTCTGGCACTGATACCTCTCTTATTCCGGTGGTGCCAGGTCCTTGTGACGACACTGATCCAATCCCTGTGTCCACCGTTGGCCCATCAGTGACTCGGACTCCAGAGTCTAGACGGTCTGGGAGAGAAAAACATCTCCCTGCATATCTTAGAGATTATGAACTGAGCTTGGCCCTGGATTAACAGTACATTCAACAGCACATACGTGCATTTGTTTGCCTTTTTTCTCATTCATGTCTAGACAACATGTGACTGCAGTTTCCATGTTTTAGCTGATTGTTTGCAATTAAGGATTGGTTCCAACTAAATGTCAAATTATCTGTTATGATATATTTTTTTTAATTGTTCGATTAGAATCATAATATGTTTTCCATCTTAAGGTAAAGGAGTGTTATGTAGTGATCCCAAGGGAGATCACCTTGATTATCATGTGCATGATTTGGGGACGCTAGAATAGACGAGATGGCCGGAACCAGACAAGCTGTGGTATTGTCTGTCATTAATTTGTTTGTCTTATGTTGTTACGACACAACAGTAAGGTAATGTTGCTTATAGCCCAGCCGACTGCCAAGGGCCATATCAGGGCCGTCACCGCGTTCACGTCAACTCACAAGTCATTCATTCATACAACTCTTTAAAATATATCTTTTAAAAACCCACCCGAAATTTTGTTAAAAATCTTTCCACCATAAAATCTCAGATCCGATGAAAAATGTTGATCTCTTTCAAGAATTCAAAGATCGCTTCAGGTGGAACATCTCTGAACAATAGAAAAGTGTTTGGACTCAGAATCAAAAAACTTACTTGAGAATATTTCGACAGGGTCGCCCTGTCTTCTTCAGCTCATTGTTGCTGTTGTGGCAGCGAGGCCTGGTGGGGCGACTGTTGTGTGGGGTGAATAGTTGTCAGGATCTGGTCGTAGATGGGAAGAAGTTCAAAACCTTGATCTCTGTTCAGGCTGGGGCGTCTAGTCTTGATTTCGATGGCTTCTTTAACTTTTCTTTTTGTGAGGAAGGGCTCTGTAGATAAGATCGTGGTTTCTTGGGGGCTGAAACTGTGGCCTGTGGCTTGTAGGTGTTCGTGTATGGCAGAAGTAGATCGGTTTTGGTGTTCCTGAAGACGGTGGTGAGTGGTCTTGCTGTCTCGCCAATGTAGGTATTGGCACAGTCTTGACACCCTACCTGGTACACCACACCACACCGCATGAGGGGGTCCGTTTTGTCTTTGACATGGGTCAGTTGCTGGCGTATGGAATTGGTGGGTTTGTGGGACACTTTACATCCATGTTGTTGGAAGGTCCTGGCCAGACGCTCAGAAACTCCTCTAATGTAAGGGGTCCCCACTTTCACACTGTCCGTATCTGTAGAAGAAGGGTAGGGAACTCGAGGGTTGTCCCACATCCATGCAGGGTATCCATTAGCGGAAAGGGCAGTCTTGATGTGTTCTTCTTTCAACTCTTCCTCCTTGGTGGAACACAGTACAGAGGCTCTGTGCATGAGGGTGTTGACAACAGATCTCTTGTGTTGGAGGGGTGGTTGGAGTGAAAGTTCAGATATTGGTCAGTGTGGGTGGGTTTCCTATAGACACTGGTCTCCACCCTGTCGTCATAGGTTCGGGAGATGAGAGTGTCCAGGAACGGGATCTTCCCTTCTGATTCAGTTTCGGAGGTGAATTGGATACTGTCATCGATGGAATTCAGGTGAGTGGTGAAGTTGTCAGCCTCCGTCTCCTGTATGCGAGTCATGGTGTCATCCACATAGCGGTACCACATGCTAGGAGGGTTGGCAGCGGTCTCAAGGGCTACTTTTTCAAAATGTTCCATGTACAGATTGGCTACCACTGGATATACTAGCGAACCCATGGCAGCTCCTTGTTTCTGCTGGTAGAACTCATGGTTGAATGAGAAGTAGGTGCTAGTGAAGCATAGTTCCAACAGTTCTAGCACCTGTTCTGTAGTGAGTTCACACTGGTGACGAAGGTGGTAGTCATCCTCAATCTTCTCCCGAATGACATGGAGAGCCTTGGGTACAGGGATGCTAGTGAAGAGTGCACATACATCATAGGAGACAAGTTTCTCCCCTGGAGCCAGTTGCTGGTTTTCCATCTTCTGTACAAAGTCTGTACTGTTGACTATGTGGTGCTCGGTCTGCCCGACTGAAGGTCCCAATACTTGTGTCAGGAATTTGGAGGCATTGTACATGACACTGCCACAGCTGGACACATTGGGGCGGAGGGGACGTCCTTCTTGTGTATCTTAGGTAATCCATACAGCTTAGGCGTGGATTCAGAAGTGGGGTAAAGTCGTTGGTAAAGACTAGGGGAGATAGAATCTTCTTTCTTCCATTTCTTTAGTAGATTGATAAGTTGGTTTTTCACTTTCTTCGTGGGGTCAGTCTTGAGTTTTTCATAGGTGTCTGTATCACTGAGAAGGGTCTGTACTTTCTTGTTGTATTCCTCTTTCGGTAACAATACTGTGGTCCTACCCCTTTGTCAGCTGGAAGGATGACGATGCTGTCGTCCTGTCTCAGGTTCTTCAGGGCTTGTTTTTCCTCTCGTGAAATGTTGGACTTGGGTGGCTTACTGGACTTAATGACTTTGACCACTTCGCTCCGTAGGCTGTCAGCTGTGGCTTGGTCTTTGATCTGGCTGCACGCTGCTTCAGTGGAAGCTACGATTTCCTTGACTGGAATCGATGTGGGCGCAACACAGAAGTTAAGTCTTTTCTTCAGCACACTTGATTCACTGTCACTGAGAGCACGGTTGGAGAGGTTGATAATCCATTTGTTGGTGTCTATGGCGTTGGAGGTAGGTAAGTTTTCGTTGGGATGTTGTTTTCGGCGAAAGCGTTCGAACTTGTCTAATGTCGAGTGCAGAATCCAGAAACCTATATTCTTATCTCTGAACAAGGTTTTTCATGGAATCTGCTGTAAAATGTTTGTGTCTCACACCATGCAAGTCCCAACACTCTAAAAGAATATGTTTCATTGTGAGTGGCGCATGACATGGAATACATCGCGGAGCTCCTTCACTCTTTAAAAGGTACGAATGAGTAAAATACGAATGGCCGGTCTGCAGCCGGCATAAAACCGTTTTTTCGTTGCGACCACCTGAGATAGATAAGAGGAACTCTTTTAGGTTTGGGCGGATCTGAAAGAGTTTGTTATCCGTCTGTGTATTCCAGTCTTCCTGCCAGAGGTCTCTGACATAATCATTAACTTTTTAGATCTGTGTAGGGGATAGATGTTAGTTTCCCTGTTGTGGCATTCTTGGCCAAACGATCAGCCATTTCATTCCCTCCGTTGCCAAAATGACCGGGAACCCAAGCGAGAACAATGTTGTGACCTTCCACTTTCAACATGTTCAAAAGTTCGAAAAATGTAGAAGTTCGGGATAATGGAGGCTACGGCCAGCTATCACCTCCAAGGCTGACAGCGAATCAGACAAAATCAGAAAGTCTCAGAGATTATCTTCAGTGTTAGAACCAGGGCTGTAAGTTCAGCAGAGTAAACAGAAGCATCTTATGGTATATGTTATAACAATATTTGAGAAGGAGCACCAGGGCAATAGGCTGCACAGGCCACTCCATCTTGAGACTTGGAACCATCAGTAAATATTTTCTGAAAGGATGGCAATTTTGTACAGAGATCGACAAACAATGCCTTGTATGCCAGAGAACTGGTGGATTCTTTGCGAAAAGCAGCAAGATCAAAGCGGATTTCTGGTGTGAAAAAGGTCCATGGAGGCTCATCTGGAAACTTGGAGAAGTCAGACACAACTAGATTAAGACCTACATTTTGCGCATGAGGTTGCATACGAAGTCCAAACGAAGAACACATTTGGGATTGTTTTCGATTTTATTTTGAAACTGAAGGTTAAAACGCAGTCATACGCAGGGTTTTCCGGTTCAGAGAACAGTCTGAGATAGTGTGTGAGGGTCTATCTTTGTTCACATAATGCCAGATACTTGTAATGGATGGAGTGACAGTTTCAAAAGTAAGGACACTTTATGGGCCTTAGAAATGAATGATAAATATTGAAGTGCCCGACCCTGAGTCTCGGACAAGTTGAATGTTGGGAAGGCAAGGTTACAAAGGAGATGGTAATAGGAAATGGATTAAGAAAGCTTTTTTAAACACACAGAAACAATATCTGTAGAAAACATCAACAGCTCAGCAAAGCAGCCAATTACCTATCAAGGGAAGTGATTGCAGCACAATATGCTCATGAACGCAAAGAAACGTATGCAGCTAAGTGAGCTTAACACGTCAAATAATGACAGTACAAGGAGAAGCCAATGTGTGTACAATGCGGTACAAGTATGCAGGCTGGTGTGAGTAGGATGCACCTCAAAGCACATTCAGTGAACGTATGGATTTTGAAAATGACAAGGCATGACAGGAGGAAAGGGAAAACAAACACATTCAGGCAGTGTATGGATTTTGAAAATGACAAGGCATGACAGGAGAAAACGGAAAACAAACAGTAAGTCGGTCACACGTGGTCTGTCACAGGGGAAATCAGGGCTGGTGTCCATGGTAAGCTATGTCAGCACGTCTGGAGGTTCACCAAACGACAGCAGCGCTGTAAGCCGCTCACACCATGTCTGCTGCAGTCACTATGACGTTTGTAGGGCTAGAAAAGTGACGTCACTGTACTATCTATGACGTCAGCACAAGACGACAATAACCTGCATACGACGACACAACAAAATGAAGCTAGAAGAAGCTCCATGAAGAGCTTGACGGTCAAAGATCTTCAGAGAAGAAGATCCCCTGCCCCTTCGCCCCCCTCCCCCCCCCCCCCCCCCCCCCCCCCCCCCTCAGATAAATGTTTCGGCCCTAAACTCCTTACACTCTGTAAGGGCCAGGCCTTATCCAGGTCATGACTCCCAGATATCTTTCTGATGACAGAGGGCCTAAAAGTCCCCTTGCTCCCTATTTCATGGCGAGGAGTTTGGCCTGGAGGTCCGATTCCCACCAGCTGCTGGCTAGACTGGCTGTCAGACTCACGTCCAGGCAACACTGACTCTCAGCCAGTCAGACAAACAGCGAGCACTTCCTCCTTGTAAGCAAGAGCTAAACGTTGACATTGTTTTCATCAAAAACTTTCTGCTATAGTTTGACACAACCACATGTATTTGTTTCAATTCCGGACATTGACCAAGTCCTCACAGACTTAAAAACACATTTTCTTTTAAAACTGGTCTCACTCAGTGCCACACAAGCGTTTATTTTAGCATATAAACCTCCCTGATCCTCTCAGACCTCGAACACAATTTTCGGTCTTGGTTTTGGCCTCAGCAAGCCACAGAATCTTTATTACCTCCGCGACCTCACGTCGACGTACAAAATTAAAAATGTGTTCATGCCCTCAACCTCTCTGTTAACACACACACACACACACACACACACACACACAAAACACACCAAAAAAACAACAACTATACATCCCCTGCCTATCCGTGGGAAAAGTTATTGAAAAGAAATCAAAAACAATAATCATCTTCTTTACATCCACTTAGAAAATATCGTATCAGTAGAATATACAATCATCGTTTTCCCTTCTGCATGTCGTGTCATGACATTCTACCTGGAGGTTAGCTAGACCTATCATGGGCTAGTCGTGGCCATAATTCAATGTTTATCACTGACATCTTCTGTGTCATTGAAAAAACCTTATGGGGCGTGTGCCCTCGCTGACGTCTCCACTGACGGTGCTGCCGATTCTGCCGATCAACCTACCGGTGATCAATCAATCATCATGCGTTACGTGCTCATCGCATTCAATGCATACGTGCTGCAAATTTTCATGGCTAGGAGGGCCAAGGCACAAAAGGGTAAACAATACTTTAAATCCTTCTCTTTTCAAAGCTTGCACAAGTGATTTTTTCTTTTCGTCACATACACTTTTCACAAATAAACACATATAAAGCTACCAAGATCCATTGTGCTTTCGTGTGACATGGTGAGTTCGATCATAATCATTTGTATTGATGAACCTGAGTGGAGAACAATAGTCGGTACCCATGCTCTTGATGTTACAGCTGTTCCGGGTCATAATTTGTGACCTCCTGCCGTGCAGAGTGTCGTTTCTGGAGCTTCTGATGGCTTAGTGTTTCCTCTGGCAATGCTAACCGCAAGAGCGATCTCCTTCAGCACATGGTTGTGACTCCATGTTACCTTAGAGCGATCTCCTTCAGCACATGGTTGTGACTCCATGTCACCTTAGAGCGATCTCCCTCAGCACATGCTCTGCCTCCATGTCACCTTAGAGCGATCTCCCTCAGCACAGGGTTGTACCTCCATGTCACCTTAGAGCGATCTCCTTCAGCACATGGTTGTGACTCCATGTCACCTTAGAGCGATATCCTTCAGCACATCCTCTGCCTCCATGTCACCTTAGAGCGATCTCCTTCAGCACATGGATCTGCCTCCATGTCACCTTAGAGCGATCTTCTTCAGCACATGGTTGTGCCTCCATGTCACCTTAGAGCGATCTCCCTCAGCACAGGGTTGTACCTCCATGTCACCTTAGAGGAATCTCCTTCAGCACAGGGTTGTACCTCCATGTCACCTTAGAGCGATCTCCTTCAGCACAGGGTTGTGCCTCCATGTCACCTTAGAGCGATCTCCTTCAGCACATGCTCTGCCTCCATGTCACCTTAGAGCGATCTCCTTCAGCACATGGCTGTGCCTCCATCCGCACCTTAGAGCGATCTCCCTCAGCACATGGTTGTGCCTCCATGTCACCTTAGAGCGATCTCCCTCAGCACAGGGTTGTACCTCCATGTCACCTTAGAGCGATCTCCTTCAGCACATGGATGTGACTCCATGTCACCTTAGAGCGATATCCTTCAGCACATGCTCTGCCTCCATGTCACCTTAGAGCGATCTCCTTCAGCACATGGATGTGCCTCCATGTCACCTTAGAACGATCTCCCTCAGCACATGGTTGTGCCTCCATGTCACCTTAGAGCGATCTCCCTCAGCACAGGGTTGTACCTCCATGTCACCTTAGAGCGATCTCCTTCAGCACAGGGTTGTACCTCCATGTCACCTTAGAGCGATCTCCTTCAGCACAGGGTTGTGCCTCCATGTCACCTTAGAGCGATCTCCTTCAGCACATGGTTGTGCCTCCATGTCACCTTAGAGCGATCTCCTTCAGCACATGGTTGTGCCTCCATGTCACCTTAGAGCGATCTCCTTCAGCACATGCTCTGCCTCCATGTCACCTTAGAGCGATCTCCTTCAGCACATGGATGTGCCTCCATGTCACCTTAGAACGATCTCCCTCAGCACAGGGTTGTGCCTCCATGTCACCTTAGAGCGATCTCCCTCAGCACAGGGTTGTACCTCCATGTCACCTTAGAGCGATCTCCTTCAGCACAGGGTTGTACCTCCATGTCACCTTAGAGCGATCTCCTTCAGCACAGGGTTGTGCCTCCATGTCACCTTAGAGCGATCTCCTTCAGCACATGGTTGTGCCTCCATGTCACCTTAGAGCGATCTCCTTCAGCACATGGTTGTGCCTCCATGTCACCTTAGAGCGATCTCCCTCAGCACATGCTCTGCCTCCATGTCACCTTAGAGCGATCTCCTTCAGCACATGGTTGTGCCTCCATGTCACCTTAGAGCGATCTCCTTCAGCACATGGTTGTACCTCCATGTCACCTTAGAGCGATCTCCTTCAGCACATGGTTGTGCCTCCATGTCACCTTAGAGCGATATCCTTCAGCACATGCTCTGCCTCCATGTCACCTTAGAGCGATCTCCTTCAGCACATGGCTGTGCCTCCATCCGCACCTTAGAGCGATCTCCTTCAGCACAGGGTTGTGACTCAATGTCACCTTAGAGCGATCTCCTTCAGCACATGCTCTGTCTCCATGTCACCTTAGAGCGATCTTCTTCAGCACATGGTTGTGCCTCCATGTCACCTTAGAGCGATCTTCTTCAGCACATGCTCTGTCTCCATGTCACCTTAGAGCGATCTTCTTCAGCACATGCTCTGCCTCCATGTCACCTTAGAGCGATCTCCTTCAGCACAGGTTTGTGCCTCCATCCGCACCTTTCCTGTGTTAGCGCTGCTTTGTGTCACAGGACATGTTCCACTGTTTGCCGTGACAGAGTGGACACGCAAGTCACTGCACTTTCCCCATTTCACTGGGTTGGAATGACTTGCACTTTCCCCATTTCACTGGGTTGGAATGACTTGCACTTTCCCCATTTCACTGGGTTGGAATGACTTGCACTTTCCCCATTTCACTGGGTTGGAATGACTTGCACTTTCCCCATTTCACTGGGTTGGAATGCGAGCACAGGTCACATGAAAATCTGGGGATGAAGTTGACTCTAAGAGATGCCATATGCCAGATGTCCTTCCAAGAGAGACTTCTGTGCAGTGCGTTATTCCACGTAGTTATTGCCCCTGTACCCCGTGCAGGACTGCCTTCTAGATTCTCCTGGCGTCCCCTTCCTTCGTCAGCTCCTCTGTTACTATGGCTTTCTTTGCCCTCCCTTAACCCACTTTGTGCTGCTCAAAGACAGAGAGAGAGAGAGAGAGAGAGAGAGAGAGAGAGAGTATGTGTGGGGGTGGGTGGTTACATCATACGCACACTTGTATAATTTGGTTCGTCAGCTGGCTTTGTTACCTGTTTAGTTGCTCCTCATTCGCTTTCTTGCTTTCTCTCTTTCATCTCTGTTACCTTCCTTGCCCAGGATACTTTGCACAAGTGCACTCACTGATGCATTAACTCACCTATTCTGATACATACTTACTTCCTTATTTAATAGCATATTCTTAACGGGTTTGCACGCTTAGTTTATTTAAGTATTAATTGGTATTACGTACCAGATGCAATGTTTAGCAGGCTGTTGTGTGTTGTGGCGTGCCCAGGATCTTCTATGGTTAGCTTAAGAACTGGACACTGCATCGATTCATGACTGTCATTTGGAGTCCACTGATCTGACTGCAGAATCAAGGACTGCCAGCAGCATTAACATCAGCAACATGACCGGACTAAGGGCAGTATGTCCAGGTATAGAGCATGGCATGGAGCGGAACAGCACAGAACAGACAATGAGGAGGGTCAACGTGACAGACTGTACAGGACACATGCCCAACTTCCCCGCACAGCCTGGAGTGGTGGTCGGTGTGTGCGGCAGTTCCACGACATTCTGTAAAATGCATGTGAAGGTCACACAGAACATGTACATCTACGTTCATCTTCAACGCCTGGCGTATTGGTGTCATGGCCGCCAATGGGAAACTCAGATTCATTTTATCCTGAGTGGGCCACCTGTGCCACTGTTTCCTTCAACGACTGTCGTGTCCTGTCGCTGCCACACCTCCCGACACCTCTTCTTCCTACCGGCCCAGAGCCACGTGTATGTCATGCACAGCCATAACCCTGATGTCAGCATGGAGGTGGATGAACGTCAACATGTCAATTTCATTACCAAACCTACATCACAATGTTCGTGGAATGTTGTCGTTCCAAAGCTGACTTCCAGGACTGTTTTTGACGAACAGCTGAAATGGCCGCCTGGCTTTATTACCATGATCAGTGTCCAGCAGTCCTTCTCTCCTACCGCTTGTCCATCATATGCATCTCATCTCAGGATGATGTACCAAAAACTGTACGAATCTCGACCGAGTGTGGACCATGTGTGTTACGACAATTTGACACCAGTCACAATCCTCCCCACATCCCATCTTCATCTTCAGCTTGTTGTCAACTGGAATAACGTACAGCTGAAGCTCTATGTTTCTGCACTTCCTGGAAAGCATCAGCCTCATCTTCTGCCTGGAAAGGAGTTGAACTGTTCTGTGCCTCACTATTCTACATTTCAGGATCACGTGGACTGTAACTTCAAGCGGGAATGTGAGGACGGCAGAGATGAAAGGGCCCAGTGTCCTTTCAGCAGTCCTGGCTGTCAGGGTCTGGTTGCCTCTCACAACAAATGTTTCCGTCTGCACAGAATGGAGTTTTCCCCTATTGTTTTCCATGAATATGAGTGCAGTATGAATGGTGGAAGACTGGCTTCAATCAAAACGAGGAGGGAACAAAAGAATTCATTATATCTTTTCAAACACTACACAGAACTCAAGTTTACTTGTGGGTATACGTCTGGTTGGAATCATGTACCTTTCATATACAGCAAATTTCGCAAATGGTCAGACGGTACGATCATTTACGAAATGAATCATTTCAATTTATCAAAACAGTACCATCCTTCAAGGACAAATCTTACTGTGGAATTTAATCCCATGCGAATCGATTACCATCGTCAAACCAAAAGTGTGACTATTCATACCGCACTGTGTGAAACTAAACAGAAATCGCCCAGAATTATTCCTCTCCAAATTTCTGTGACCAGCTTATCTTTTCCTGCGTCCATTTACACAAGTACTAAACAGGTTTTGTTTGTGTGTCAAGATAAGTATGTCGTGCAGACATTTTTACTTTATGAAGTCAAACGTGATTGTGGAAAACCAGTGTATGTCCAGCTTCCAATGCCTGGGCACAATTCAACCACTCGTTCTCACGGGATGATCACTGCAGAAACACTGGCCACATTGACATGTGATGATGGGATCACAACTACACACTACTCTTTCGTTTGTGATTTTAGACAGGACTGTCCAGATGGCACCGATGAGACATTCTGTGAACACCCTTCTTGTAGCGGGTTTGTGTGCGCTAACTCTCAGTGTGTAGCGTCTAGTCAACGATGTAACGAACATTCTGACTGTCTGGATGATTCTGATGAACTGAAATGTCCAGAAAAAGTTATTTATTTTCAAGTGGAAGTCAAAAGTAAAAGCCAGCAGCTGTACATCATTTTAGATGGGACAGGATATTTTAGACAGTACAGGATGGAAGCCCCGGAGTCCTGTCCTGACAGTCACTACAGCTGCACAGCGGAGTGGCTGTACTGTCTCCCTGTCTACACTCGATGCAATGGATTCTCAGACTGTGTTCGTGGAGAAGATGAAGAAAACTGTGAGAAGATGTCCTGCCCTTATCGTTACCAGTGTCGACAGTCCAGAACATGCGTGCATCCTGATCATCTGTGTGACGGTGTGGCTCAGTGTCCACGTCAGGACGATGAACTGCTGTGTGACCTGACATGTCCAGCAGCCTGCCTGTGTCACGGCCACTCCTTTCTCTGTCACCAGCCTTTCCCTGCTCAGTCCTTTCCTCGGATTCGCTATTTGGACGGCTCAGGCTCGGGAATGTCAATGGATGACTTGTCGAACAACATCTATTTGATCCATCTAAACCTGTCTAACTGTTCCTTGGGTAACACTTCCGGCCTCCACCACATCCACATGCAGTCTGTCGACTTCAGTCACAACAACCTGGCTACGCTTGACATCACTGTGCTGATGGGCCTGCCAAACTTGAAAACTCTTTTATTGTCGGACAATCCGTTACAGAAGATCGCAAATGTACGACAAAGAAGTATTGTGTACTCCCTGGAACGGATGGATGTGGCCAAAACACACTTACCTTTTAACCAATTGAACAGTGGAGCACCTGTTTACTTTCCCAGTTTAAGATATTTGAATCTGTCCTTTTCTGCTTTGGATAGCATTGGGACCAAAGGCTTCAAAACCATGCCTCAGCTGATTCTACTAGATCTGAGAGGACAGTTAGTCAAGAGCTTTCCCTGTGATCTATTTTCAAAGTTACATAATTTAAAAATGATTTTTACCTCAGATTATAGACTTTGCTGTGAACACCTATTCCCTCTAAAAACAGGAGAAAGAACGTGCATCACAGTTGAAGCCGTACTGCTTTCCTGTGGGACGTTGCTACCATCTCAGCTGCATGTAGTTTTCTTCTGGTTTGTTAGTGCATCTGCAATTATAGGGAATTTAGTTTGCTTGTTAATTTCATTTATTGCCCAAGATATTCTCGAAAACAAGTTATTGATAACAAGAACCCATTTAAATGTTGCTGACATATGTATGGGGTATCAGACAGTCATTGTCTTGATAGCAAACAACATGTACCATGGAAAGTATATTCAATTTGAAGAAACATGGACCACATGCGTGCTTTGCAAGTGGAATGGCCTGTTGTTTCTTCTGTCATGTAAGGTGTCAGTGTTTATTACTTTGGTCATTACTTTGGATCACACAGTTGTACTCTTCTTTCCATACAACGGGT